>JAGXJF010005517.1:0-397315 GCA_019208055.1 Stipa capillata | reverse complement strand
AAAAATTTAAACTACAAAGCTGGGTTTATCCTGTAGATCTCAGAACTGGTTTTAGGTGCTAAGGAATTGGTTGAATCATTGGTGGACTGGCACTGATTAACAGGAAAACCGGCTTTTAAACAAGAGTATGCTTTCCGCAACGACCTTACGCTTTCCAACAGCCAAAACGAAACTACCAGAGGGCGCCTTTCCTTACTAGCTAAATGGGCTGCCCGGCCCATCACGGGACCACTTACCCCTTTTTTTTTGCTTGGTGCTGCGGCGCTCGGTCAGGAGGTAATTAGTGGCGGCGGCGATTAAAGGGGTCGGGAGAGGCGGCGGTTAGCTTGGTCGGAAGCTGGAGCGGCTGGTTCTGGGGTTCGGCGAGGCTGTCGGGAAGCTCGGCTGCACAGCCACTTGAGCCGGCGGCAGCTGGGATGGTCGGTAGCTGGAAACAGAGGGTGGCGAGCGGCGGCAGTTGGGCGACCGAGCTGCGGTGATGCGATGGTTAGGGGTGTCGGAAGGGGCGACTGTTAGGGCGGTTGGAGCTGCCGGTTCCAGAGGGGAGGCGCCCAGGTGAGTGTGGAAGCTTGGGTGGGTTTGCTTCTTCGGTGGCTCAAAGGGGTTGGGTGTTCTGGAGTTGCTTCTTCTCTTTTTCTTTTTCTAATTCAAGTTTTCGGTTGCCTGCTGGATTTGCTCGGGAGCTGCTGAGCTGAGCTCCAGAGTGCTCGGGTGAGCTTCGAGCTATGGCTTGAAGAGGAGTGGGTTGGGGAATGGTTTGGGGAGGAGCTGAAGCTTGGCTGCCATTTTATAGCCGGCGGCGAGCTCAAATGGGCGCTGCTGTTGCTACATTGCCGGCGACTCGACGGTGAGTTAAGGCGGCCTGGAGCTCCAGGGAGAACGAAAGACGGCTGAGGTGAGGTGGCGGGGCGAGGTGCTGTTCCGGTGAGGCGACGACTCGGCGAGGTGAGCTGTGGTTACAGAGGGGATGAAAGATAGCCGGCTGTGCAGATGCTGTGGCGATAGGGGGTGGGAGAAGACAGCCGAGCAGCTGTGGCATGCTGGAGGTGGCTGAGCAGAGCTGACACCGGCGAGGGAGGCGACTGCGGAGTGACGGGAAGCTGTGCTTGCATGCTGTATCTTGCTGAGGCCAGCCAGGATGTGCATGGGAGTGGCATGGGAGTAGGAAACGTGGCTGAAATGTCTATCCATGATCCAGGGATTGGGAAAAGACATGTCCAAGCCACCAGTGAGTTAGGCGCCGAAAGCAACCTTATTAACTCACGAACTTGAATGCCAGGCTTGACATGGGTAACATCCAACAGAACACTGGAGGGACACAAGCTGTTCATGGGAGTTATTGGGGTAACAGGTTGAGGAATGGTAAAAATGCTTCACGAGATTTTGACAGAGGTCGATTGGAATTTACTCATGATTTGATCATTATTTTGTGCACTGAGGTTTCTAGAGATGCAGAGAGTGCTGTGTTAATTTCTGTAAATTTCAGAGACCTAATTGTAATAACATTTTTAATACTATAGTTTATTAATTTCACAACTTGATATTTTTAAACTGGACACTGTTATTTTATGCTATAGTTGGATTAGATATGTTGTTAAGATGTTCCATGATCTATTCCAGAATTTTCGGTGAAGCCGAGGAGTGGCGGATTTCCTGATTAGGATTTTACTTGACTGAGTGCGTGTGTGCGGGTGTTGGTGCATTGGGTTTATTGATGACAGAGCGGGCGGTGGAATTAGGGCTTTGGTGAATGCGTGTGGGGTTTGGTCGGATTGGCTAATGCAATGATGCTAATACCAAGTTAGAAATATTAGGGCGCGACAAACCTACCCCCCCTTAAGTCGAATCTCGTCCCCGAGATTCTACAGATTGGAATAGGTGTGGGTATCTGTCCTGCAGAAAATCTTCTCTTTCCCATGTAGCTTCTTCTTCGGTATGGTGATCCCATTGAACTTTGTAAAATCTTATGTTCTTATTCCTTGTCTTTCTTTCAGTGCTTTCCAAAATTTTAATTGGTTGCTCTTTGTAAGTGAGGTCCTTGCCAATATCCAATTCATGATACTGCACTTGCTTCGTTGGTGGCTTGATGCATTTTCTTAGCTGAGATACATGAAACACATTGTGGATTTCTGATAGTTCTGGAGGTAGCTCTAGCTGATATGCTACCTGTCCTCTCCTTTCCTCTATCTTGAAGGGCCCTACAAAGCGGGGCGCTAACTTTCCCTTGACGTTAAACCTCTTCGTTCCTTTGAGAGGAGTCACTCGTAGGTAGACGTAGTCTCCGGGTTTAAAGATGATATCACGTCTCTTAGAATCGGCATAGCTCTTTTGTCTTGACTGTGCCGTCTTGAGTCGGTCTTGGATAAACTTAACTTTCTCTTCTGCGTCTTGGAGGATGTCTGGACCAAAAACTTTTCCTTCTCCGGTTTCTGACCAATTCAAGGGCGTTCTGCATTTTCGTCCATAAAGCGCTTCAAATGGTGACATCTGTAAACTTGCTTGATAGCTATTATTATATGAGAATTCGGCATACGGTAAGCTATCTTCCCAGCTATCGCCGTATGTTAAGGCACACGCTCTTAACATATCTTCCAAAATTTGGTTCACCCGTTCCGTTTGTCCATCCGTCTGTGGGTGGTATGCGGTGCTAAAGTTCAATCGAGTTCCCATGGCTTCATGCAGTTGTTCCCAAAATCTGGAGGTAAATTGGGTACCTCGATCTGAGATAATACGTTTGGGTACTCCGTGCAAGCTGACTATTCGGGCTAGATATAGCTTGGCTAGCTGATCACCTCGATGCGTGGTCTTGACCGGCAAAAAGTGTGCCACTTTGGTCAACCTATCGACAATGACCCATATAGAATCATTTCCCTTCCTTGTCTTTGGTAATCCGACGATGAAGTCCATACCAACTTCATCCCATTTCCATTCGGGCACTTTAATTGGTTGTAGCAGTCCTGCAGGCTTTTGGTGTTCTGCCTTGACACGTTGGCATACGTCGCATCGGGCTATGAAGCTTGCTATCTCGTGCTTCATTCCATGCCACCAGAATTCCTCTTTTAAGTCCTGATACATTTTTGTGCTTCCCGGATGTATAGAATACCGGGATTCGTGGGCTTCTTTTAGGATTATCTCCTGGAGCTCCTTGCAAGCGGGTACACATAGTCTACTTTCAAACCACAGAGTGCCCTCTTCATCCTCTCTGAATCCACTTGCTTTTCCTATCTTCATTTTCTTTTTGATGCCTTCTATACTCTTGTGTCTTTTTTGGGCATTCTTAATTTGTGCCACGAGAGAGGGGGTCACTTCTAAGGTGGCTACATATCCTTTACTGGCCATTCCCAGATTAAGCTTCTCAAATTCCTTATATAACTTGGGTTGTGTCGTAGGAATTAAAGCATTTATTAAGGCTGGCTTCCGGCTAAGGGCATCGGCCACAACGTTTGCTTTACCAGGGTGGTAATGAACTCCAAGGTCGTAATCCTTGATTAATTCCAACCATCTTCTTTGCCTCATGTTGAGATCTGACTGAGTGAAGATATACTTTAAGCTCTTGTGGTCGGTGTATATTTCACAGCGATTTCCAATGAGGTAATGCCGCCAAAGTTTCAGGGCATGAACTACTGCAGCTAGTTCCAAATCATGAGTTGGGTAGTTCACCTCGTGGGGTCGTATCTGTCTAGAAGCATATGCGACCACCTTTCCATCTTGCATAAGCACGCATCCAAGTCCATGTCGGGATGCATCACAATATATGTCAAAGTTCTTCTGGAGGTCGGGTAGTGTTAATACGGGTGCTGTCGTTAGCCTTCGCTTTAATTCTTGGAAGCTATCTTCGCACTTTTGTGTCCATTCAAACTTTTGATTCTTCTTCAACAGCTGTGTCATGGGTCGGGCCAACTTTGAGAATCCTTCGATAAAACGGCGGTAGTATCCCGCCAAACCTAAGAAACTTCGAATTTCAGTTACAGTCCTTGGTGGCTTCCAGTCGAGCACATCTTTTACCTTGCTCGGGTCTACAGCTATTCCTCCTGCGGACACTATATGTCCGAGGAATCCAACTTCTTTTAACCAGAACTCGCATTTGCTGAATTTGGCATAAAGCTGGTGCTTCCTAAGTGTTTCCAAAACTGCTCGTAGATGTTGCTGATGTTCTTCATCTGATTTAGAATATACCAGGATATCATCTATGAATACCACTACAAACTTGTCCAAATACTCCATGAATACCTTGTTCATTAAGTTCATAAAATATGCTGGGGCATTAGTTAATCCAAAGGGCATGACGGTATATTCATATAGCCCATATCGAGTTGTGAAGGCAGTCTTGGGTATATCCTGCCCTCGGATCTTAAGCTGGTGATAACCTGACCTCAAATCTATCTTAGAAAATACTCGAGCTCCATTCATCTGATCGAATAGATCATCTATCCGTGGCAGAGGATACTTGTTCTTAATAGTGACCTCATTCAGAGCTCTATAATCCACGCACATGCGGAGAGTCTTATCTTTCTTTTCAACGAATAATACTGGTGATCCCCACGGCGATGCACTAGGTCGAATAAAACCTTTTTCTTCCAATTCCTCCAATTGTTTCTTTAATTCGATTAACATATCGACGGACATCCGATAGGGCCTCTTTGCTATAGGTGCCGTTCCAGGCACTAATTCAATGATAAATTCCAGATCTCGGTCCGGTGGCATTCCGGGCAATTCCTCAGGAAATACATCAGGGTATTCCTGTGCCACTGGGACTTGGGCTAACTCAGGTGCGGTTATGTTGTTCAGGGTACTGGGTTGGGGAGAGGGTGATTTAGGAGTAAATTTAACTGTCTCTCCTCGGGCATTGGTAAGGGTAACTGTTTTGGTTTTGAAGTTTATAATGCCCTTATTCTTAGGTAACCAATCCACTCCTAGAATCACATCAATATCTTCTGATACTAGGACAATTAGGACTGCCAAAAACTCTACCCCCCTTATAAAGATGTTTACATCTTTGCAGTAGTGTTTAGATCTGACTACTGACCCTGGTGTTCGGACTTTCATGGGAGTTTTCAATAGGTGTAATCCTATTCGGTTTTTCTCGGCAAAATGCTTTGAGATAAATGAATGCGATGCTCCGGAATCGAATAAAACAGTTGCTGGTACTGAGTTAACAGGGAACGTACCCATCACCACGTCGTGGGCGTCCTGGGCTTCTTCGGCATCAACATGGTTCACGCGGCCTTTGCTGTAGTTTGGTGCTCCTTTGGATCCTTGACTCCGGGTGGACATAGCGTGCTCTGGACGCGGGCGCTGGTCGGCGGGTTCCTTTGCCTTCTTGGGACACTCGCGAGCGAAGTGTCCAGGTTCTCCACACGAATAGCAGTTGGTCTTTCCTGAGCTTTGGCTTGCACTTCCAGAGTGATAATTTCCAGAGGGTCCCTTCTGATAGTTCTGATAGTTACGGGTGCTGAATTGGGGTATAGCAGGAGCGGTCCTGTATTGCTGAGGTGCTGAATATCTGTGCTTCAGTTTCTTCTCATAACGGGGCCGTTTATGTGGTTCTCCTGTCTCAATCGTCTTGACGTTCTTTCGCTTCCGGTTGTCTATTAACCCTCGGCGCTTATCCTCCACATTCAGGGCGGCGTTGACTAAATCCTGTAACTCCGTAAACTTTTGCGAGGCTAGCTGGTACTGGAGAATCTGCTGTAGCCCATTCATGAATTTCTCTACTTGAGCACTCTCGGACGTCATATCTTCTCCTGCATACCGAGCTAACTGAGTGAACTTATGAAGGTACTCCGTTACCGACATCGTTCCCTGCTTGAGATCAAGGAATTCCTTCTTCTTAATTCCTATCAGGCTTGCTGGTATGTGATGCTTACGGAACATGTCTTTAAACATGTCCCAGGAAATCTCTGTGTGTCTTGGTTGGGTATTCCTGATCCTTTTCCACCATGCGGCGGCGGGTCCTTGTAAATATTGGGGAGCGTAGAGTACTTTTTCTTTGTCGTCGCATTTGGCTACCTCCAGTTTTTCTTCCATAACCAACAGCCAATCGTCAGCGTCTAATGGTTCCGTCGAGCAGGCGAAGACGGGTGGGGAAGTCCTCTGAAATTCTGAGAGTCTATTTCCTTTTCCAGACGAGTTACCACCTTGCATCATTAGTTGCACTGCTGCGTTGGTGGCTAGACAAGTTTGTCCCAGCATCTTAAACATTTCAGATGGCGTTGGTTCAGCCGGCGGAGGTGGTGGTGGTGGGTGGTCAGATTCCACGCAGTTCTGACCTTGGTCCTCTTTGTCTTCTGGGGTAGGAGTTTTCATACGGTTATTATTCTGGGGCTTGTTATTGCGTGCCTTAGAATTCCGGGAGTTAACTGATGTTTGGGAGTGAGTTGGAATCACAGGTGGGGAAGCATTTTTTTGTGCTTCCGCTGCCTTCTTCCGTGCTGCGGAGCTGAGAGTGTTATGGCTCATCTTCACTTTCTTGCTGCAATAGCACCGGTTGATTCATCAGATGCTTGCAATTTTTTTTTAAACAAGGAGGTAAAAAGGAAAAGCGGGGTTTCGGTGTAGCGCCGAAACTGATTGCATTAAGATGAATCCAAACGGTCGGGGTAAGCCAACCAAGAAGCAAATAAAACATCGAAACAACGCACATAATTTAACAGTAAATGTGCCTAAGGGCACTTGTACAATACACATATTTCGTGCTTAGGGCACAGGGCTAAGCCCTATTACAAAGAAGAAAATAGGTTCCTAGGTTTATTAATAGACAATTGCTTATTTGCCATTGACAAGCACGGCAATTGCTCATTTGCCATCGAACAAACCAATGTTGCTCTTATACCGCTTACAAGTTCGTTCCGTTGCCAATTTCCCATCAGCTGTTAAGTAGGTGTTAACTTCTTCTAGCAAAAGACGATTTTGCCCTCAATGGCAAATAAGCAACACTTTGCACAATACCATACGTTATTTCATTCACAAATAAATTGGACATCTCGCTTGTAATTTCAGCATGTAACAGTTTTCAGCATGGCAATTATTTCACGAGAAAATTGCCATTGAGGGCAAAATCGTCTTTTGCTAGAAGAAGTTAACGCCTACTTAACGGCTGATGGCAAATTGGCAACGGAACGAACTTGTAAGCGGTATAAGAGCAACATTGGTTTGTTCGATGGCAAATGAGCAATTGCCGTGCTTGTCAATGGCAAATAAGCAATTTTTTCATTATTAATTGGGGTGGCTATTCCACTCCACTTAGTCCACCTGGTCTACGTCCAGGCTGGAGGGCTGGGTCGCGGGTGTCTCTCCGCGAATGTCTCCATTCTCGGATGGCACCGGGGTGCTTCGGGGTGTAGAGGGGTTCCTACGACGATGCGCGGCTCGGGTGGAGGCCGCGTATGCCGAGAACAGCCTGAGGTATTCCGGGGAAAGAGCAGGGAAAGGGTTTCCATCTACCACTACAGGTATTCCCGCTATGGGTGAATCTCCGGACACTGAGGGGTGAGTAGATGTCGCAGAGGATGCTCGGGCACGAGTTCTTGGCTGAACAAGGGGAGTGGCTTGCTGGGTGAGGGTGAGAATATCCATGAGCTGGATAAAGACTTCGGTCATGGCGACCAGATACCGGGTGAGGTGCACCACGGCTACATCTTGCTCTTCTTCAGTACTGACGAAGGTTGGATTCTCTCCCAGAGCGCGGCTGGGGTAGAACCGAAAGGCTCTGCAGTTCATGCTTGGAATCATCTGGTGGAGACGGGAGACAGCCTCCCATGCAGCCACCTGCATGGATAGGTCGGGGTCGGGCACCGGTCGGCCCATGAAGTGGAAGTTTGCCTCGCTGTTGACACCGTCTTGGTAGACGTGTACTTCAGCCCAGTACACATTCGTGTGGGTGGTCTCCTCCCGATAGACATCGTACTCAGGTCGCTGGGAGGCTCGTAGAACCCTCTGGGCGACCGTCCACAGGATATCTACAAATCCCGCTAGCTCAGAAGCGGTGGTCTCATTGTAAAGAGTTCCACGGGGCATAGCTTCTTCTTGAGGTGCTGGAAGGAAGAAGAGAGAAATCTAAGGTTGTTGGCTTCAGGAGCAACTAGGGATGGTGAGGTGAGAAATGAGACCCTGGGTATTTATAGGGCAAAAGGAGGGGTAGCCTTTATGACGAGATAGAACGTTTATCTACCCTCATTACTGAGGGACGACCGAGACGTCTTATCCTTTCTCGGGCTTCGCATTTTGAAAGACAGGTGAGAGGGATTTGCGGGTACGGACAGATTAGATTTTTAAAACACACTAGGCCGGGTGGGCCATTTTATTTATTAGAGGGACACGAGGCAACCCTAAGGGTTGTCGTGTACCACCTAGCACACACATACATAGCTCAGAACATTACACATGTCACACATACAGCTAGCGACCACTTATTTATTTTACACGTCGCTAACTAGGGGTAGACTACTACACAACCCTACGACCTACGACGTGATCTGAACCTCTTCGTCTTCTTCAACTGGCTCAACCTCCTCTGGGTCTTCTTCCTCCTCAGAATCCTCAACCATGATGGATCCTTCAATTGGCGTCGGGCTCGGTATGGTTGGGATGACTCGAGAAGTCCCGGCTCCAGTCGTGAATCGGCTGAGGTACTCACGGGCGGTGCGACGTCTCTTGGGTGGAGGTGGCTGCTCGCTCACCACCTGAATATCACGGGGCTCTGGCGGGGCTTCGGTGGCGGTGGTAGTCCCTCCCGGTGGATTGAGAGCCTGCGTCGGGAGTCTGGTGGTTTGATCCAGTAGAGTCTTCACTCGCTGTAGCTCCTTGCGCACATCTTCTAGTTCCACTAATGCACAGTGGAGCAGGGAATCCTGTGCCTGCACGTAGTGAGCTAGGTTCACTACCGCAGGGTCATTTTCCACCAAAGGTGGAGTATATCGGCGGATTTCCTCCAGTAATGGATACGCTAGAATATATCTTGTAGCTCTGAACATCCCCATTTCTGGCATCTCATGGCGAAGATGCACCAGCGCCTTATAGGCTACCAGGTGCACTGCCTGACTATACGTCCAGCTGCAGGGTCCCACAAAACTGTATGTCTGATTATTGGCGTTTCTCAGTCCGACGATGAGCACTCTTGCCCAGTACTCATTGATAGTATCTGACTTTTTCTCCAAGAAGACGTGGTACTCCGGGTAGACACTGAATCCACATCGCTCCAGTGCCTCTTGCAGCAGTCGGGGACATCCTTCAGCATCGGGGGCACAAGTTTCACCATACAGTAGCTTCATCGTTCTAACCTATAAAATTTTCAAAATCAAAATGTGGTAAGTTTTTAAATTTCCAAGGTCTTACCTGGAATAGATAAGCTCCTAGCAGAGATGCGAATACTAGACTTGTTTTTACAAAATTTTGTTTTTCAAAGATTTTTGGAAAAATACTTTTGTCCTAGGTTTGTCTAACGGCCATGCTAACTAGGGGTTCCTACAGTCAGTAAGGCTCTGATACCAAGCTGTCACGCCCCTGGTTTTAAGACCGGGTGCGCTCCTGTGATTACCGTACCGGTCCCTGGATCCGTAGCCGGTACGCACAAGAACTTGATAACATCGTCACACAATACCGATTTATTACAATACAAGCCATTAAGGTCTTTTAACACAATAGGGCCTATTGGCCGAATAAAAGTCTTGCAGCGGAAAAATAAACACACGTAGATAGACCCATCAGTATGCCAAACCCTCAGGCAACTGACTGGGGCAACGCCCTAGCCCTTGTAGTCGGAGTCTTCCTCGTCGAGGCAGAACTCTTCTTCTTCTTCTGGCCAAGTCAACAAGCCAGGTGAGTACATTGAATGTACTCGCAAGCTATTCCCCGTCGGGGAGAATATACGGCGATATTTCATGCAGGGGATAGCAATATAAACAGCTCTAGTCTAGTTTAATAGTTGTGCGGAAAAGTAAGCTCTTATGTAAATACAGATATAATAGATTCGAAAGCGGCTTTGTAAAGCTCATTATAAAATTAAAGAGTTTTGCACATCTACTGTCGAGACCGCTCAGCCCATACTACCCCGTGCAGCATGACTAGCGTCTCGATTCACTGCTCAGCCTGCACGTTCCCGAATAGTGCAGCTGGCGTCCTTAGAACGGTGCTCAGCCTCTGTTATCCCGACAACATGGCTAGCTCCCGCTTGACTCCCGGCTCAGCCCATACTGCTCCGGACAGTACGGCTAGCTTTTCCTCCTGCAATTCCTTGCTACCAGCCTGTAGCGTAAATTGCACACTGCGGGCACATCGTACCCACGTCCTTAATCCCTTTTCCCACCTTTTGCAAACAAAACCTGGTCTAACCAGTGTGTGGCCTAGCCAGTTCATGTCCATGACCGAGGACGCGGCTATTCGAATAGTTTTTAACACTCTGCAGAGGTTGTACGGCTTTACCCACAAGATGTGAACTCACCCTTTTTGCCGAGCGCTAACGATACACTTCACGAAGTGTATTGGCAGGGTGGTCACAACGAGACCGTCGCCCGCTTCCATCCTAGAGTTGGACCCGCTAGGTGAATACCCAAGTTTGCGTGCCCCGGATACCGAATTCCGGACACCAAATTGGGGCTCTCCACCTTTGTGTCGATCATCACCCAAACGCTACGCGGCAGTGGATCTCTAGGACTTTTAAGCACCTAGCCACGACTCCTAACTTCCTACGGGTCCAAACCCTAATACTTGCCGGGGTACCAAGTCAAGTCCTTCCCATAAAGGACATGTGGACGCACGATGGTGGAACTGGTTTAGCGGCACTTTAGGCTCGGTCCTTAACTGATCCGAACAAGACTCCATCCCACAACTCACGGTCGTCCTCGACGACGTGCCATTATCAATTCCTCTACAGCCCCCGGCTGCTCCTAACATTCTTGCCCGGATCCAAAACATCTCCGATTTTGTTTAGGGTCTCGCCAGACCCCTCTTTCAAAAGTCACCCCGGATATCCCAGTATATCCGAGGGTTTAATTTCTCGTACCAAAATAGGGTTTTCAAAGTTTTGTTCAAAACTTGATTTATCTATAGCAGGGCTAAGCGGGGCTTACAGCCTATAAATCCTAATATTTTTGTCGACTCGAAAATAGTCGACTAATATTCCTAGGGCTTCAAGGATAGGGAGCTCGGACCTAAGGACAGTGCATCTACTGGGAGTAACTAATACTATATAAAATATCGTGATATTAATATAGCAATGCAGGATTTACAAACGAAATAGTAAAGTTCGTAAAAATATAGGATTCGGCATGATCAAGGTGGGAATGCTTGCCTGGCAGATCCTGTTCCTGTTCTGCACGTGAGGGTGACGCCGGTTCCTCCTGACACACGTACGTCTCTCCGTCAACTACGCGTCGCAAGAACACCGAATAAGAAACAAACAAAAGCACTCCAATTAATGCAAATGCTATGTATGATTAAGTTACGGTATGGCTTTAGGGTTTAAGATCTCGGCATGGTAGCTTCCTTAGATAAAGACATATACAGCTGTGTCACATAAAATGACGGTGTATTAGCACAAGAGAGCATGTTACTAGGGTTTTTTTTTGAATTCCAAGCTTACTTGGTTTCTGAGGCATGTACATGACGATTGATTTAGACATGCTGGCAGGTGGGTAAGGTCTATTCTAATGTTGAAGGAATTATAGCATATGCATGCACAGGTTTGGATTCTTGAAAAGAATTAACCCTAATTCTAATGTGCAAAGCTTATGTTCTAAATCTTTTAAACTTTTGAAAAAAAATTTAAACTACAAAGCTGGGTTTATCCTGTAGATCTCAGAACTGGTTTTAGGTGCTAAGGAATTGGTTGAATCATTGGTGGACTGGCACTGATTAACAGGAAAACCGGCTTTTAAACAAGAGTATGCTTTCCGCAACGACCTTACGCTTTCCAACAGCCAAAACGAAACTACCAGAGGGCGCCTTTCCTTACTAGCTAAATGGGCTGCCCGGCCCATCACGGGACCACTTACCCCTTTTTTTTTGCTTGGTGCTGCGGCGCTCGGTCAGGAGGTAATTAGTGGCGGCGGCGATTAAAGGGGTCGGGAGAGGCGGCGGTTAGCTTGGTCGGAAGCTGGAGCGGCTGGTTCTGGGGTTCGGCGAGGCTGTCGGGAAGCTCGGCTGCGCAGCCACTTGAGCCGGCGGCAGCTGGGATGGTCGGTAGCTGGGAACAGAGGGTGGCGAGCGGCGGCAGTTGGGCGACCGAGCTGCGGTGATGCGATGGTTAGGGGTGTCGGAAGGGGCGACTGTTAGGGCGGTTGGAGCTGCCGGTTCCAGAGGGGAGGCGCCCAGGTGAGTGTGGAAGCTTGGGTGGGTTTGCTTCTTCGGTGGCTCAAAGGGGTTGGGTGTTCTGGAGTTGCTTCTTCTCTTTTTCTTTTTCTAATTCAAGTTTTCGGTTGCCTGCTGGATTTGCTCGGGAGCTGCTGAGCTGAGCTCCAGAGTGCTCGGGTGAGCTTCGAGCTATGGCTTGAAGAGGAGTGGGTTGGGGAATGGTTTGGGGAGGAGCTGAAGCTTGGCTGCCATTTTATAGCCGGCGGCGAGCTCAAATGGGCGCTGCTGTTGCTACATTGCCGGCGACTCGACGGTGAGTTAAGGCGGCCTGGAGCTCCAGGGAGAACGAAAGACGGCTGAGGTGAGGTGGCGGGGCGAGGTGCTGTTCCGGTGAGGCGACGACTCGGCGAGGTGAGCTGTGGTTACAGAGGGGATGAAAGATAGCCGGCTGTGCAGATGCTGTGGCGATAGGGGGTGGGAGAAGACAGCCGAGCAGCCGTGGCATGCTGGAGGTGGCTGAGCAGAGCTGACACCGGCGAGGGAGGCGACTGCGGAGTGACGGGAAGCTGTGCTTGCATGCTGTATCTTGCTGAGGCCAGCCAGGATGTGCATGGGAGTGGCATGGGAGTAGGAAACGTGGCTGAAATGTCTATCCATGATCCAGGGATTGGGAAAAGACATGTCCAAGCCACCAGTGAGTTAGGCGCCGAAAGCAACCTTATTAACTCACGAACTTGAATGCCAGGCTTGACATGGGTAACATCCAACAGAACACTGGAGGGACACAAGCTGTTCATGGGAGTTATTGGGGTAACAGGTTGAGGAATGGTAAAAATGCTTCACGAGATTTTGACAGAGGTCGATTGGAATTTACTCATGATTTGATCATTATTTTGTGCACTGAGGTTTCTAGAGATGCAGAGAGTGCTGTGTTAATTTCTGTAAATTTCAGAGACCTAATTGTAATAACATTTTTAATACTATAGTTTATTAATTTCACACCTTGATATTTTTAAACTGGACACTGTTATTTTATGCTATATTTGGATTAGATATGTTGTTAAGATGTTCCATGATCTATTCCAGAATTTTCGGTGAAGCCGAGGAGTGGCGGATTTCCTGATTAGGATTTTACTTGACTGAGTGCGTGTGTGCGGGTGTTGGTGCATTGGGTTTATTGATGATAGAGCGGGCGGTGGAATTAGGGCTTTGGTGAATGCGTGCGGGGTTTGGTCGGATTGGCTAATGCAATGATGCTAATACCAAGTTAGAAATATTAGGGCGCGACAATGGGCCAAACCACCGCTTGATTTCCGCTGCAAGATTTTTAGCCATTGGGCTAAAGGTATAACTATTTCGATCTTGAAGGTCGGTTATGTATCGTATTCTAATATGTGTGTGTGTGACCTTGATATACAGGTTAACTTGTGTGTATCGGCTACTGATCATGGGATCGGTACAGTAAACACAAGGGTTTATCCGCCCTTAGAAACGAGTACGCCACACTCGAGGAGGAGGCAGCGGTCGGATCCGGGCTCGAGGAAGAGGCGGTGACCGCATCCGGGCTCGGGGGGCTTAGGGAGGAGGCGGCGGTCACAGCACGGTGCGAAAGAAAGCTAGGGTTTTAACGCGGCGAAAATGACTAGGTCCGACATTTATGCATAGAAAAAGTCATCACGGACGGGCCAAAATTATGCCTGCTAGTGCTAGTTTGGTCATCTTTGACGGGTCAGTTTTCTAGCCGTCCGTGATGACACTGCATGTCATCACTGACGAGTAGTTTTCCTACCTGTCTATGATAAATTATGTCATCACTGACGGGCAGAAAATCTACCCGCCACTGAAATCATCACTGACGGGTTGTTTTCGTACCCTTCAGTGATGAAATCTTTGATAATAGTCTTGAGGCTCATCGCGCATTCACTGACAGGTAGTTTCCTACCCGTCAGTGAAGTTATTTCACCACTGATGGGTACGGTCTACCCATCAGTGATACCGATCCTGGATGACGTTGTTTGTAGTAGTGCATCTTTTGCGCCACCCACCTCATTTTGAGCTGGAAGCATGCCATGATGCCAGACGATACCATGTGCCCGTGGATCCATAGTGTGTCGTCAGTTACAAGGACGGCTGATGGGAACTTTTCTCCTTCTAACTTCGTTGCCACCTCCACCTTACCGTGAGAGCTTGTTGTCGTGATAGATGGGCTTGACCTATCGGGGTGGGGTTTGGATCCTAAATGTGGTTCAAATAAGAATTTTGGGTGTTAAATCTGGTTCAAAGTGTTGCAAAAAATTAAATTGAGTTCAACTTGTCACTTTGTGATAAAATCTTGGTCCGAAGTGGAATTTACTCTTAAAGCAAACAAGCACAATGTCCAAATAGCTATGTGAAATGCAGAAATTTCAAAGGAGGTTAATACATACTCTGATTTACATCAATCAACCAAATAGCTATGTGAAATGCAGAAATTCCCTAGATGATTGGTGGGAGAACTTTCTCAAATGCGCCCCAAAAGGATGTTGGAGAGGTCGCAGTGGTCTCTTTCTTTATGTTTAGGAACATTTGAAAAAAGCGCAACTAACAAATTTTCAACAATGAATCCGTCCATGCTGAACACCTAGCGCAGATCACTCACAAGGCGATTTCTTCAAGACAGTCGGCCACCGTCCTTGTTTTCCCTAGTAGCGCTATCAACAGCAAGTAGTCTTTTTTGTAAGGATGGAGGGGATGGTCCTCCCTCTCCTCGCCTCCAAGAGGCTTACTTTGTAACATACTCTCTTCTCTCTATTTAATAAACTAGCACAGTATCCCGCGCAATTGCGCGGGAAACTTTTTAATTATTTTTATCTTTTTACTTGTATGCGTGATATTAGATCAGTATGGGAAACAAAAGTTTAATTTGCGAGCCAGCTTGCTAGTCGTTGTACTAAACCGTCTATTTAAGTACAGTTATGATGATCTACCGGATGTGATTTATTTAATTATCTTTATTGTTTTACTTGTATGCATGATATTGGATCAGTACTAATTACGCGAGAAACGTTTTTAATTATCTTTTTTTTACCTATACGTGTGATATTAGATCAGTACTAATTACACGTGAAACATTTGTAATTATCTTTTTTACCTGTACGCGTGATATTAGACCAGTACGAGAAATAAAAGTTTAAATCGTGAGCCGACCTGATATTAGATCAGTACAAGAAATAAAAGTTCAAATTACGAGTCGGCCTACTAGTCATTGTACCGAGCCGTCTATTTAGGTACAGTTATAATGATTTATCGGCTGTGATCTGTTTATGTGCAATTATGATGATCTATTAGCTCTGATATGTTTAGGTGATGTTATGAAGATCTATCGGCTGTGACATGTTTAGGTGCAGTTATGAAGAGATATCGGTTGTGATCTACAGTTATGAAGATCTATCGGTTGTGATCTACTAATAATAAAAAGGTTCACCAGATTAACAGTTAGATGTTTTATTTTTCTATAGGAGTTTCTAGCATTTCTTTATTTTTTAATATTATATTTTACTTTTAATATATAATAATATATAGAATATAATAGAATAGATGGCAGAGCTCCGGCCGGTTAGCTCGAAAAATCCACTACTCTGCTACTTCAAATTTGCATCAATTTGTGCAATTTCGTTTCGGGGACTAGATGATAGAAGCTTACTGCCATTGAAATAGTCTTGCAAAAACGCCACAACCGCAGCATGTATTTATCTCTGTCAGTCTTTCCGCCTATCGACATTGAGACAAAGGCAAAAGAATAAGCTCGAACATGGACACCTCGTGGCAAACAACGGACGTCGTCGAAACAAACTAGCCGGCCATGCACCGAGATGTTTTAACAGCAATGACGCCGGGGACCAGCACATGCATGCATGTAGAGATCAGGTTTCAGAAGGGAGTGTGGGCATGCATGTGTGGACCAAGGACCTGCATATAAAACACGACGTGTGCTCCAAATCACTTAATTCCGTCCATAGATGGTGTGCTGTTCAATTCGATCTTAGCCTAGCAATTGGTCTGCGGCAGAGATGAAGCTCCAGGGAACGTAAAATGTATGCACAAAGCTCAACTTACACCGGCTTTGGGAATGTGATCTCCATATCCATAGGACAAGGTACCAGGTCATTTCAGTGATAACTGATTACAAGCGAAAATGTATCTGTCTTGTTGATGCCCACGATCCACGCACACTGCAGTACTGCACGAGATAGGGACGAGTACCAAATTAAACGGGCTAGGGAGCTTCTAGGTAATCTAAGACTTTTCGCACGTCAGAAGACCACACACGAATGCACATTATGCACGAGTGGCGCAAGTTGCTGCAGTGCAAGATCCTGTGTATCTGCGTAAGATGAACCGGGTGCAAATTAATATTAGGGCCCGTTTGGGAGCCATATAAATTTATACACTTGTAACGAGTTTACATTGGTATTTTATAAGGCATCAACTAAACCCTTGAAAACAAGGAAATTCTTTTCCGGTTGTAAATTTCTACCCTTTTTTGTTTAGAGAAGAACTCTTTTTCGGTTGTTTGGATAGGAACTCTTTTTCGGTTGTTTGGATAGGAACTCTTTTTCGGTCGTGAACTACAATAGAAGGCTATTGTGTGCTATGTGCATATGTAACTTCAGCAAATGTTTACAGTGCGAAGTAAACTGACAAGTTAAATAACAACTCAACCAAAGTAAACTTTTTTTTAACTCAGCAGGAGCTCATTATGAGTACAATCGTTCAGAATATAAAGCATGGCGAAGGATGGCTGCCACTTGCTCTGCTCCACGGACGGGTCCTCGATGATGGCTACTTGGTCGAAGAAACGCAGCAGAATAACAAATTTTGAGTTTGCATGCAGAATTTTCAGGTGTTCATCTATCAAAAGAAGAACTACTGTATGTAAAAATAAAACAACTTTGGATGGTTAAGATTCATCAAGTGAGATGAGGTTAAGTTGAATTATTCTGGAATAAGATTTTCTTTCAATCATTCAGCTTCCACAGTCTGACAAAACTGGCAAAGATTTCAGAACTACCATTCATGGAAATGACAGAGGTGATCACAAAGACTGAACTAGAATAAGGTAGGTAGCAGAAGAGTTCATGAGAAGCTCAACTTTAAATTGTGCACAAGATGCCAACTTGCACTTCAAGATATCAAACAGCAGAAAATATTGACATCTCAGCAGAAATAATTGATATATGATTCAAATATGCTTTGACTTTATAACTAGCCAAAGAAACTACGCATAAAAGAGAACTTGAGAACTGCTATGCACAAATGCTGATTACAGAAACCAAATACTGGAATTTATAAGACCGACATGTGCAAAACTAAAGCTCAGATAGGGCCTCAGGGGCAGTCCTCCCAGACGCGCATATCATGAACACATGCCCAAACTTCTCCCTGTATCTGGCATTCCACTCGGCCAGCTCCTTCAGCAGTTCGAAGAAACCAAATTGAGTCCACAAATCAGATCATAGATACAAGGAACGCAGTAAACAGGGCGTGCCACCTGTGCGGTTGAATCAGTGGCTGTGGAAATCGCTGACGACTGCTCCTCCTTGCTCCACCTACAGTGACAACCGACGATCAACAACAGCAAGAAGCAGACTGAAACGAGTATGAAAAGAGAAGAAATTGACACGAGCAACACTGATGGAAACGAACCTAGACGAGCGAGCGTCTCCGGCAGCACGTTCTCAGCGGCCTCCGGTGGCTCCTTGGCAGTGGATCCCCGACGTTGGGTTGAGCGTCTCGAGCTGCGTCTCCTCACCTCCTCCTCTGGTCGTCGGTGGAGCAAGAGCAGGCAGCGTCTTCTCCGCCTCCGTCGAATCCCTTTTCCGTAGGAGGCGCCTCTACCTCCGCCACCACCGCCGCCGCCCCACCCTCCCCTGGCTCTTTTCCCCACTCGTCCTCAACTAAGATCCAGCTACAGAGGCTAGCCGCCAAACAACTCAGCAAATCCAGAATCCCTTTGGTTATTATCAATCTATCGGACCATCAAACAACGTCTAAATTGCCAACCGAAAATGAGCGGGATCAAATCAACAAAACCCCACATCCTCAACTGCAATGGACCCTGCCCAGATTTGCCCAAAATCAGTGCAACCGATGGCAATCGGAAGACAAATCGAGAAAGGATCGAGTTCATACCTGCGGGAGAGGCGACTTGAATCACGTGGAAGACGAGAAGGATCAGATGGTGAAAAAGTTATCCTAGTCTATTGGTCGCGGCGCCCTCCCCCAGCTCCTTCCCCCATTCATCCTCATCTTAGCGACGCGCCGCTTGGCGTAGGGGTCACGCGGAGGAGCCAGGCGACGTTGACCTCGCGGTGGAGCTGGGTGACGGCGACGCAGAGGTAGAGGAGGAGCAGCACGAGGACAGCGATGCAGAGGTAGAGGAGGACCTTCTTGATGGTGACGGCGACGCGGTGGTGAGCACGCTAGTGCTACCCTTGCTGTGTCTCGGGGGAGGAGCGAGCGTCTCCAGCAGGCGTTCTCAGCCGCTCCTTGAGTGCCGGATCTAATCGCCGGGGATGGGGACGGGGAAGAGGCGGAGCCGAGGAAGCGGCGGAGGCGGGGAAGCCAGGGAGGGAGGAGAGAGCTCAACCAGGGGCGGCGTTGCTCCGGCCGCCACCACCCGCTTCTCCATGCTCCGGCCGCGAATGGGATCGAGGAGGAGCAGCGAATGGGAGGCCGTGGACGAGAGCTCGACTTCTGTCGGATAATTTCCGTGGCCTGCTTCGGCATTAAACATTTTCGGTTGTAAGTGGCCTAAACCGACGTAAATAAAAACCGAAAACGGACTTTTAAACAGCAATTTATAATCCGGACCGAAATATTTTACATGACCTTAGTAAGCAGGTGTCGGCAACTTGCTGGGAACAACTTAGGTCCCTGGACCAGTTCACGAAAGGCAGAAATAATGCTGATTTCACATCGTACCGAATGCTCTCGGTCGAACTCAGGAGCATGGATGGATTAGTCCGCAATGCCGGCTTGCATTTCCCAACTTGCAGCCGGCCTAATCCAAATCAACAGCAACAGCAAATTAAATCGAAAAAGGGAGGCTAGCTAGCTAGCTACTTGAGCAACTTGGGCGATGTGATGCACTGTAAGTGTGTAACACAAGCTTAGTTCCTGGATAAACATGATTATCTGCTAGAGCTAGGCTGCTAGCTAGCAAGGACATTATGGTCATGAAGAATAATTCTTTTTTGGCAAGCTTAAGGGAGCTACTCCGAGAAAGATGGTTTTGTATGTGCTAGACGGTGAATTTGGCTGGCATGCACAGCACGGTGCATCGCATCTGTGCCTAAAGTTGCTGACAGAGACCTACTGCGTACGTCATCATGTCCGTGTTACTGCTGGTGATTGACAAGGGAAAAAAAAACAACCCTATGTGGGCCTACCAGGCCCAACATTCTGCACTAGGCCAACCTTAATTAGCCTTCTCAGCCTGTCTTAAGCCTTACTGGACCTGCCATATTTATAAGGTTAAGCCGTTGGGCAGTTATGCCTGGCGAGATACAACTAGGCTTTGTTTAGCCTGGTGCGAAGTGCAAACCGAAAGGATGCTCAGGTGAATGTTGTTTTTGTTTTGGCCTTTTTCCGAGAACAGGTGAAAGTTCTGTTAGTTACGTAGTTAGCTTCGTATTTTTATTTTTATCTTATTTTATTTTGGCGGGGAATTTAACTTCATGTTGCAACTTGCCCGGGCAACAGAGATATTTCTAACCACAGTCCTCTTCTTATTAGAATAGAATTGGATCAGACCATGAAGGAAGATGCTAATATCTCTGGTGACTATAAGAGAAAAAAGACAGAGCTGCTAGATAAGTTGGACACCATGGATATGTGGGGTGAAATCTATAGTCTTGCTGCTTTGGAAATAAAACAAAGACAAGATCTAAAGGAAGATCATGAAGGAAGATGACATAAAATGGATGCAGAGAGCAAAGGAGAGAGATTTAAAGCTGGGTGACTGTAATACAACTATTACATAACTAAGGCTAGTGGCAGAAGAAGACATAACTCGGTCTTCTCCCTAAGAGATGGAGATAGTCTCATTGAGGGGCAGGAACCTCTTATGGCTCATATAACTGCTTTCTACAAACAGTTGTTTGGCCAAGATATTAGCAGTACTATTACTGCTGATTTTCAGTTGGAACATCTTGTCTCCCAGCAAGTCAATGACCACATTGTTGCTGAATATAGCATGGAAGAAATTAAAAACCTTGTCTTTTCTCTAGATCATAACAAAGCTCATGGTTTCCCCATTAAATCTTTTCAATATTTGTAGGATATAATAAAATTCTCTGTCAAGAGGTTATTTGATGACTTCTGTCTTGGGCAGCTAGATGTTAAGAGACTAAACTATGGTACCATTACCTTAGTTCCCGAGAAACCATGTGCTTATATTATTCAATAGTTCAGACCTATTTGCACTTTGAATGCAAGCTCAAACTGCTTACTGAAGGTACTAACAAAGGATGAATGAATGTGCTGATGAGGTGATTGATCACTCTCAGACTGCATTCAATGAAAGGTAGGAATATTATGGAAGGTATTCTCATTCTACATGTGATCATGCATGATATGCACATTCATAAAAGATTGGAGTCCTTTTTAAGGTGAATTTTGAAAAATCTTATGACAAGATTAATTGGGTTTTTCTTTACAAAATTATGAAGCTTAAACGCTTCTCCGACCAAGCTGTTGATACTGTTATGAGTGTGATGGTCAATGGCAAAGTTTGTGTTAAAGTTAATGGTGAATTAGGTCCTTATTTCACCACTTACAAAGGGGTTAGACAGGGTAATGCCCTATCTCCTCTACTTTTTAATATAGCTGTGGATGCTTTATCCTATCTAATACATAAGGCTCTACAGGCTAGTGTTCTTAAAGGCGTGGCTTCTCACCTTCAAGAGCAAGGCGTGTCTCTTGCAATATGCAGATGACACTCTGTTTCTACTTGAGGAAGGGGAGGAGAATGCCAGAAATTTGAAATACATTCTATGCCTTTTTGAGCAAATGTCCAGGCTGAAGATAAATTTTCATAAAGTGAAGTGTTCTGTTTTGGAAATGCCAAACTATCTCACTCATATTATGAAGATATCTTTACATGTAAACTAGGCTCTCTCCCTCTCATCTATCTAGGTATTCCAGTAGATGAGAACATAATTTTGAAAAAATCATGGAAAAGTGTGGAGGATAAAATGGAATCCAAAATCAGTTGCTGGCTCTCCATTGGAAGAAGACTTATTCTGTTAAACTCTTGCCTGAGTAGTAAACTTATCTATTTGATGTCTTTCTATGGCTTGCCTAAAGGGGTAGCTAAAAGAATGGACCATTTCAGGAAAAGGTTGCTCTGGCAAGAAGATATGGGTTCCAGAAAATACCATCTAGTTAACTGGCCTGATATCTGCACACCTAAAGATTTAGGTGTGCTAGAGGTGTTGAATCTTGAGCTTATGAACTTAAGCTTATTAGTTAAATGGATTTGGAAACTAGGAAATGAAGATAGCTCTTGGCAGAGATTCTTGAGAGAAAAATATCTCAATCATACAGCCTAGGAAAAAAGTATCTGGGCAATCCCAATTCTAGAATAGTCTGATGGATGCCAAAGATATTTTCTACTCCTCCTGCAAGAGGAAAATTGGAAATGGTATGCAGACTCATTAGTGGGAAGATCATTGGATTGGAGATGCCCCTCTGGCGATTACTTTTAGAAGGTTATACAATTTGACTTTCTCACAAAGTATAACTATTAACACTGTCCTGACTCAAGGATGGGGGTTATCAGATTCAGGAGGATTCTTTGTGGGGTTTATCTGGAGCTTTGGCAGCAGCTTTTGAGCTTTGTATCTGAGGTCTCTTTAACTGATGAGAGGGTTACTTTCATTTGGCTCCCTGGGCCGAAGGGTGTCTTTCCTTGGCTAGTGGTGCATAGAAGCATTCTTACTCGTGACAACCTTCTTCATAAAGGTTGGATTTGCTGTGTGGCTGTATTTTAGCTCGATATATCTGGCGGGTTATACAATGTGCCTTTGGCCTTGTAGACATCCCAAGTAGCTTAT
The DNA here is from genome assembly GCA_019208055.1 of Stipa capillata. Taxonomy (NCBI): domain Eukaryota; kingdom Viridiplantae; phylum Streptophyta; class Magnoliopsida; order Poales; family Poaceae; genus Stipa; species Stipa capillata. Next base: position 374,930 of record JAGXJF010005517.1, on the reverse strand, counting down.
CACACGTGTGATGCCTGGATTGGACAGTTCACTGGAAGCCAGAAAACTCTGGTTTCCATTGGTGTGGCTGCCGGTATATGGGTAATCTGAAAAACTCGCAACAAAGCATGTTTTCGATGCTCTTCCCCCACCGATCGCTCTTCTGTGATTCATATAATTTGCTATTGGATCGACACATGGGCTCGTTTGCAGAAGGAAAAGGCTCAGAAGGTTCTCCAACTCGGAGCCAGAAGATTAGGGGAGGTGGCGGCAAGGGTCTTTAGCAGTGCAAATGGATGGGCACCAACCACGCGTCGTATCGAGCTGTGAAGTCGTTTGTTCTAATAATTGTATTGCCCTATGGTCAGGTCGTCAGTGTTTGTCACCTGGATGATTGTAGGGTGGCCTATGGCCACTGTTAAACTCGTTTACCTTCTGTTCTAGCTGTATGAATCTCTATAATTTCCTTAATGAAATCGGGGAGAATATCCCTTTCATCAAAAAAAGAAAAAGAGAACTTGCCACTGGCAGCACCTTCGATCCCCTTCGAATATGGTCGTCGCTCAGACGCCAAAATGGTCATCGTGCTGAAGCGCTGCGAAATACGGTACGACATGTGCAAATTAACTCCGAGAAATGACTCCCATACAAGTAACGTACTATACCATTTAGGAGAAATTAACTCGACCAGAGAAACTCCAATGCAATTAAGCATTTAAGCCTCAAGACTAATGCATATCGATTCAATCCATTCGCGTAACCTCTTTCCAAACTCCAAGGCACCCCCTATATAACACTCGAGCACTTCCATGCATCCCGACATCTCCACACGCCATTGTTCCATAGCAACAGAAGCACGTAGTGTAGCTGTACGCTGAGCAAACACACGTCAAGATCACGTTCGTTCCTTCACCCTCCTCCTAGCCCAACTCCTCGTCCTCGATCCCCACCGCAACGACGGCGATATCGATCCCCACCTCCACCACCTTGCCGGCAGCCGTGGACGACGTCCCCGGGCGCGCTCCCGCTCCCGACGACCGAGGGCGCCGAGGCCGCGGCCGCGCCAGACTGCTGGAAGGCGGTGCTGCAGGCGGAGTGCTGCAGCGTGCTCGTGAGGGTCGGCTACTGGTGCCTCCACGACCTCTTCCCCGACTCCACGTTCGGCCGGTTCTATGTTGGAACTAGTTGGAACCTGTATGCATGACAATAGCTAGTAGAGTTGGCATTAGCAGGTCAGTGCATGTGTGCATGACCGAGTAGTATAGTTTGTTGTGCATGTATTGTTAAGTGTGTTAGTTTGCTACTGGCCTTGAGAAGAGGTCAAGTTTGTTAGTGGGTGGTTAAGAGTAGCTGCATGCATGGGTCATTAGGTGACCGAGTATGGAGCTGGTCATGGCTACGTGAGAGGTGGAGTTAATTGTCGGTTAATTAGTGGCCGGTTAGTTGAGTTCATGGTACGAGTGCCAAGTACTATATATGTGTAGATTGCATTGAGTAATGAAAAGAAAACGAGTGAGGGCAAGAGAAATAATGTAGTCGCTCCATGCATAATTGTCGTGTATCGGCAGAGCAGCCCTTGCTGAAATAAATTGGAGATTTGGACCGGTTGTTCCGCAGCCCCGAAGCATTACAGCATATCTGAAGAAGATCATCAATTCTGGTTGTCTCTAACCGAGCACGCTATGGCACGCCAGGCGGCAGAACAAAAAAGAAAGTGATCATCCTGTTGGAATTGATCTCAGTCAAATAAACCAAGAGAAAAGGGGGAGCAGAAACCCCACGTACGTGCCCTGATCGGGGGTACCAAACACAACTATTGGTCTTGGTCCCAGCTCCCTAGCATCCAGTATATAAGGAAAAGGATTCCCTTCCGTTTGGACTAACTAACTCATGCGGTAGGTCACGATCCACTCTAACGACCGATCCTAATGAGGTACTGAGGGAGACGAAGTCCGACTACCACCGCCGGCCACCACAAGGGCAGTGCTGACGGCGTTCTGCAGCACTACATCGCCCTGCTGCTGTCTCTTCCCCGACAAACTCCACACCGCTGGAGGTTCACGGTCTACTGCCATGGGCTTCCCCCTAATGGTCTCAGCCATTACCGGTTAGCTCCTAATCTTCCGCATTAAGAGGTGTTCTAGAATCTGATTAGGTCCTAACGATGCTTAGCCTTAGCAACATTTTCTAACATTGGTATCAAAGCCACCTAATCTAATCTAGAACCCTAATTGGACTCGGATTAGTGTGAATTGTTCCTCTATTAATATGAATTAGCACGGTTAAGTCCGATCCGTCAAGTTTTTATTAATGAATTGGTATTAATGAATTGGTATTACGTGCCTAAGGTCAAGATACTCTCGGCTGAAGCATGTTTAGCATAATGAAGGAGGGGATCGAAATTTTTTTGAAAAATACTAAAGAAAATCCCCATTCTTCCTCCCAAATCCCTAGCTCAGAACCCTAATTTTGAAATCCTAAAGAAGAAGCCTTGACTTACCTCATGATGAACTGTGTAAATCTCTTTTTTTGGACTTAATTTGTATAGGATCACTGAAAAAAGGAGAGTCCAAACAGAGACTCCAGTAGTCTTGCCGACCAGTGGTATGACCATGGCCACCTGTACCGCACGATTGTACCGTGGTCGTACGGTGCCGCCATGTCAAACAAACAATTTTTGTTAAGGAATCCTGAGGAGAATCACGACTGTTATTCTAGAAAGCCCTAAACAACATCTTTGATTCATATAAAGAGGGAATAAGAGAAGAAGAGAAGCAGGCGGAAGAGGAGACGACGGCCAGTAACTCCGGGATGGCCACATGCAACATCCACCATTCCTCAAACCCTAGTCACCATAGATCTTGTATTCTCTCCATTACTTTTGCCAAGAAGCAATATTTAAGACGACTTAAGTATTTCAATCTTAAGACGACTTAAGTATTTCAATCTAAGTATTTTCTCCTTTTATCTCCTTGTTGCAATGATTTTCATTAGTTTGATCTCTGTAATTTATATGAATCGTGAATAGTCCACGATAGGCTTTGCGAGGAGGATTTAATTTAGTAGATTAAGATTATTTGTGTCTCGATATCTCGATATTTTATCTCGTATGATCATCTTGATGATAAGCATCCAAGGTGAACATCAAGGAAGACTTGCAGTGAACTTCAAAGCGAAAGTGACATTGACGCGAAGATCACCGTACATTATCTCCATACATTATCTCCAAATAACTTTATTCTAATATCACTTGTTACGAGATGAATAAGCAATCACATCAAGATGACACAATATTTATTAATAGGGTTTGACGAACACGTCTACATCCCCAGAGCCCTTCTGCGGGTGCTCCACCCTATCTATTACTGCAATATGCTGACCGTCGACATCTCCAGGTACTCGCAGTCTGACCGCGCCCCTGCCGATTGAAGTCACTCTGCTCAGGTTACAATGTGTGGGGCCCCCTCCTTAAATAGGAGGTCTAGAATAAAAGAATCTGACTCTTACTCTATCCATATCCTATCTAGACACTTTGTTGTATTCTATTACAATATTATAATTTCTCTAAGTTTAATATGTAACCAACTCGTACATATATTTAATATGTAATCAATATTTTTTCTACCCAACAACTCATTCTCTCTCTTCACGGTCTCTTTTCCCAACTAGTGGTGTGGCATGGAAGGCTGAGGTGGATATTGGATCGCGTTCTAAATGGACCACGGTCCATTAACAAATTTCGATCAGGTTCACGCGTTGAGGTATCCGACTCGACGGTTAAGATTGACGTCCCGAGATGGATGAGAACTCCTTTTCTTTAGAGCAACAGAACACCTCTTTCGAGATGGGACGGATGAGAGATTGGATCGTCGCCAGTAGCGGATTCGTTTCATACCTTCGGGGCCGTGCGCCCCTCACACAGTGTCGCGAGCAAGTCGGAGCTGTTCCAGGCAGGGCCTATACGCATTGCCGCGCGAAGATAATGCGCATTGCTCGCGGCCATGCAAACGCCGGCCTCTTTGCTGCGCATGGGTTCCCCGCGGGGTACAACACGTGCGCATCCCAACTTCTCGTGCCTGTACAAGATTCCATTGCCATCTCTCATCACGGTGTCAGGCACGGCATACGTGAAGTAGAAGCACTTTCTCAAACAAGTGGGCCCGGTTTACGCCAAAATGGTGAGAGGCAATTCCTGGCCAGGCAAGTCCTCTGCCTATGTAGTGCTTTAGTGCTCCTCAGCTATATGAGCTATCATCTCAAATAAAAGGCTATATGAGCTATCGGCCTAAAGCGCAGATAGAAACGTCCATCACTGCAACTAAAACATTGACTGTTGGGCTCATTCCCGCCACTAAAATATTACTGTACTACGTCCAGTGTCCTCCTGCAGAGAATACATGTTTAGGCTCGTGTTAATGCACGAACTATTTTCACTGTCATGCTCGTTTATATACTGAAAGAAAATGAGAAAACAGAAAAGCAAGTATTTGCAATCAATGCGATGGAAATGCTCGAGTGGTGCTAATTTTGTGGTGTGGCCGTGCTGGTGTGTCCGTGATCGGTGGCAGAGCGCGGCGACACGCAAATGAGCAAGTGTAGTACGTGTGGTGCATGCGGCTACTACGTGCGCTGGCCGGCCGAGCATCTTCCGACAAAAAATAGCCACACTCACAACTCCGCTAATCTTCTTGTGGACTTCAACTTTTCAAGCATTATTCCCAACTATTGGATGGCATAACTAGTTTGGTACCATGATTTCTGGTTTATTACGATCGACCAGAGGTTTATTTCACCTGACTATATGTAAAGTCATTTCGTGGGTTTGTCCACTATAGTTTCTGGTACTGGCTCATTTCTCTTGGCCGACATGAATTGCTCAAATTTGGATTGATCGTACTCCCAAAGCAGCTATGCATACAAACTGGCAATTGGTCTGAGTTTCATTGGATTTTGGTAAGAGTAAAACTAGACTTGCTCTCGACCGGTTATGCGTGCCGACAATAATTAATTTACTACGACAAAGGCGCTGTTAATTTTCTTTTAAAGGAAGTATATTATTGCTCTATGTTACCACATCAAGATGATTCATACAAGGAATAAAATTCTGGTCTCTACCAACTAAGAATATACATAGCTAAATTATTGAAAGACCGAAAATCTCAATGAAAAAAGAAAAGAAAAAAGACACGCCATAGCAAGATACCAAACACAAAATATGTCAAGACCAAGCCATCATAGCTCCTACGCCGAGGGCCACCAGAAGATCGACCACATGCGAACAGCAACTGCGTAGCGATGAGGTGTAGGAGAGCCTAGTCATCAAAGGGACGCCTCCAATGAGATATATGACTAGCATCATCGTCGCCAAAATTGACCAACGAAGGGCAAATCCAGGGTTTTCACCCCAGACAGTTAATACCGGTGCTCCATATCAATGCCTTCAGGAAGGGAACATCGCCGTCTTCGAGTCGGGCCAACGAATGTTTAGGGTTTTCACCCGAAGAACAGCTACGGAAGCTCTTGACCGAGCCCCAACACACCATCATTGCCGAATCTAGCCAAAGACTAGACCAACACTTAATGTCTTGGTCTGCCATTGGCTTGGCCGGTGGCCGCTGACATCGACCCCGGACAAACGCCATTTTAAATCTCAAATCCTCCTAGCGGATCACCCCGGCTGCCAAACGATGGCTGTTGCTCGTTCAAGGGCTACCAACAACAATTTTTGCCGATGATCACCTTAGAAACCAGTGTCCACCGCATATCATGTGTCCGGTACGCAACATCAAGATGGGACCAACTGTCACACGGTATACTCAATGTAGCATATAGCCCAAACAGCTGATGCCACCACCATCTGCTGTAGTCACCGTCACGTTACAATCTCTACCAACCGCTGAAGGCTCCTTCCGACAACCGCCCGCCGCCTACAGCACGTCCACGTCCGCTGCCTGGGAGCTGATGCCGCCACAGGAATATCAACCGATTAACACCAGCTCCTGGCAGACGCACAAATGCTGCATTTGAGATCACATGACCATACATCTTCAATCAGCTGGCTCTTCTTTAAAATCTCAACGCAAATACTGAACATTCGTACGAGCTAGCAAAACCAAAATTGGTTGTTGAGATACCGAATGCGTTAAATAATCATCTCATCCGTAAATTGTTGATTCCTTTGGAAAGTTTCAAAGATTATATGCGATCCGCGACGTCAGGTGTCCTTGATCGGTGAACCAAAACTGGCCAATCCGCCGTGCCATTTCCCTGATGCCCCACCACCCCACCCTGCCTAAAAATATCCCAATCATAGACGCCTTTGTCCTCTTTACCTGTCCCCGGAGCAAAGTGACAGCAGCCTCGGCGATCCCAATATTTCTAGCCACTCTTTTGGCGGCTTCTCTCGCACCACTTGGCTTCTCCGCATCAGCAAAAGCCACCGGAATACTGATATCATAAGCAAACCAGTCTGATCAGAGAGGAGAGGAGGGGGACGGAGACGCCAGGCCGGGCGGGGGTGAGCCGGTCCGGATCGATGTGGACTCGGCGCTGCCCAGACAGTGACACTGACGTGGTGTGGCATACAGCTGCTTTGCTATGCCAGCGAGTTCGTTCGCGCGAGGCCCCAATAATTGCGTCGTCTTCGGGGATAGGCCCTTTGTTGATAATCCGTCTAGTAATCCCTCTGTTTCAATACAGATATCCTGTTAACCTCTCTAATTTTTTAAAATAATTATCTTCCACACTTAAAATATAGTCATTTTGTTTATATTTTACGTTTCATCAATATTATATAAAAGAGGTAATTAGTCATGAGAGTAGTACTAGTAATACTAATATTTATTGTTTTAGGAGAAAAAATGAACATAGAAATAATTAAAGTGTAGTATTAACATTTTATTTACATCTTTAATTTTTTATTCAACTTTTAAAAGAACATCTGTTTTAAAACGAGGGAAATAGTACGCTTTGGCTCGGTGTCATATGAACTTTAAAAATAGGTCGTATTTGTCGAAAAACTTGGTATTTGTACATGACTTTTATGAGTCTGACAGCTGGGCCGATATCATGAACCATCGTGGGTACTCGTGACGTGCCCTAAATCTGATCGTAAAAATGGTTCGGTATACTAGCTATGATACGTTTAACTTGAGCGTGGCAGTAGATACCAGGTCCTTAACCTGAATGCCTCCACGTTTCCTGAAAGCCACGCTAGTTAATTTTTCGGAGCAGCGAAGCTGCTGCCTTTAAGCTATTTTGTCGTTGAAGATAAGGTGAACTAAAATCAACAATGAGTGCGCTCGCATATGAGACAGGCACGACAAATTTGGTAGCTAATCCTTCATGTTGGCTATCTTGTCAGATTCAAATGATGTGACTCTTAACATAGTTATTTCGGTATTTTGGCTATCTCCGTGGAGGCAAGCATTAAAATATAATTTCTTACTAGTACTATCCGGTTTTACTTCCTCTGTCCAATAATATAAGGCGCGTACATATCTCAATATTTACAATTAGATCTATATTATTTGGTTACGTGACATAAAAGTAGTATTATTGGATTTGTTTTTGAAAATACTTTTTAATGATATTATTTTTGTATCACATAACCAAAATATTATAGGTCAAATTATAAATCTTGAGATACGTGCGCGCCTTCTATTATTGGACGGAGAAAATATAATTTTAACAAGCTGTCCCACCTGATCTAACCAGAGAAGAAGAAAGCTGCCGTAGCCAGCAGTTTGCTTTCTAAAAGAAAGCCCGCCGCAGCTAGCACTTTTACTTCAGCAAGCAAATCAATGATTTTAGTTGGTTGCTCGAGTGATTAGTTCTATAATCGAAGGCAAATGACGGCTCTCCAAGATGCTTGCCGTAAATGAGAGCCGTTTTTGGTGGAGCGTTACTCGTAAATGTGCGACTCTATCAATTAGATTTTAAATAGTTTCTACGGAACACGTTAGCTCACACGGTTAACGCTGTCTCCGACGGTTTAGCATATGATCTATACTTAAAAGTCAGTGATAATATATTATATTTCTGACTAGTAAATTAACCTTCTGCCATAAAAATATCTTACATAGTTTAGAACTACGAGCCGTTTGTAATAATAGATTATCTCAGACGGTTCACAAAACACAACCATCTAGAATAATAGGTTATCTCATATGGTTTTTCCTACGAACCGTCTGAGATAACCAATTATCATAGACGGTTCGTATTTTGACCAGACTAGAAATAGTAGATATCATGGATGATTTGTTGGTTTGAACCATATTTGATGTTAACATAGACAGTGTGGCTATTTTTTTTCTAGCATGACGAATTACTAGCCATGCCCTTTGAAACAAGCAAATATACAAACATGCATGTCAAAATCGCATAAATTCACACATCTCATATATCATCTATTCGGATATGCATTTAAGATTCACGTCCATTCACACATGCATCCACTACTACAGAAATGGCTTTTACTGTTAGTTCAAAAAGGTTATCTCAGCTGGTTTTAGATCCACTTGTAGGCCAGGGGAGCTAATAATGCATGTTATCTGAGCCGGTTCTCGGAGCCGGTTGGGATAACAGAACCTCAGTCGGTTCTCCTAATAAAACAGACTGAGATACAAAATCATTTCAGTCGGTTCACCAAACAGAACCGACTGACATAATATAGTATCTCAGTCTGTTCATCTAACATAACCGACTGAGAGAATATAGTATTCTACGCCAAAAACTGGCTGTGATCATGTAGTAAGGTAGTCAGTTCATCCAACAGAACCGACTGAGATAATATAGTATCACGGGATAACATAATAAGGTAGTTAATAGCTGCAACTGTAACGGTTTAACCGGCGGTACCGACCGCAATGGTTGGTCCAACCGTTATGGTCAGACCGAACCCGCACGGGGTCAGACTGGGCAGTTCCTCACCGACGGTGAGATCCAGCCATGGCATAGTAGAGCAAAGGGGGCATTCGGTGAAGGAGCTCACCGAGCAGAGGACGCTGGGCTCGGTTGGGTTGGAGAAACCAGAGGAGGTAAGCAGGATTGGCAGGCGTGATGAAGGGTTTTTGGCGGAGCTCCCACCGACATTGAAGGGGACGGCTTGGTCTCAAAACTTGGCGGAGTAGAGTGGCTTCGGAGGATGGCGTGGCCACGGAAGCAATAGGGAGGACGTCAGGAAAGAGAGAAGCTCTGACAGGGCGGCGCTCGGGGCTTGGGTCGTCGGCAGTGCGGCCTCGTCCGCTAGATCTCATTCGCCCGGTTGGGAGAAGCTAGCTGCTGGCATCGGTGTCGGCGTTGGTGGAGCTCCACGAAATCGCCACCGCCTCGGGACCCTCGGCTGGAAGCGAATGGTGGTAAAGACGGCACGTGTGGCGGAGCCCCGGCCGAGGTGAGCAAGGTGAAGAGGAAAAAGGGATAGCTAGGTGGGGAAGAAGGGAAGAAAAAAAAGGGGAGAAAGGAGTAGACCACGGGAAGGAAGAAATGGTGGCGCCGACGACGTCCTAGTCGAGTGCAAAACATGCGTCCCTGCGTATGGCACTGGAGCTCCGCAGCTCGGGCCCGCTGGCCAGAGGGAGAGCTCCACAACACGGCGTCGGGCGAGGCACGCACCAGCGGCGAAGGCAGCAAGGGCGAAGGCGCAGGCGCAGACGTGCGCTGAAGAGGAGATGGGCCTTGGCCCATCGAGCACGGGAGGAAGAATTGGGCCTCTGCACAGGAGGAAGAACTGGGCCCAGGAGGCCAAGTTAGGTAAATGAGCATTTTGTTTTTATTTTTTTTAACTGTTTTCTTTCAATTTTATTCCTATGTTGCATCTAGGGTTCAATCAAAAGGGGGTTTAAACCTAGTTTGAAATATTTGTAAAAACTTGTACATAGCTTAAGACATATAATATCTCCATGACTTTTCTTGAATTAAAATATCCCTTTTTGGACTGCTATTTTATTATTATTACAAAATGGTCCACAAACAGCTTTGAATTGTAGGTGCTTTATCACTTGTCAAATGTTTTTCAAAATTTTATGTTTGGGGCCAGGGTTGTGATTAACTCCTAGATATAAACATTTAAAAATTTGGAGAAGAGGAGGACCATGCAATCGACTTAGTTCAATCCCGTCCGAGGGAGAAAGGTTTGGAAAAATATTTGTTTGTACAAATGAGGTCCAAATGACTTTAAAATTTTTGTTAACTTCTCTGAGATATTTTGAACTTATAAATACTTCTAGGGTGAAAATTTGGTGAAGCTTGGTTTAAGGTTTCATATTTTAGGGTTTTAGTCAATGTCATGTTTCGGTGATCTATGTGCGTGCATGTGAATTGAGAAAACTTATTTAATACATGATGATCCTCAATGATCTCATGTGTTAGGAAAATAGGTTATTACACAAACTATTCTCCGACAAAAATATTTAAAGAACAAGATTTTATCTCAAATTGCGTGTAAGCTAGGAGATGCCCATGTTTGGGCAGGTTTAATGAAAGTCAAGTCCACTCTATTGAGGCAAGGAGCTTTCCAACTCCAAGATGGCTCTCAAATTCAGTTTTGGTTGGACACCTAGCTTGGAAATACTCCTCCCTCTTTTCTATACCCGTGTCTATTTAATATTGTCCGCAACAAACATGCCTCTGTAGCACAAGTGTTGAGCTCTGACGCGCCAAACCTCTCTTTTAGATGTGGCATCGTTGGACAAAATCTCATTCACCTATTTGAGCTTACTAATCGACTTGCCCAGGTGACCCTGACTTCCTAAAGGGATATATTCACTTGGAAATTAAACCAATGTGGCGAGTACTCGATGAAGTCGATATATGCTCAACCGCTGCATCAAGATGTACCAATCACCAATAGATAGCTGTGGAAGCTAAAAATGCTCTAAAAAATAAAAGTCTTCTTATGGTACTTATGTGGGGAGTTATTCTCACTAAAGATAACCTACGGAAACGAAACTGAAATGACAGTTAGAATGTTATTTTTTACAGTCATGATAAGACGATTCAACACTTATTTTTTGACTGTCTGGTAGCTCATTTTGCATGCCATGTCACACAAGCGGGATCTGGGTTGCACCCTCCCACTAGTATAGCTGACATATTCGGGCTCTGGTTAAATGGGTTAGATAAGAAAATGCGAGGCTTAACCTTGGTGGAAGCATCCATTATGTGTTGGTCTATTTGGTTGTGTAGAAATGATGTGGTGTTTGACAAGTAAAAATTATATATTAATTTACAGGTAATTTACAAATGTATACACTAGCTTTGTTGCCGTTGTAACATCCAGAGACACGTGAGCTTGTTCTACTGGCACACAAATAGCTCGAGACTATCTTGAGGGACCTCTTCATTACACATGGATAGGAGTTTAGTCATCTTCTAAGTGTGCAGTGAGAGATTATGAATTATGGTTTGTTAGTTCCAGTTTTCTTATGTTATGTACCAATTGTTCGGCTGGAAGGCTTTTATTCTCTCTTTCGTAATAATTGTGAAGCTGTGTGCAGTTGAATATAGAGATCAAAAGATACTTTTAATATATTGTATCATCTTAATACTGAAGTTCTTCCTTCGTAAAAAGAATTGTAGTTTCACATGCACATAGCATTTTTATTTTCGATTCTCATAGCATTTTTATTTGTTCTCTCTTCTTCTCTTTAGGAAGCATTGCCGTCTCACAGTCGTCGTCTCAGTCTGAACCAAAGCTAGGATAGTATAAGTACGTGTTGAACGATGATTACTTAACTGAGGTCGTGATAATAAGAAGGGCCCACCAGGTGCCGTGTTTACAGCTGCCCTGAGGGCTATGGGTCTTATCCGTTACGTGGACGCTGCTCAGGTGGGTCCCGGGAATGGACCGGTCAAACTCGCTCCAATTCGCCCGCTCCGGTCGAAGCACACGGGAACATATCTCTGAGGCTGAGTCCAGCTCGGTTCCCCTGCAAAGCGGAAGGCGAACTACATTTTTTTAAGGTGAGAGGATATGCAACTGGCCGAATGAGCCAGCTGATTAAACGAGGAAGAGCTTTTATCCATTTCGTCACAAGAAGCTAAACGGAAGGCAACATCCTAGGATGCAAAATCCTGGCATGTGTTGTCGGACGCACATCATACGTGTTTCCGGCATAATATCCTCGAACAGCTTTATACGGAGTGAGCAAGCATGATAAGACTAATTGTGATCTACATGACCAAACACGTAGAATTTTACTTGAACTTGAAATGCTTCAATTTCATATGAAATAGTACAATTTTCATATGAAATTGACTAGAAAGCAAAATGTTGAACCCTATAATTTTCAGTTTGGCTATACAAAACCAGCGTGCATTCTAGGCAGAACAACAAAGTTTGCGGTTATGAGAATACAAAGGATATGCTCAGGGCCAAATCTAGTGGTGGGCGAGAACCCTACATCCACCTGCAGCTATAATACCTCTACCGCTATGGCGGTAGCCATGGATGTGCTCTACAATTACATAACAAGAATAAAAATCTGGGGGAGGAAGGGCGAGAGCTTTTTTTTGAAATATTATTTTTTTATCCAAAAATTTCAAAAATATTATCACATTTAGAAATATTACAAAAATGGCCTCAATCGCCACGACAGATGGCGGTAGGGCCCTAATCGCCACGGCCCATAGCGATTTCAAGCTATCGCCAGCTGTCATAGCGATTTGTCTAGTAATCGCCACAACCGGTGACGATTGGTTGTAATAGCCATGACCTGTGGCGATTGGTCGTAATCGCCACGACCCGTGGCGATTTCTCCCTTTGTACCCATTTGAACGCGTAAGCAAAGGGGGAAATCGCCATGGGTCGTGGCGATTACGACCAATCGCCACGGGTCATGGCTATTACGACCAATTCTAGGAGAAATTGCCACGGGTCGTGGCTATTACGACCAATCGCCATGGGTCATGGCTATTACGACCTAAATCGTCAGATGGGCTGGCGATAGCTGGCAATCGCCATGGGCCGTGGCGATTAGGGCCCTACCGCCATCTATCGTGGCGATTGAAGCCATTTTTGTAAAATTTCTGAATGTGGTAATATTTTTAAAATTTCTAGATAAAAAAATAATATTAAAAAAAAGAACTCGGAAGGGCGAGGGTCTTGCTGAGCACTGAAGCACATGTAGACCAAGACCCAACACCCCAAGCCCTTAAGACTAGGTCCAAAGACCATACCACATTGACTCATTCAAAGAGATCTAGGCGCAAGTGGAGTGGGCTCACTGTACTACAATAAATTTGAGGAGAGAAAACCCTAGCTCTAATTGGTGCCAAAGACTAGAGTTCAGAGATGCCTGCTGGTGGTGAAGATAAGATAATGAGAAGCCATATAGTTGTGAGCTGCACACGGTGCCTGGGCAGGGGAGGCTAGGCGGACGACTACGCGGGTGCTATACCCTAAAGACTTATGTCTGCAAATTTGGTTTTTGTACTATTTTTGCTTCTATTTCTTTTTAGGACTGTCAAAATGATTGAGCTCGACAAGCTATTCAAGCTTTTCTCGAGCCTCAAATGAAGAGAGCTCGGAGCCTATTAAGTTTAAGCTCGAATAGCTCAACAAGACTTACTTTAAATTGTATAGTATGTAATTTTGGCAATTTTGTCAAACTGAACGGAGCTGAGCCATACCCGGATAAGATGAAAAGAGGTGAATTCGACAGTAGCAGTTATCCCCTATCCAAAATTACACCTACACCCCTGATATCTCGCCTAAATCCCCTCTGCAACGCCCATCTCACTTCTATAAAACCCCTCCCCCTCCGCGCCGTCTCCGAACTCCGAAGGCCACTCTCTCCCTCGTTCATCTCTCTGCGGTACGTTCTCATCAAAGAACGACGACGACACGCATACGTCTCAGCATACGTACACGGAACCGGTCGCATACCGCACGGGGCATGGGCCTCCTCGACCAGCTCTGGGACGAGACTGTGGCCGGCCCGCGGCCGGACTCCGGCCTCGGCAAGCTCCGCAAGTACTCCTCCTTCTCGCCCTCCTCATCCACCTCGTCATCAGCCGCGGCCGCCGCGGCGGGCGTCTTGCCGGCGGTGACGCGCAGCATCACCATCGGCCGGCCGCCGTCGCTCTCGGTCCCGTCGCCGCGCGGCGAGTCGAGCTCCGTGCCGTCCTCCCCGGCCAGCGCGCTGGACTCCCCGTTCGCACCAGGTGGGCTCCCTCGTGTTTCTTGGCCTCCCCTTCCTCCCGAGAAAAAAAAATCGTTTTTCTTTAGGATAAGTTTTGTACTGTGTAGTGTAGATCCGTGCAGTTAGTGATTGGATCCCCCATTCCCCCTGGTTACTTCTATAGGATCTGCGATGTGGCCTTCCATGAAAATGGGACAAGAAAATCATATATAATCTGGTGCTTTATCCTTGTGCCTCGAGTGCGATGCAGTCACAGATCTGTGACTAGTATTGTAAAGAAGATAAACGTCTCGAGAAATTGGTCATTTCCCCTGAAATTTCTCTCGTGTTAAATCGATGTTATCTCTGCAACTTTTTTCCGAAAGAGTGGAGTGTTATGATCTGATCCAAGATTGTGATTACGTGGTTTAGTCCAGAAAGTAATGAGAACTTGTGCATGCATCTGTGATTTAATACGCCTGACCTGTTGGTGTGTTGGTGGATTAGGTGCAGCTACCACGCCCAAGGGGGACGTCTGGAGGAATCTTCGCCGGAAATCCAAGATGGCCGACGTCGGGGCGGAGGCTGCCGTCGGGCCGAGAAGCCCCACCGTGTACGACTGGTGCGTATACACGTCGCTTTCGCTCTCACTTCAAGCTTCTTGTACCATGACGAATGATCAATACAAAATACCAACTGGATACACTTCAGAACATGGCAAATAAGGTCACCATGATAGGTAGTTCCGATCTAACTTTGAACTTGATGTGCTTGCAGGGTGGTGATAAGTTCGTTGGACCGATGAACTAGCACGACAAAACTGTGAAATAAGCAATCGAGCAGAGAACATAACTGAGGAAGGTAGCTAGCGTGTTTGAGGCTGTGTTCGCGCGTTCCTTGTGTTTAGTGTACACCTGTTATTGCGAAATCCGTGTGCTAGATGGTCTGACAGTGTGCAGTGTTTTTCTATGGAATGAGCCTGTGCGGCTGTGCCAATCGATCACTGCGGAAGTATGTAGTAGTAGTAGACTCCTAGGCGATCGAGATGCGTTTCCTTCACGAGATGTCTTCTTCTGGAGAAGGAGGACACTGAAATGAGGATGTAATGCAAGTGTTCGATCCTGTTTTGTTTTTCTACTATCCTCCTCTGTAGTTGAGCACCATGGAGTGAGATGCAAATATTGGCTGTGCTCTCTTTCTGTCCCTGTAGATCTTCCCTGTTCACAGTTGTGTTTTAGCAGATTTTGGTCATATTTGCTGAAACAACCGGATTCTTCATTTGGAAAGTGGGATTGGATTCACCTTCGAGGATCTGAACTCTGAATCCCTATTCCTTCTTGCTTGCTCTGTATACCTGAATCCAGCGCTTCCCGCAGAGGAACACGCACACAGTTTCCGACTTCCAAGTCATGCAGCAACTTTTTTGGACAAACAAACCTATCAAGATTTGTGTGGACTGTACGAATAGAATCCCTACACTAATTGGATAAAAGGATGCTGCACGATCTTCTCAGCCGCTCTCAAGATAATTCGATAAATTCAATGGTCCGATTGTCTCGTAAACAGAACAACAGAAGAAACTATTTGTTGATCATATTCACGGGAACTTACCCGTTGTCCATATCTGATCTGAAAGCGTCATACGCTCTTTATAATCAACCAAGTACTAGAATTTAAGTTTAAAATAAAAGTACTAGAATTTAGAACTAGATTTGTCCCAGCACCAACCAACCAGGTCAAACGATGGTACCTTTGGCGAATTCAAAGGCGCCGTCGCGACCTGATGAGCTGGAGACCTGATCCCCCGTTTGGGATTGTTTACTCGTTCACTCTGCATCGATTGGCTTTGGAACATTCCATGTGAGAGGTAGGCTCGTACCATGGTCCTGCAGAAACAAAGAAGGTTGGTGCCCGATCCTTGTAAGCAACCTGGCGTGCCTGCGTGTCTCACTCATCCGTGCCATCATAATCCTTGTCCAGGTCAAGATAAGAAACCTCTATCTCGATGTGCTCACCTCTGCACCTGCTGGACTGCTGGTTATTTCTGGACCAGAGTACCAGACTATTTGGAGTGAAACTGCAACCAGCCGTGCTTCTGTTAGATTTTGCTTGCACGATACATATACGGATACATCAGTGTTGTGGTCAGGCCGTGACGTACTCTATTCCCACTTCCATTCTTGTTGGCAAGTTGCGGGCAGTGCATGGTGGAGAGATCGACTTTGTGTGCAGATGCATCTGCAGAGTCCTCATCTAGAATTTATGTGTCATGTTTGATTTGTTGGAACAGAAGTTCAAGGCACCACAGAAAAAGCAGCTTCGGATGAACTAAAATAGGGGGCTTGTGTAAGGAAATCTGGTCAAATAGGAAACGGTTAAGCCAAATAACAACATGGGGATATGACTCATAAGGTAGAGAGCTCGCTTCGCATGCGAGATGCACAGGGTTCGATTTCCTCATCATGGAATTCATTTTTGCAGTTCCATGTCGCAGGATTCAGGACTAAGGCTCATTCTGAAAATCTGAAACATTTGGTTCATGCTTCGTAAGCGAGAAAAGCTGAACAGGCAGACAGATGCTTTTCGTTTCCCTTTGACATGGCAGGTAATATTCATGATCTGACTCCTCTTTTGCAAAGCATGAAGCTCCATTTGCTGCAAAGCCTTCGCATGCTGTTTCGTGCCGATTCTTTATCTCTGTCTACCTCCTCGGCCAGTGCTTGTATTCTTTGCCAAAAGAGCGCTCTTTTCTCTTCCCGTGATCTTCGTATATTACCTTCAGCCATGGAGTTCAGGATGCAGGTCCGGTTTGGCCCGTTGTCCCCTGGACCGCCCCTATTTTATGGCACCAAATGGATCAAAGCGTTGTCCAGAAAAATCTAAACCTGTTGTATGGCTATGCATTCATTGTGAATTGATTGTTTATTTTAAAAATCTTGATGATGCGCCTGTCTAAGTATTAATGCTGAAAGGCTTCGGCCTAAATTTGAATTCCACCTATTTAGAAGCGCGTGACAAAGCTCTGTAGAGATGGTTTTTTAAAGTTGTTTGATTTTAAATCATTCAAAACATGTGAATTTTGTTTACTTGAAAAAATGACCAAGACATCTTTCACAGATCATACTGAAAGGTTGTCCGACTTATTAGAACTCATACATACTGATGGATGTGGACCAATAAACACAACTGCGAGAGGCGGCTTTCAATACTTTATTACTTTCACTGATGATATGAGTAGATATGATAATGTCTACTTAATGAAGCATAAGTAGGAACTAATTCAAAAATGAAGTATAAAAATCAATGTGGCAAGAAAATTAAGTTTCTATGATCTGATCATGGAGACGAATATTTGAGTCACAAGTTTAACAATCATCTAAAGGTTGCGGAATTGTTCCACGGCTTACACCTCCGTGAACGTCCCAAAGGAATGGGGTGTTCGAGTGGTGTAATCAAACTTTGTAAGACATGGTTCATTCAATGATTAGTCAAGTAGATCTACCACTATCATTCTCTGGGGTTATGTTCTAGAAATGACAGCTTTCACACTAAATAGGATACCATCTAAATCTATAGATAAGACAACATATGAGATATGGACCAGGAATAGTCACAGTTTGTCTTTTCTGAAAATTTGGAGTTGTGAAGTTTATGTTAGACGTCTAATCTCGGAACAAATCACATCTAAATCAGATAAGTGCTTTTTCATGGGATATCCAAGAGAAACTTTATGGTATTACTTCTACAACGAAGAAGAGGGCAAAGTCTTTGTCACTAGAAATAGTGTCTTTCTAGAGAAAGAGTTTCTCTCGCAAAAGGCAAGTGGAAGAACGGTTCAACTTGAAGAGTTTTGAGAGACTCCAATGGGGGAGGACTTGGTTGGAGACGCCCAGTCGGGGAGAATCCAATTGAAGAACCCATGGTCAAGGAAAGTCCAGCTGGAGGGACCCTCGGTTGAGAAGGAACCAGTGCCACGTAAGCCGCACAAGTTACCTACTTGGTATTTGCATAACATATTGTTTTTGTACATCGATGAGCCTACGACTTATAATGAAGTGATGATGGGCCCAGACTCTGAGAAATGGTTGGCACCATGAGATAGGAGATATAATCTATGGGAGACAATCAGGTTTGGAACCTTATCGATCCGCCTGATGGTGTTAAAACCATCGATGTAAATGGGTCCATAAAAAAAGATTGACATGGATGGAAATGTTCACATCTATAAAGCTCGACTAGTCACAAAAGGTTTTCGACAAGTTCAACGAGTTGACTATGATGAGACTTTCTCACCGGTCGCAATGCTTAAATCTGTATGGACCATTCTAGTTATTGCTGCATATTTTGATTATGAGATATGACAGATGGATGTCAAAATGGCTTTTCTTAATGGAAACCTAAGTGGGGATGTATACATAACACAACATGAGGGTTTTGTCAATCTAAAAAATGCTAGTAAAATATTTAAGCTTCAAAATTTATTTACAGGTTGAAGCAAGCATTGGGAGTTTGAATATTCGTCTTGATGAGGTAGTCAAAGGGTTTGGCTTCATCAAGAACAAAGCAGAGCCTTGCGTTTATAAAAAGGCCAGTGGGAGTGCACTTGTATTTTTAGTCTTATATGTGGATGACATATTATTGATTGGGAATGATAATCCTATGCTGGAGTCTGTTAAAGCCTTGTAGAAAAATAGTTTTTCTATGAAGAACTTAGGAGAAACAACATATATTTGGGAATAAAGATCTATAGACATAGATCAAAGAAGCTAATTGGATTAAGCCATAGTACTTACATCGATAAGATGTTGAATTGGTTCAACTGCAGGAGGCAAAGAAAGGGTTCTTGCCTATGTTGCATGGGATAAATCTTAACAAGAGTCAGTATCCTTCGACCACTGATGAGCAAGACTGTATAAGTAAGATTTCATATGCTTTAGCTATTGGATCCATCATGTATGTTATGTACTTGACCAGATGTTTCATAGGCTCTAAGCATTATGAGCAGGTACCAGTCTGATCCAGGTAATGGTCACTAGACAGCAGTTAAGAACATCCTTAAGTACTTGAGAAGAACTAAGGACGCATTCCTGGTCTATGGAGGTGAGGGTTACATTGATGCAAGCTTCTAAACTGACAAAAATGATTATCGTTCACAAATTAGGTTTATATTCATTTTGAATAGAGGAGCGATGAGTCGAAAAAGTTCCAAGCAAGAGACCGATGTTGATTCTACAATGGAGGCCAAGAACATCGCTACTTCTAAAGCTGCGAAGGAAGGCATTTGGATAGGAAGTTCGTCACTAGATTGGGTGTGGTTCCAAGTGTCTCCAGTCCATTGGATCTCTATTGTGGTAATAGTGGAGCCATTACAAAAGGCTAAGGAACCAAGGTCTCACCAGAAATCTAAACACATACTCAGGTGATATCATCTCATACGAGAAATCGTTGAGAGATGAGATGTAAAGATATGCGAAGTACACATGGATTTGAATATTGCTGATTCGTTGACGAAACCTCTCCCGCATCGGAAGCATGAGGCACATACAAGAGCTATGGGTGTTAGATACTTAAACTGATTGACTCTTGTGCAAGTAGAAGACTGTTGAAAATATGCCCTAGAGGCACTCATAGAGATGATCATATTTCTTTGTATCCATGATTTATTGAATAATATCCTTGAATAATATCTTTAATATTGATAAGTGAATACGTGACTTGCTTGTGAAACTCTGTGTTAATATGTGTGATTATTGTAAAGTGATATCTAGTCGATAAAATATATGGGGACACATATGTGTAGGCTATCATATGTATTGGTTGAGGACCATGTTTCACGGGTCATAGATATGGAGATATCAAACTAAAAATATGGGCACTATATTAATATATGTGATTATTGTAAAGTGATATCTAGTAGATAAAACATATGGGGACACATATGTGTAATCTAGCATATGTATTGATTGATGACCATATTTCATGGATCACGGATCATAGATATGGAGATATCAAACAAACAATATGGACACCTGTTAAAGAACATGGGGTTGGATCAACCTACCATGAGACACAACGAGAATGGTGTATTTTTGTCATCTGTTGGTCTCATATACAATGCGTATGATATATCCTTAGATTTTTGAGATTGTCGTATGTACTTGAGATGTTGAGTGATTTACTTGGAGTTGCCAAACGCTACTCCGTAATTAGGTAGTTATAAAGATGACTACTTTCGAATTTATCGTAAAGCATGTTGTGAAGCATTGTTGATCAAGACAGGATTTGTACCTCCGTATAACGGACAGGTATCTCTAGGCATTTTGAGTGATTGGATCCGAAAATGCATGGACATGCTACTTTGGTTAAAGAGTTAACCACAAATGGGGATTTTGAGTCACGTGATCGAGAAAGAATGGTCAAGCTACCAAAACAAGGATGACAAATGCTCGCTTTGGGTTGGACTAATATTGTCAGGCAGAGAGAATAAATATGATTGAACATTGTAGAGATTCGTCCGATACGATGTTGATGCACACTTAGAAGTTGCCACGTCCTGTTAGGGGCCATTATCAATTAGTGATCGAATTGGAGTACGCACGTCATATCTAAATACACATAAACCTATAAGGTTGCACGCTTAAAGAGTTGGAAGCAAATTCGGATTAGGATATGAATTCTATAGAGTCTCGAGCCCTAATGGACATCTAACGTAGATATTATGAGGGTGCCTATATAATGATAGGGTACGTAGGCTTAGGGTTTACCCCAGTTTGAAATTCTCAAAACCCTAGCCGTCACCTCTTCTATGCCCAAACCATGCTGCGCAGAGCTAGCAATCCGGCGCTGGCGTTCCTTCACGTTATGTATGGATACCTTGGCGGCGTTGCTACGAGCTGTAATGCTAGGACGATTCACTACTTCAAGGAGGAACCACAACGATCAGCACAACCACCAGGACATGCTAGAACAACTCTGTTTACGCTTCTCTGCACATCTAGTGGTAATCCCGTAATCTAAAACTGCAGTGGTTATAGGTTTAACACGGTTTAATTTGCTTTAGTGTAGGCTACCTATTTCCCATCGGTTGCAACCTTTTTCTATGATTTATTGTCACACAAAATTATATTGCATGCATGTCTTTAAAATATTGCAAATGCTGCAAATATCTTTTTTTTTACATTTTTATTGAACTAGGAAGAAAAATGTTGTCAAGATGTTACATGGGCAAAAAAATACTGTATATGAGAATTTTATATTTCAACGATTGATTCACCTAAATGGGATCAGGCAGGAGAAACCGAATTGGGTGCTCCGTCCAACTGACTGACGCCTAGCACCCTGCCTCTGGATATGAAACACAATCAACAGACTACAGGTAACAAATAGATTTATAGGGAAGGCAGCGAGATCGCATTCAAGTCAGATAAGGGATCCAACCCTTCACAACCGAGTCCTAATCCGATTCGTAATCCCAAGCCGACTTACTCCTTCCTTCGTTGGTGACCGAATTGCAATTAAATATCTGCAACAATGAATTGAGATGGAACTGATAGTCATGGAGCGCAGAGGTGGGGGGTGGCGAGGTCGAGGAGGCCACCGGCTGGCCCGACAGGAGGAGCGGAGGAATGAAATTGAGGGAGGGGTAGGAGCTAAACGACGGTGGGAAAAGCAGAGGAGTGCAATCAAGATGTGTATGAGGTGGATCGGAGCCGATGACCGCCAAAAGCGAGCTCAATGGTGGCGGCGGGGGGTCTAAGGCGCACGTGTGACTAGCACGAGCGAGAGCTAGATAAAGAGAATATAAAGGGGAAAAGTATCTCCAAGTCAACGAGTACAGGTGGTGCCGACGAAGATGCTGGTGGCGAGCGGCATGAATAACTGGGGACGGGGAGGGGGGAGGTGGCTGGTTGGCAGGTAGGCCGGAATGATAAATGGGTTCGGTTTGCAGTGGCTAGATAGGAAAATCATCGTACCTGACCTACAGCGCGAGGAATTCCGGCTTCCGGGGCCCTCTCGCGCCATGGCCAGTGTGTTACCGCGTGTGTGTTGTTGGCCCAGCCCGTGCCGTCTGCCAAGCATACGTGTTGCTGCTGTGTTTTTCTTCGATGGGCCTGTGACCCTGGGTTTCTACTGGCCTGCTCTGCTTGGTATGTGAGCGAGCGAGGCGGCCGCCATGGGTTGCCGCACGGGTGGTGCGTGTTGCAGCTGTTGGTGGGCTTCGGAATTTTGCAGTGCCTTGTTACCGTAGGACCTCCGATATTGCACGTCGATCCGATCCGAACGTCCTTTTTCGAAGACAAATTTTTGTATTTGTATTATCTATCACATATACAAATATCATATCCTATCCATTTGGAAATCTTGGTTCAACTCCTTCAACGCCGTATCCTAAATGAGTGATGGAGCCCAAGACTGCTTGACGACTTTCGGCCTACATATGCGTGTAGGTATTTCCCTACCTGTGTATACATATGCATGTGTGTATGGCTCCATAGGAGAAAGTTTCTTCCGATTTGAAGGTCTTTTTCCCACAAAAAACGTAAAGCCCCGGTTCTACGCTGTTGCAAAAATGCAGAGCGAAGGAATCATCAGCGGCGTATTCTATGCAATCTGCCCTTCCCCTACAATTTACTAAAAAGAGGTTATAAAATCTTTTTAGAAAAAAGTGTACATACACTTGTCATCTCAATTTACATATGTTTAAAGTTTCAAGTTCAAATATGATCTATGCTAAGAGGAACGAAAAAGAGAATGTTCAGATAGAGAAAATTCTAAAAAATTGTCAGATTTTTCTTTCTTTTTTTACGCTTGAATAGGTTGTATTTAAACTTAAAATTTCAAAAATAGATATACTAAGTTCAAAAGTACATGTACAGTTATTTTTCAGAATTTTTCATTACTTTTAATAGTGGATTGCAAAGAGTACACCATAGGCCTTAGTACACCCAATATGCACCCGGAATCACCCAACGCAGAGTCGTCAGCTGATATTGGACTTCCGATTCTGGCATTGGATCATATATTTGTGAAAATATTTCTGCTATATGACGAAAATATTTTGTTAATATATATGCAATAATTTTTTGAACCAATGCAATGTGATGTTTTCATGTAATAAATTTCGTGCGATGGAAATGTTTTTTCTATGCAACAAATTTTTTTCTTGCAATGAAAAATCATCCTACGAAAAGCAAAAATCAGACTATAAATATATAGCATTTACCAAAGTGATATATGTCATAATATATGGGATACATGGAGTTGTTTGACTTCCAAATTATATGGTGCCAAAATTCTTTCTTAATGAAAGTCCACTGCTCTTGCGAACATTCCTAAGAAAGAAAGGAACAAATGGCAAAAGGGGAAGGAACGCGGATTTCGGTGCGCCTGCAACCACTTATTGGTTGATGCACCTTGCATTTTTTAAAGTCATGTATAAATTCACGTATGTAGAAAATGCTATAACATGCGCTTCAGAAATTCGTGCACAAATATGACAATTCGTGTGATGTAAAAAGAAGAAGTAATTGCACCTCAGATACATAAACTTGGCACGCGGGTGCACTTCGGTACAAAAACTTACAAAACGTGCACGCCGCTACAACAACTTGGCACGCGACATTCACTTCGTGTACTGCACGTTAAAGTGAATGTCGCGTGCCAAGTTGTTGTAGCGGCGTGCACGTTTTGTAAGTTTTTGTACCGAAGTGCACCCGCGTGCCAAGTTTATATGGTGCAATTACCTCTAAAAAGAAGATAGCTAAATGAATTGCTTGCAGGACACGATGGCCATATCTTCGCACGAATTTTTAGCTTCTCTAATTTTTAGAAATTCTAAGATACGTCAACCAATAAGGGGCGGATTGCGGGCACAACCACTTGGGCCAACCGGCCAAGGAATTGCAAAGGAGAAGGGGAAATAGTGTGCCCATAGATTGCAAAGAACGTGCAAGCCAAAGCGCCCAGAGGCGATGTGCCCAAGCCTGCGAGGCGGGGCCACCCAGATGGTGCAGAGCGAGGCGGGCGGGTGGCGAGGGGCGGGAGGAGACTAGGCACAGTGGTGGTGGCGCGACAACGGGCAAGGCACGGCCGCGCGCATGAAAGACGAAGAAAGGATCGGCGATAGGGGAATGTCCGGAGTACTAACTATGCATCGAGATCTCGTATTTTCTCTTTGTTTCTTTTTATATATATGCATAGTCGATCGCACAAAACCATTAAATTTGTCTTTTATCCGTTTGACGACGCGCGTTAGCCTTGACCTGTTCCCTCCCTTCCTCTTCGTTCTTTACCTCTGGTTTCATGAAGTTCTTTTCCAGGTCCTCCCCGTAATTGAAGTCAGTATGAGCTGACGAATCTTTTTTTTTAAGAACCTGGCAGGAGCACTGCCTTTTCTCATAGATTAGGAGTTAATAAAAATTAGAGTCGTTATTTACAGAGAAACAGGAGGAAAATCTCGCCAACTAGATTAGGGGAAGAAGAGCGACTATTGAGCTATAACAAACGGCGGGTCTCCTGTATCATTGGATGTTCGAGCAAAAGCCAATCTTCGTGCTAAAATATCCTCCTGAGCTTTAATCGCAACTCTGTGCACATCAGTTAGAATGTTGGTAAAGATGCGGGCGTTTCTTTCTCTCCATATGCTCCATAGCGCGTAGACGACGATGCCGTAGATCTTGCTCTTTTCTTTCTTTGTTTTTCCTTCTCCGCAAGCTTGCCACCACTCTGGGAGGCCCTGCTGGTCAGCGTGGAGGAAGGCGTCGTGGCATTGACCGTTCATCGTGGCGACTTTGCGTAGAACTTGTCTGGCGAAGGCACAACCTGTGGTGATGTGGAGGGCGGTTTCTGCATGAATCCCGCAGAGCGCGCAGATGGCTCCATTTTTCCACCCCCGCTTTTGTAGATTATCTGTTGTTAGGAGTTTCTGTTGTAGAAGGAGCCAGGCGTGAATTTTGCATCTGTGTTCTGCATCTGCGCTCCAAACTGTGGTGGCGTCGAGTCTAGCGTACGAGCCAAGGAATTGGAACTTGTACGCTGATCTGGCTGAGTATTGTCCGTTTGCCGTCCATCGCCATGTTATGGAGTCTGGTATGTGAGTAAGAGATTGTGAATCCTGGACGAGGCTCCAAAGGGTGATGAACTGATGTGCCTGGGCTGACGTTTGGATGTTCCTTAGCGGTCAAATGCACCTGTTATTATGAAGCTCGTGAGCCACCGTTCCGTTTTTCCTTTTGACCAGGCGGAATAGGTCTGGGGCAATGTCACAAGGGGCTTGCGTGTGCAGCCATCTGGATGTCCAGAACCTAGTTGACCTGCCATCGCCAACATGAATCCTTGTTGAGGCTGCAAAGTAGGCTGTGTCAATCTTGTTACATGGTGTTTGTTGTCCGGACCAAGGCATCCTCGTGGTGTTCCATTCTCTCCATAGCCACCTGAGCCTGAGAGCTGTGCCAAACTTACCGATGTCTTTAATCCCCAGGCCTCCCAAACTCTTGGGTCTGCACACCTGCTTCCATCCTACTAGGCAGTGCCCACCTGAGCAAGCTTCTTCTCCTCTCCACAAGAAGGACCTGATAATCTTGTTGATCCGTTTTATGGCCCATTTATCCAGGATAAAAGCGGAGAGGAAGTAGACCAAACAAGGCGAGAGGACTGAGTTTATGAGCGTGAGTCGTCCAGCTCTAGAGAGCAGCTTGCCTTTCCATCCTGCTAGCCTTGACGATAGCTTGTCAAAGATCGGCTGTATATCTGCTCTGCGAAGCTTGGAGGTGTGGAGTGGCAGGCCGAGGTAGGTACAGGGGAATTGAGCTAATTGCGCTTGAAAGTCCTGGATGATGTCCTGTAGGTTGTGTTGTACACATCTAATAGGGTATATGCAGCTTTTTTGTGTATTGTTCTGGAGCCCTGTTGCTTCACCAAAGAGTTGGAGGCAGGTTTGTATCGCCTGTATTTCTGTTCTTTTTGGGTTGGCGAAAAACGCTACATCGTCAGCGTAAAGTGAGATCCTTACTTCATCCGCAATGCCTGGAATTGGCTTGATCAATCTGGCCTGTATTGCTCGAATAAGTAGCTTCTGTAAGGGATCTATTGCCAGTATAAATAGGAGTGGAGATAAGGGGTCTCCCTGCCGAAGCCCTCGACGGTGTCTTATATTCTGCGTTCGCTCGCCATTTATTAAGAAGCAGCTTGATGAGGAATCAAGGATTCCTGTTATCCAATTCCTCCACCTTTGGCCGAATCCCAAATGTTCCAGCAACTCGATTAGGTATTCCCAGCTCACCGAGTCGAACGCTTTCTGAATATCAAGCTTAAGGAATAGCCCTGGGATTCTTTTCCTGTGCATCATCTTGATGTTGTTTTGAGTGAAAATAAAATTGTCCTGGATTCCTCGCTTCTTGATGAATGCACTCTGTGATGACGAGATGATTTTGTCTAGTTTTGGACCTAGTCTGTTAGCCATTATTTTGGTTATGAGCTTGCCGAAAGCATGGATTAGGCTGATCGGGCGAAAGTCCTTAATCGTTGTCGCCTGTGATTTTTTTGCGATGAGCACTACTTCTGCACCGTTGAGGAGATATAACCTGCTATTCCGCTGGTGACAAAACTGGTTTACTGCTCGGATGATATCACTTCGGATGATCCCCCAGAATGTGTTATAGAATCTGTTTGTAAATCCGTCTGGCCCCGGTGCCTTGTCGTTCTGCATTGATCTTACGGCGCTTAGGATTTCTTCTTCCGTGAAACTGTCATCTAGGTGGTTTAAATTATGCCGCTGCACACCCAGCAGGTTCCAATCCAGAGTGTGACACCTCTGCTTTTTAGTTCCTAAAACTTCTCTGAAGTGCTGAGTTATGAATTCTTTCTTTGCATTTTGGTTATAGATGTCTTGGCCATCAATCTGTAAGGAGGCGATGGTATTCCTTCGCTTGCGGGAGTTTACTTTGAGGTGGAAGAATCTGGTGTTCGCGTCTCCCTGTTCTATCCATTTGATTTTTGCTCTCTGTTTAAACCTTGACTTCTGAATGACAGCCAGGCCTAGCAATCTCGCTTTCAGGCTTTTTCGGAGATTTATTTCTGAGATTGTTAGGTTTCGTGCTTCTTGAGCTTTGTCTAACTGTAGAATAATCTCTGAGGCAATTGCAAATTGTAACCGGGTGTTGCCGATGAGATTTGAGCTCCATCTTCTCAGCGTCTTTGCAAGTCTGGTTAGCTTAATGTGCAGTCCTGTGATTGCATCTGTGGTCGTTACATGCCGCTGCCAACAATCATGAATTACTTGGTGGATCCCCGGTATTGAGCACCACCAGTTTTCAAACTTAAATGATTTCAGGTTTGCCATTCTTAGCGATCCTAGCAGCATTAGTGGGCAATGATCTGAAACCATTGTTGAAAGCGCCTGTAGATGCGAGCTGCTAAATTCAGCATCCCACTCTGCAGTACACAACATCTTATCTATGTTGGTGTGGGTTGGGTTTCCCTGTCCGTTCGACCAAGTATATGCTCTACCATGAAGGTGAATCTGTCGTAGCTGAAGGTAGTCAACGGCCGCTCGGAACGCTCCTAGGAGTCTTGTATTAATCTGGTTATTACTCTTATCCGCAGCTCTTAGAATGAGATTGAAGTCCCCAACAATGAGCCATCTGGGCAAAGCTCTGGGTTTAACATCTTTTAGCTCCTGGATGAACTGAAGCTTATCATTTTCAGATTGTGGGCCGTACACCACTGTGCAGATCCAGGCCAGCTTGCTCTCTGTGTGTGTAATGTCAACCGTAATAGAGTATGTCGCCTGGGAGATATTATTCAACGAGAAGAATCTGTGAGAGCAGGCTAGAATGATTCCTCCTCTAGTTCCATTTGCTGGCACCGTGCAGTAGTTTTGCACAAACATTGGACCAAGGGTTTGTCTGATGATGTTATCATCAATGGTGCTTAGCTTTGTTTCTTGAAGGCAGATCATGGTGGCTCTGTTTTGCCTAATTGCTTCGCAAATGGCATCCCTTCTTGCTGCATTATTCAGGCCTCTAACGTTCCAAGATAGAAGTCGTAATTGTCTGTGTGTCATTAAGAAAATCTGGGCTTCACACATCTTGTGCGATGTGAAATGAACAGCAGGAGAGATGCGGAGAGCGAGATTCGGTAGTTGGAGGCGAGTCTGTGGGGCAAAAGATTGAAGCAAAGGTCCTGTAATAGTCTGAAAACCTGCGTTAACAAATCCCATGAAGGGTTGTGATACTTGGGCTGCGCCTGTTGTCGCACCGACAAGCCGGCTGTCAACAGAAATATACAAAATCTGGGCGTAACGCCACTGCAGCCTTGCCCAGGAAGGGCAACTACAAAAAAACCTGGACGGAACTTAACTAGCAAACTTCCTACGGAACTAGAGGTTCTAAGGATTACAATCATAACTGGAATTGGAGCGACAAAGGTGAGGGGCAGAAACAGCGCCCTTTATGCTGTGGTCTTGAGCACGGCTGAGACATCGAGCTTGCCCAGCACCCCTGCAAGAGTGGCAAAAGCTACCACGGTGGACTCATTTAGAGGCTCTTTGAATATTTCTGTGTAGCGCTGAAAATCCGAGGCTTCTGGCTCTGTGTTATTTGCCAGTATGCCCAGCTTCTTCATCAGGAGCAGGCGCGCTTTCTCCATAGCGGGGATGGAGCTCTTTGGAGTGGCTGCGCTGCCTGCGTTAATTGCCTCCGCTTTCTTCGCTTTGCTTCTAGTCGTCGGTGCCGATGGGATCACTGGTACTGGGATCAGCGGCAACGGAATTTGGCGGGCTATCTGTTTGCGAAAAGTCGCTAGGGTCATGCTGTCTTCAACCTCAGAGCCAGCTGTGTCCGTGTCCAGCTGAGGAGCTTCAATGGGATCTTCCAAATCCATGAGCGGCTCTATGGGTGGTGTTTGAGACACCAGGACCGCCTCGTCATTCATCGGGTCTGTGGCAGATCTGTATTCAATAGCTAATGTTTGGATTTGCGTCGTGATCTGGAGAAGAGGTTCCTTCTCTATACAAGTCTTCGCATTGAACGGGAAACTCTGTGGGGAGCGAGAGCGCTCGCGCATTTGCTCCATCCCATGAGCGTCCTCATCCGTAATGCTCTTCTGTTTTTCAGCTATCTGATCATCGGTGTTAGAGCCCAATGAGGCATCTCTATGTTTGTTTCTTCCTCCCCTTCTGGTGTTGCTGCTGCTGCTGCCTCTGCTGCCCTTAGTGCTATGCGACCTGTTCTGTCTTGCATTGCGTGGCGGCAGAACATCCCATCCTGAGTGGTGGCGAGGTCTGGCTGGGCTCCTGCTACGCTCACGTTCATCGTCGCTGTCGTCCGAGGGAGGCGTAATCCTGTCATGGACGGATCGCCTCGGCGGATGTAGCGGTCCATCCTTCACACCGAGATCCCAGTGAAAGGAGGAGTGGCGTGGCCCTTCGTCATCGGAGGAGACTGGGGACCCTTCCCCGCTGGCCGGACTTGCCGGATCCTGAGCGCGAAACACCGGGCTGTAGGTGGGTGGCTCGTAGTCGATGATCTGGTCGACGTGAATGAGCACCGGGTGCGACATGAGCCTCATCGGCGGTCCCCGCGGGCGGCATTGCCCGGCAAAGCGACGGGGTTCCTGGACATCTTCATCCAGCGAAGGCGGGGACCTGAAGACTTGCTCTGTGGTATAGATTCCAGAGCGAGGTACTGCTCGCGTATTTTGCGTGGAGATCCATACTCGCATGCATGCTGTTTCCTTGTCGGCGAGCGGCTCGTCGAAACCACCTTCTTGCAGTCCTGTGTGCGCCAAGATGGAGGCCACCGCCTCAGGCCCCCACTCGGAGCGCGGAACACCTTCAATGCAAAGGCGCATCCGGTACCGAGCCTGATGGACGTTCCCGGAGGCGAGCCGGGACCAGGGACGGAACCTGAGCTGAAGCTCCTCGACGTTAAGCCCAGACTCCTGGAGCGCCATGTCCCGGACTGCTGGGTCGCGGAATACCGCAAGGTACTCCTTGGCTCCCATCATCGTGACTTCCACTTCTTCGCGCCTGATTTCAAAGAAATCAGCGAGGATCCGACAAATCTGTCTGTTGGAACTTTGTAGATGCTGGTTGAGGGGCAGCACGATGATTCCTGTAGCTGCTAGGTCCCGCTCTGTCCTCGCCAAAGAACATGTTCTCTCAGAAAATACTTCAGTACTTATAATTTTAATCCCAACGGTTCGGTTTCACACTTGTTTTACTTGCTTGACTGGAGAGTATTAATGCCACTTAATTTCAGAATGCATCACAGTGGCATTCGAGTGAGATCCATGACCACACTAAAGCTCAGCTACACAAGTGTGCACATGAAACTTTTTTTTCTTCGGGTGAACTTTCTTTGATGCAAAGAAAACTTTCTCCAGTAGCAGACAAAGTTTTCTCTTCAATACTGGTTGTGATTGCTGAAACCAAAATCACATCTGGATTAACACATATGATGTGCAAGTTTCATTCCCTAGCAACTGGGAGTCATGGTGGCCACGTACGCATTGTGGTCTTGGTGACCATGGTTGATCTGCATGTTTGTCTTCAACTGTGAGAAAAAAACATTGGATCCAATTGTCTCTTCCGTGCATCCAGGTAGTGCTTTCTCTTGGTGCGGACAGGGAAGTCCTCACCCACCAGCTCGAGTCTTTTCAGGTCGCCAGCTTCTTGGTGCCATGTTTTGCATGGCTTCTTGTTGTCAATTGTGTTTGCAACCCTGCTTTTCTCGCTTCAGTATCTAGAAAGAACAGAAACACGAGGGCCTTTTTTAACTTGGTGGAGTATTTGCACCTTGTTCAATCGAGACCGTGGAGTATATAGTGCATTAGCTGATAGCCAAACAGATATCTATTGGGGCAGAAGTAGCGGCAGGCCGGCAGCAATCACGGGCTCAAATAGCACTTCTGGCTGTTATCCTCTTAGCCTATTGCATGTTTGTCCTACTGTTTGACATCCAAATTTGCATTCACTAGATTACCTGTAAAATTTGAGAAATAAGTTCCTGTTCAGCATTGTGGTCGCAGCCTCTGTATTCGTCCAAATTGAATGGGCGAACCGACATGGTCGCGAGCGATCTTGTATCTTTCAATTTGTATTTTCTAACACTAGTTGTAGTCAGTCAGTCAGAGTCAATTCTGCATTGTCTGCATGGGCTTTAAAGTTCAATATTAAACTGGTCCTTTTTGAAGACCAAAGAATAGTACTTTCTTTCTGAACCAAGTAGAACGCCTGAATCAGAATACAGAAAACTGGAATTGATGGATTAGTAGACTAGTACTCTAGCAGCACTGCTATGCGTTAAGCATTGGTTGGTAAATTTCCAATTCATAATTCATCGTAGCATAATATCAGGTCAAGATGCTGCTCCGTTGCCGTATCTGACGGATCACTTTTACTTCTTTGTACCAGTTGAACATTCAGCAACCTGAAGTTTGCAACCAACTCTTATTTTCATTGAGGTCAACTTAACTACTAGTTTTCACTAAACCTTTTTCCAAAAGGATAATAGTTTTTACACCCTTTCGAGTCACAGAAATTAGCAAAGGTCGTAGCTAAGCTGATGCTACTGTAGTTCTGCCTTTCGGCCCTGTTTGTTTAGGCTTTTTTTGGCTTCTGGACTTTGGCTTCGAAGTCAGAAAAACACCTATTTACCTGCTTTTGGTTTTTGGCTTCGAAAAGTCTGAAACAACTTTTATTTACCTGCTTTTGGCTTTTGGCTTCAACAACTTTTTTCGAAGCCAAAAGCCAAAAGCAGGTAAATAGATGTTTAAAGGTTGTTTCAGGTTTTTCGAAGCCAAAAGTTAAAAGTAGGTAAATATGTGCTTTTCTGGCTTTAAAGCCAAAGTCTAAAAAGCCAAAAGCCTACCAAACAAACAAGCCCTTCATCTACCTTCCTTTTAACTTTCTCGCAGTCGAGCCTGCTCCAAGTAAAATTACAAAGTTCGCATCAAGACCAGAAAGTGCAACCGTGTGATCCTCTCACCGGCGTATTTTATTTATTCCCGACGATAAATGTTCGATTTGTTTCGCTTTAGTGACATGGCTATAAAATCGCCAAGCAACAACTGCATTAGTCGTTTCACTCGGGGTGGATGGCTGACATGCAATGCTATACTGCTGGTTGGTTCTGACAGCTGTCATCTCATCTTCTAGAGGCATAACAAGAACAAACATACAGACTAAGCTTTAATCTTTCTCCAAATAATCTACTGCTAACCACTCTCGTCACAAAGCCCCAAAAGAAGTTGTAAAATATGAAATCTTCAGGAGGAAAAATGATGGAGGAAAATATGAACTGCTTTCACGTTGCTTTGAGAGCTGACACTGGTTTCCATTTCCATCAGCCATCAGCAGTGCAAAAATGCAGTGGCTAACTTTCTACAACCACCGCGATTTGATTTGATCCATGTGTCGATGATTTAGTAATCGAATATAGAGACGACTTGGTTTGGCTTTTTGGTGAGAGGTTGTTGCTGTACAAGCAGCTAATTAACAGGTGAAAATTGAAGCCTAATAGTGCTAGATGCAACTCATGTGATGTTCTTCCTGGTGTGCCGGAAGTCTTGTTTTCTGGAGATTTCAAGTTCTGTTTGACGTACATGGGCTTCTTCGGATCAATCCGTGGCGAGATTAACGTCGTGCTAACTAATTCGTATATTGAGCTCTTTTCTGAACCGACTGGTACATAAAGCAGATTTTCTTCATTTGTCACCCTAAATTTGAGAGGTAATTGAGAAAGCATTTCTCCCACTCCAAAAAGTTGTAAATAGATTTAAAGAACTTCACAGATATACATCGTGATATAACATATACATTTAAAAAGTTAGTGAAAAATGTGACCACATGTGTCCTTCAGAAAAACAAATTGGGGTGGCTTGAATACCGAATAGTATGTAACTCAAATTGCACCAATTTATTTCTTTTTCTTTTTGCTCACAGGACACATATGCTATATTTTTCTATATCAAATTTTGCAAGTGCGCCTATTATAGCATGATGTCTATTTATGTTTTTTTCTCCGCATATTTTGACAACTTTTTGAAGTGGGTAAAACACATTTCCAATATAGGGTGTGAACATTCCCGGGTGGAGATTGGAATTCGTGGACTAATGCATAAAACTCGACATAGTATCGGTACCTACAGAGTTTTGAGTTTAAGACCAGCTAACTCAATATTAATAAAAATATTTATGACCTATCGAGACAATAAAACCAAATCGGAACCTATGATGATTATTCTTGTTAAATCCACCTAATCCGTCACAAGACTACATTATCACAACATAACTGAACCAAAACGGGAAAAAGAAATATATCACCAAGGATAAGCAATGTGCTGCCCAGCCGGGCCGTGAGACAAACGCTTAAGACACCTAGATAATAGCACGCCATGAACGAATCAGCACTAGCAATCGCTTTCCAAGTTCCAGCTACCTAGCTAGCTTAATGCCTAATCAAACATTGTACCTTCTGAACCATATAACTGAACTTATTCAACAGAAAAAGGGACCAGTGCATCATTAATCTACATTATGTAGTCATTTGGCTTGCAAGCTTAAAATTGGCAGTTCTAGAAAAGATTGTACATGATTTGACATGTTAGCTTAAGGATATATATGGTCACAGTACACGCAGGCGTGCCCAATCAGATGTGCCCAATCCCTCCCTCCAGCAACAACAGAGAGTGACATATATTGTTATAGGCTTAGGAAAACATGCACAAAATTTTCCCAACTTTTTAGGTATCAATATCTTTAATATTCAAAATGGACACATGTTGATATTAGTATATGCTATAGAATAGTCTATCATAGACAGTTAAAAAACGCTATTTTTGACGGTTTAGTGTAGGGCATGTAAGCATAGATCAGTGATAACATACCACATCCCTGACGGTTATTCCAACCGTCTGCGATAAGAATATCTCAGACGGTTCAAGGGAAAGAACTATTTAGGATATATGTGTCACAGGTATTGTCCTAGACAGTATATCTGTAGCACCATGGTTTGGTTATGCGGCCAAGCGGGATGTACGGGGAACAAAACGATGCAATGCGCTGCGTGAAGCTACGGCTGGCGTAACGACGATGACACATGTATTGAATCGGGGGAAAAGGGGTGCGCGTGTATTGATTTCTCTCCCTAAGAGATCTATTTATAGGGCAGGAGGGGTGGTGGTATTCATTTACATTTCTGCTCCTAGGCAATTTATGATTTGGCCCCTAGGCTTATAGTTTCACCGGGGGTATTACAGTCATTTTCACCCTATCCCTATAGGATATTCCTTAGCATATTCTTCAAGTCTTCCTCGTAGCTCGACCCATCGTCATGATGTGAGGCTTCTTTGCAACACAGCCCGGCATCATGATGTGTGTCTTGTTAGACCAATGTTTTGTTGTTGGTGCCGGACGTCACTGACAGCCCTGAGCCTTGTTTCTGATGCTCAACATCGTTGGGCGATCCACCATCGCGATGCACATCCTATCCTATTGGTCAACAGCACAAAGTGAATGTTAAACACTTAATACAATTGACATGAACTAGAAATGTTACCTGGTCGTACGCTTCGATTTGGGGTGGGGCGGTAACCCTTCCAATAACGGTAGCCCCTTGCTGCTCTGGCAGTTGTGAAACGCCCGTGCTTTAATCCATCAGGGTTGACGCGCTATCCGGATCATCGCATTCCAGGGTTAGATGTTAATATCACAACATTTTAGCCGGCTAAGCTGATAATTAACCATCTCCAGCATTGAAGAAACGCTCCATCCAATGAGCTGTTTCATTGGCATTCTTGAGACTTAGCCATTTCGTTGAAGAAAATTTCTCTGCTCCATCCCATGAGCTGAGACATAGACAAGGAGATTTTTTTCATTAGGTTCTCCTTACCACGTGTGAATAGGGGTATAAATTCCCCACCCTTACATTGCCGCCGTTGTTCCACTCATCCTCGCCCACCCCGCCTCCATCTTCTTCACCTCGTAGCAAGGGGAGGACTCCATCTCTGCGGGTTTCAGAGAGGTAAGCATGGCTCAGCGAGGTAGCACAAGCGTAGTTGCGTGGGACGGTGCTTGAGCATAGGGCGGGCTTAGGTGATGTGGCATGTAGGGCGACCTCAACCCCCACAGGCGAGGTGGCCTATGTGGTCCCCGTCGCGAGTGAGGTAGGCGATGAGACAGCCTCTCTCGCGGACAGGTAAGCTGCCCGGTGGCTCGGTTGCGTGGGCAAGGTGGCAATGCGGGCCGGCCTCGGTGAGGTGGTGCGGAGTGGCGTCAACAGGGTCGCGCGGGCTGACCTTAGCAAGATGGTAGGGGTTGTCTCAGCGAGGTGGCACGAGCTCATGGGTGGCGTAGGTGCCTCGGCAGGGTGAAAGCGGGCCAACGTCGTCGAGGTGGCGTGGGGTGATACTGGCCAAGGTGACATGCAGCTTGTGGCGGAGTGCCGTGGGGTGAGCGCTAGTGCGAGCCACGACGGGGTCATGCGAGGTGCATTGCAGGCCTCGGCAGGTTCTTGTGATATGTACATCATAAGCCTCGGTGAGTCACACGAGGTACGTCGTGGCCTCGACGGGGTCACGATGAGGTAAGCAGGATGCAAGGGGTGGGCTACGGTGTGATGTGGAGAAGTGAGCGAGGCGCGCATGTGGTGGGCCACTACAAGGTGGGCAAGGCGCGCGTTGCAGGGTGCTGCGAGCTACAACGGGGTGATAAAGCTTGTGGACGGGGACTTTAGCGTGTTAGCAGGGTGTCACAGGCTGCTCCGTACCATCGACCAAGTGAGCTGAGGAGTGAGGCCGCCATGGCCAAGGGGTGGGCCAACGAGGTGCCATGCGATGGTCACCCCACGTTGTGGTCCGAGCTCATGTATAGAGATGTCGTGCGGGCCGGTAGAGTGCCGCGGCGTGCACGCACTTGGCATGGAGTGAGCGGTCTACGGGCAAGGTGCAGCGAGGTGCGGTGTTGTGGGACTGAGGACGGAGGTGTCCACACAAGCTAGGCACTAGTTTGGATCACATGTGGTGGTCTTGGGTTGTTCATGTTTCCACTTTTGTGTTCTCGTTGAGTGTTATTGGTTCTTCTACGGTGAAGATGGTATGCTGCACACGGTTGATAGCAGCGTAGCGGCGAAGATCCACTTGGTGGTGGAACAAAGAGTGGAGATGGTGTCAACAAGCTGTCATAGGTAAACCGACAGCTCGAGACCTTTGGTTCCAGGGCCTCTTGCATTTTCCTTTTTATTTATTTTGAATGATTGGACTTCTTGCTCTACTCAAACTCAAGTACTCGTACTACTTCTATCTGAGACAAGATATATAAGCATCTTTTCATGCAGCACGAGGCTGCTACCCTCCTTGTTAAGACATGTGGAGCAATTCATGAATAACTGTTATATTGATATGATAATGAACCCTAGTTCAAGTGAGATCATCATAATAATTTATTGATTCTTTAATACATTGTGTGCTTTCGTCAGCCTAGTGACTAGGTGATTTTCGTATTCTCCAATATCAGGACATATGGCTAAGACCAGGGTCTTTTGACTTGCATATGCAACATTCTAAGCGTACAAATCAATGTAAGCCACGTAGTTTGTTCAGAGACCATTGATTTGTCAGTGCCTTCCGGGCTCAGGTTACTCCAATCTGACTCACCAGACTACTACTACACTTGACTCATGAGCAGATCTCTTAGAAGACACTATCACTAATTTATATGGTGTATATCACAACAGTGACCATTTAATCAAGTGCCATGAAAGACCTGCAATCGTATTTGGAGACTTGTTCTCATGGCATAGACAACACTCACAGCAGAGAGTACCTACAGCGATGGTGCACTCACAGATAAGAATAGGGGCATATGATGTCGTGAGACATAGCCCTTGGTGCTTTGGGGCAGTCCAAGGGCGAGTAATTAGTTAGCATGGGGTTGAGTAGCATGGCATGGGAAGCGCCGTTATGTGCCCGCTTAGGGTGAATTTGTGTGGCGTGGAGTGTGCACGACGGAGTGTGTCAACGCCTGACGAGGTGATGAGGACGGGGGGATATTGTCGATGCCGGTCGAGGTGATTGTACTAGGCCGAGCATGTCAATGCAAGGAGATTATGATTGTTAATGTTGGTCGTGGTGATGACGTCACGAGAGTTACTCTCTCTAAGCAAAGCATTTCAATGCCAGGCGAGCCGGTGGCAACGGGCAAGATTCTTACACCAAGTAGGATATGTCGATGATGGACACAGCATGTAGACACCGAGAGCTTTGATGTTACTAAACTGGGTGTATTGACATCGAGCAAAGGTGATGACACCGGGTGGAGCATGTTGGCTTAACCCTACCTCCATGAGTGCTCTTGTTGTTGGGGTGCGTAGATGGTGGCATCGATGTCGCAACAATGCAAGCACTAAGTTCATGCACATTGGAGTCGAGAAGCAACCCAAGAGCCCGTAACTACGGGCGAGCCCCTAGTTGGGATGACTTTAAGATGGGTACTTGCAAGTTGTAAGTGTGAGCAACTCATACAAATATTCCAATTTCAATGTCACTTCTGGCGTGACGTCTTCCAAAAATTCTATCGGTCTCTGTGCCGGAAAGGTAACGTGTCCTACTTGGACATTGTAGCTTTTGGACATCATAAGATTGTCAAGAGTGTCTATGGGGTACAAGGTAACCTGCTTCCCGACGAAAAAACTTAGCGCTGGATGGCGTACCTGAGAGCGCTCACGGTGTTTCCTGTCATGACAACCTTGAGTGCATGAAGGCATTACAAAGTGAGCACTGATGCTTCTCTTAGCTCACATAATTAGTACATGAGAATGATAATTTACTCGAAGCATGTTGGTGGGTACCACCAGTTCGCTCAATCGTGAAGAGCAATTATTTGTGCGATGTTGGTCACATGATGTCAAACAGCATACCGCCCTCAATGGCAGTGAACACTTGTCGTGTGACTGCACATGGGCATTATTTGGGTGTGCGTTACTTAGTACATGATTAAGGAAAACACATGGCACTCGCTGGTGATCATCTCCAGCAACAACATCCGTTGCACAAAGGAACAGTAAAGGTTATGTTGGTTGCCCCTCGAGCACCAATACTTGGTGCGTGATGGTGGTGATATGCAATGGAAAAAATAACTTGGGTGTGTGATGGAGACAAGCTCCTACTGTGCAAAGGTGTTACCCACCTGGTGGACGAAAGTATTACACGCTTAGCATGTGGTGACAAAAAATAAACGCTGCATCATGGCGATTTTCATATAGCGGACGATTGCGCATCATTACAGAGAGTTGTTGTGTGTTCACGGACTTAGATCATGAGTTATCTGAACATGTCCAAAACAAACAAGCCTTTCTAAGTACTTCGTGTACTCAGCATGCCCCCTTTTTACGAAAACTTACCACTACATGCAGATTTAAACAAAGGATAGGCTTTATGTCTCTTTTGCATAAATGAAACTTTTAATTCGATATTATGATAGTTTTAAAGGCAGGTTTTGAGACCAAAATATTTATTTGAGATCAGAACAATTTTAATAAATGGGTTATTGTAGTGAAGGTTCTAACCACCAACACTGGTCGAGTAAGGTCTATGCCTTAATCCCGACGGTAGGTTCTGACCACCTGTACTTATCCAATCTTGAGATACAGGGAAAAGCATTAGAGGGGAGACATGGGGAGGAATAAGGAAGAGGGAAAAAGAATTAGCAAGAAGACAGATTTCTCGTAACTTTATGCTGTTTGTGACCGTGGACATAGCTAATCGATAAGTTTTTACACTCTGCAGAGATTGTATACTTTACCCACAAGATGTAAGATTAACTTGGGGTTTCACACTCTTTCGACGAATATGACCGAGCCCTTATAATAGGCATTTACAATGTTGTCCCCTAGCTAACACTACCTACCAAGCCAATTACAGGATAGTTATCACTAGTTGTTGCCTCACCAAGTATATCCGTGGCTTTGTTCCCCTCTGCAGTGTCACCCTAGCTTTCAACAAATTATTTGACCAAGTCATACCAATAATAGCCTTGTGGTTGCACTTGGTTCACAAATTTCTGGTTCATGATCCGGTTCTTATGATGTAGGCGATGCACACACAAACCCTAAAAACCAAATGTTCAATCAAGCATCCACCTGAACAATCCAATTGTCGCCCACACCTTATTGGTAAGTTTCACTCAGAATAGAATTCAAATAGAAGTAAGAATAGGGGTAAATGCGCAACGAGCCCAACATATCACCATATGATAGCCAGTTCATGATTCATGATATGAGTAAACCTCTAGCAATGCACAAAAGGAGATTTTTACTAAACTTCCTAGCAATAAAAGGAGATTTTTACTAAACTTCGTAGGGCTAAGCATTACTACTTCTAATAATAATTGAATAACTACTCTAGATAGAATAAGGTATGACAACATGGAGTCATGGTTCAATTTATAACTGACATTAAAACATTTCATAAACATCAAAACATCATGCATGTTTATAAACGACACAAAATATAATGATTTTAAACATATGAGATCAACATAATAGAAAACAAGGGGGCATGCCTTAATTATCGTAGCCTCCTTCTACTTCTGTATCCTGTCTCTGGTCAGCCCAGTCACTCCCTACCTACCGTAACGATCACAAAAATGCAATACAATAAATAACATAACCACAATAAAACCCATAAAAATTGGGAAAGAGAATAAAAAGGGAGTATAGAGAATACAGAGATCCAGAGGAAGCTGAGAGTCGAAAGAACAAGGAAGCACGATCAGGAGATGAGTAGAGATGTTGCTTTACAAGGGTCTAGGTTAGGGTTGGCATATGCTAGGATCATATCTACTCATATAAGGCATAAGAATAAACTCCCACGCACATATATGTGTATGCCATCTCGCTATACCTCACACTCTAGTTAACACATGCAATAACAATTCTATCATAATGTTATGCACACAAGCAAGTAGTCCCAACATGCTAGTCTTCAGACATCAAACAAATCCTAACATGCTATTTATTCATACGAGAGCAACCAATCGTAACATGCTAGTATATGCATATCGTAGGTACTAGCAAAGCTTTTAGCATGCTATTTATAAAATGACAACAACAACCTATGCATACTAATGAACATAAAATAAAGAGGCTAAACAACACTACTAAACATGCAATGAGAACATTACTACTATACTCCTAGCTCACAACAGGTCATGGCATACTTGTAAGAAGGACTAATTTGTACAACAATAGAGGGTCTCTAATTTTCAATCTATAACAGGAATGTCTTTTTAAAAGCATTACTACCCTATTATCACATGCAATCACCAATCTAACCTACTCTTGAGCAAAATCCTAATCATCTATCGAATAGGTACAACAAAATCTAAACCTCAGATCTAAACCCTAACATGCTCAAGTAATTTAAGTAGGAACTAAATATAAATACAAACACTAGCAACAAAAGCTTTATATAAAATAAAAGAGAATAAACACCATGCTCAACCTAGCCTCTAAATATTAACATATGTCTAGGCATGTGGACAATGGCTATAACTTATATGAAACAGACCCTAATCATGCTAGTAACACAAGAAAAATAAATTACCTTCATAAATATAAGCACAAAAACAAACTAGATCGAAATTACTCAACTTTGGCCAAATTTGACATGGTTTTGATCTAGTTCAAAATATAGCCACTGGATTTAAAAAACTACCCATACCCTTGGGTTCGTATGGTAAAACTAAGGCTATTTAGAGGGTTAGAGAGGGTTTGGGGTCACCAGCGATGGCAGCCATGGCCGGCGTTGGCACCCTCGGTGCAATGGTGCTGCGGCCACTCCCCGGCCTAGCTGAGCACGAGATAATGCTCTTAGAATCAAGGCGGCCCTAGTGACATGGCCGGCGAGGTTGTGCAGCCCTTCGGTGCATGTCGGCGACAAGCGCCGACGGTGGCGGCAGCATGGGTCGGTTGCAGCATGGCCGACATGCCCTAGCGGCCCCGTGAGGATGTCTGGGAGGTAGGCGAGAGGGAGAGGAGGCAAGGGCTAGAAGGAATTGGTCGGGTTGCTCACCTCGCCGAGATCGGAGAAGAAAATTCCATGGTAGCCCAGGATGAAGATTGCGTCGATTCATTGGCAACAGAGGGAAATAGGGCTTGGGGTTTGCAGCGTTGGCAGAGCACGGTGTTGTGGATAAAACGATGTTGGCATAAATATGTACGTAAGTCAGAGGAGGGGATAAGGAGGCGGTGTCGGCGGTGGTTTTCAGTTGAGATCCAAACGCCCAAAAATTCAAGATTCTTCCCATTTAAACATTGGATAAGGGCTTGGATGAGTGCGGGGGACTCCTGGGTAGCTTCAACACAAAGAAACAAGCTTGGGAGGGTAGTCGAACGTGGAAACGAGCGGCCACGGTCAGAACCGAGCCCGACTGTAGCTCGGTCAGAGGTTGAAGACAACCTCGACAAGTGGGGCCCACCTATCGATGGCTGAATAGAAGCTTCGGATCAAAGGTGGGCGGCGTGGATTAGATCACTTAAGTGACAAAGGGGTACACGATCTGAGCCATTGGATCGAGATCGGGTGAAAGGACCGAAGGTGCCGACTAGAGGGGGGTGAGTAGGAGGCTAACAAAAAGTGCTTCTCTTTGCTTAGTTTATCAGTTTAAAACTTAGCAGATTACAAGTTATGGCCAGTAGTATGACAGGTGATCAACTCAAGCAATATATGCTATGTAAATTAACAAGCAGCTGTCACACATGTATGTAACACAGGTGAGCTAACAACCTTAAGCAAATGAGTAAGACAGATAACTGTGTAACAGGTAGCTGACATAGGCAAGAGATAATAGATACTACAACTGAGGCACAGCTAAGCTAACACAGGTATAAAGAGATTTATTACAGATAAACAATGTATATCAGAGAACACACAAGCATGCAGTACTAATGAGTAGATAAAGGCACTGAAAGAAGTACTCAGAGAGACAAGGTAGTTTTTCACCGAAGTTCCCTACTCTTTTTAGAGAGGTACGTCTCCGTTGGAGAGGCTACTCCGAAGATATCACCAGCACTGAATCGTACTTGTTCTCTGAGTACCTGAGTGATCAGGCCTCTTGCTTTACTTGTGGAAGTCCTTTAGCTTCACAGCAGGTAGACTTCAGATCACCTTCACAAACTACTGGTTCAGCCCACACAAGTTTAGGTGATACCAGCAACTCCTACGCCCGTCTAGGAGTAGACACTCCAAGAGTAACAGATTCAGCAGCAACAACTCTAGGAGGAACCAATGCTCTTTGCTCAAAACTCTAACTCTCTTGAACTAACTCTTAGGAAGTTTGGCTTTTGTTCAGGAGGTGAGAGGCTTGCAACGGTCGAATGTGATTCACTGGATTGAGCAAAGTTGAGATCGAAGACCTCAACCTTGGTCCCCTATTTATAGGGTTCACAGGTACCTGACCGTTACACTCATGCCACGTAGGATTAAGTGGGTCACCGGTGACAGACACCGGTGACACAGCCAATCACAACGTACAATGGTAACCGGCTCAGGCAGATCGACATCTGTGTCACCGGAGACGCACACAGGTGAACCCTTAACTGACGTAGTCTAACTACTCAGCCCGATCTTGGCACATTACATGCCCTCAGCGCACAACTAACTCTGATCTCTAATAAGGAGAGAACCTCCAACAGTCTTCTGACTTGGCAGACAAACTATTGTAGTGCAGGTCCCTTAGCATTTACAAGCTCTCTCCTGGTATAGAGATATACCTGAATCATAGAGCGGTAGTTCACCTGTGACACAGCTGTGTCACATAGATGACTTTGGCTTAGGGTTTTAGACAGCTAGCACTGTAGAGTGCTAGCATAAACCAGTTTCACAGATGTGCAAAACTATTGTTACAAGGCTACTGATCTCAAAACATCAGTGCCACTGTCCAACACTCTGAACATTGAGCATAAGGAACTTCCAGAGATCATTGCTACTTCATCCCTCTTGATAGTACGGGTGTTTCCTAATGACTCAAGAAAACTAGCAAACTTAGGCTTTACCTACCACCAACTGCAGTCACGGCTCTTGACGCATCAAGTCACCATCACCTTGCTTGCAACTCCTTGCACAGCACAAGCTTCATCACAGCTGTGGCACAGCTGCCTAACACAGCTATCTCCTTGTCTTGGAAACTAGCTTTGTACTTTTTGGGTGGTCATCCTTTTCTGGATAACTCTTCATCCTGGAACCTATTTATCCTGCTTACACTCATTGTAAACATTAGATTCCAGTTTGAGTTGCCATTAATCATCAAAACCAATTAGGGGCCTAGATGCTCTTTCAATCTCCCCCTTTTTGGTGATTAGTGGCAACACATTCAGCAACATCAACTAAAAATGTGAATGAGTAGTACATGTGCAGGTTGTTAGAATATACTCCCCCTGAAGCAGTGCACAAAAGATTTGCTTTTAAAAGCAAGTGCACAGATCTGAATTAAAAACTTGAGTAGTATATTTTCACAACTTGCATTTCATCAGTTCAGAGTAATAAATGTATTAGAGCATAGTAGACTGAACTGAAATTATAATGATGCAGCTTTAGTGTTTCTTTCAAAGCAGGCTCTGAGAATATATATGTTATGATCAGATCAAAACAATTTATGTGTATTATGATTAGAGCTAAACCATTTAAAATGAGTTATGATCAGAGCTAGAAGATTTTATATGAGACATGATCAGAGCTGAAGAGATCAGAGCAAAAGAAACACATATCATATCAGCATATAAACAAGAAGTAAACTGCATCAAGAAATAAAATGTTTTTCAAATCCACCCGAGCCAAACCCCCTCAAAGCAATTGAAGAGCGCCCAGGTATCCGCACTCGCTTTTCCCTTCAAAATTTAGCCGCAATCTCTCAGTAGCCCACCACCACCCGTTTTCCCCAAGTCACGCTGGAGCTCCAACACAGGCAGCCCTCTCCGTTCTGACTCGGGCGGCGGGCTCAAGCCAACC
The DNA here is from genome assembly GCA_019208055.1 of Stipa capillata. NCBI lineage: Eukaryota > Viridiplantae > Streptophyta > Magnoliopsida > Poales > Poaceae > Stipa > Stipa capillata. The sequence continues at coordinate 330,825 of JAGXJF010005517.1, read as the reverse complement.
GGTCCCTACCCGCCGACAAGAACCCGAGCCAGGTAAGAGTGACCCCCAGCCCATGACGCGCGGGCCCAAGTAACAGTGAGGTCCATCCGCGGTTAAGTGGCCGCGCCCCGCATCATTTCCGCCTTCACAACTCAGAAAGCGTAAAATACGTCTAGCACAGAAAGCGTAAAATGGTTAAGTCCGGTTTTGGTTCAGAACCGGCTGCTGCACGGTTCGACTGGTTCAGGCCCTTCATGACTGGTTTTTGCAAATCTCTTTCCAGTCCCTGAAAGCTAAGAAGAAATACAAGCTTTTGGTTCAAAGAAATTTAAACTTTGAAGCAATTTTAAAGCCGTAGCAGTAGGGATTCGATTTAGGACATTCTTTTTCTTTTCTTTAACATATACGCCATATATGTCATTACTAGGGCAGCCCCAAAATAAACCTTGCACACTGCCAACATACCAAAGCGTCCATAACCCCAGTAGATCAACAAAACAAATGGCTTTTGGGGTAAGTCTTAAGCGTCATGTTTTTCCGTTCACAGAGCACCTTCATTTTATGACGTGTATATCTCTGGCACAAGGCTTCCTTTTTTTTCTTTGACCTGAGACTTGAAACCCTGGGATCCTGTCGTCAACCTGAGGTCCATACATACTCGTCCTAGGCTCCGTCTGGAAGTGCTCATAAGTTTAATAATGTATAGGTTGAAACATCGATCTGCCTCCCGAAAACCTAAACCCTAATTCGACCACCTTAAAACCAAAGCCCTTATTACCTCACCCTAATAGCATCATCCTCTTTTGAACATGCATATCATCTAGATTTGCTAAAGTTGTTTTGATTGCTTCTTATTTGACGCTATTCCAACGTGTAGTTGACGATGTGAGATACGTGCGCCAGGAGGAACCGGACTCACCCCCGTGTGAGGAATAGGAACAAGAACTGCCAGGCAAGCATTCCCACCTTGATCATGTTGAATCCCATATGTGTGAAACTTAAGTATTTTGTTTACGAACCTTGCATGCTATGTGAGCATCAACGATATTTTATGTTAGACCTAGCTATATCCAGTAGTCGCATATGACATAGGTCTGAGAATCCGACCCTTGTAACTCTAGTCATAGTTAGTCGGTTGTCACACAACCGGCAAAATAACAAGGTCATAGGCCTTAGCCATGCTTAGACTTGCTATAGTTAAAAATCAGATTTTTGTTCAGCTTACACAAACTCCCTCAGACATGGGATTAAAACCCTCGATTGTAAGTACTTTCCGAGGTGACTGTTTGAAAGTAATGTTTGCCAAAACCCCAAATAAAATGAAGAATGATTTTGATTCGGGTGAGGATGGTAAGGGCAGTGTGGGGATGTTAAAGTAGCAGGTGGGAGCTCGGTTGTCACAGGACAAATATGGAGTCTTGCCCGAATCAACCAAGGACCGAGCCTAAGTGCCGCTAAACCAGTTCCACCTCGTACGTCCACATGGCCTTTATGGGAAGGACTTGGCTTATTACCCCGTCGAGTATTAAAGTCAGGACCCGTGGGCAGTAGGAAGAGTGTGCTAGGTAGATTGGCATCCCTAGAGGATCTCCATGAGATTACGTGGGTAGAGGTTCCCTGTGGGCCTCCACGTGATACGTGGGTAGAGGTTCGACACAAAGGTAAGTCCGCCTCGGGTTGTGGGGTCAGGCATCACCGAGCACAAGCGAGGACTGGGTAGATCTTATCTAGCGGGTCCAGCTCCGGTACAAACATGGGTGAAAGGTCTCGTTGTAATAGCCCTGCCGATATGCTTCGAGAAGTGTATTCATAGCGCTCGGCAACAAGGGGGACTTCCATCTTGTGGGTAAAGCTGTACAACCTCTGCAGAGTGTTAAAAACTATTCGAATAGCCGCGTCCTCGGTTATGGAGATGAACTGGCAAGGCCACATATTGGTTAGATTGAGTTTTGTTTGCAAAAACCTGGGAAAAGGACTAAGGACGTGGGCATGATGTGTCCATAGAGTGCAATTTAAGCTATACAGTGGGTAGCAAGGAATTGCAGAAGGAAGGGGGCCAGTCGTGCTACCAGGGGTGGTACGGACTAGTGCCTCAAGCTATAGATGACGATATGTAGGAATATCGGATTGAGGCAAGAAAAGGAGGTAGCAGAGACTACCTCATGAGATGATAGGTCACTTGAAATACTTCTGATTTCCAAAACTGCTTCAAAATCTACTATCCCTGTATTTACCTTAAAACTTACTTTTCCGCTCAACATGTGACCTAGAATAGAGCTACTCCTTTGAAACAACCACTGCATGAAATATTTCTGTATTACCATCCTGTGGGATTGCTTGCGAGTACATTCAAAGTACTCACCTGGCTTGTTGATATGGCCAGATGAGGAGGAGTATCACTCCGACGACGATGATAGTGACTACGAGGGCTAGGGCGTTACCCCAGTCAGTTGCCTGTAGTTAGGCATATTGATGGGCGAACTACTACGTATTTCATTTCCGCTGCTATATCAATTCGGCCAATAGGCCCGATTTGTATGAATTAAGACCATAATGGTTATCTGTGTAATAAAGGACTCGGTATTGTATGACGATGTTATCAAGTGCTTGTATGTACTAGCCACTGATCATGGGACTAGTACGAGTAAACACAAGGGTTTATCCAGCCTAAAAACCGGTACGCCACAGTGTCTTAGCATTTCATCGTTCTTATGCTCCTCGGCATGCCAACACATCAGTTTTGTCTCCTTTGGGTTTGCAAATAACCGCTCAGAAGGAAAATTATTAGAAAATACCATGCAATCTTGGTAGGATTACTTTTCTTCAACTCGATGCCATCTGCTACCCCGTCATCTCACTGATTCTTACTCTTGTATCGAGACAATTTTCACACCGAACATATATACAAGTTTTCATGCTTTTTATGGTAGAGGATACAGTCGTTCGTACATACATGTATTATTTCTACTTCAATTTTTAAGGGACAAATAACCTTCTTGACTTTGTAGGTAATTTTTGGTAATTGGTTTTCCTCCAGAAGCATGTCCTCTAAGAGACCCAATAACGCCGTGAAACTTTTGTCCGACCAATCATTGCTTGCCTTCGATTGTAGCAGTTGTAGCACGGATGACAATCTTGTGTATTTCATCTTGCGGCCCAAGAACAAAGATTTCTCCGAATCCTCCATCAACCTTAAAAATTTATTGTACTCCCTCTCATCATCAAGGTTCCATTCTGCGTCCCGCAGCATCTGGTCTAGATTGTAGTCATCTTGATCATTATCTTGCATCTGATCGAAAGCAGTAGAGTAGCCCTCATCTAAATCACCAATAGTGTTCAAGTGCTAATCATATATTAAATTAAATCAATAATGTTCAATTGCTAATTATATATTAATGTAATGAATTAATTAGAACAAATTAATAACCTATATCACAAAAGAAATCTTAAATATTTAAAATATTCAACTAATTACAAGAAATAACAAACCTTTAATTACCGAGAGCAAATGGATATATCAATAAATGATCTTCTCTAACAAAATCCCAACTCCACCAACCAGCTGCAAGAATTGAATGATTTAACCCCTACTCAGCTGAGTGCCTTAAATAGTTGAAGAACATATCTGAGAACCGTTTGAGATAATGGCGACACCTTAGTCTCCCTCTGATGAACCGTCTATACAATATCTCAGACGGTTTCGAAAATCAACCATTTGAGGTATTCCTAAATCACTGATGGTCATAAATTTCAACTGTCTGAACTAATTCTTCAGAAATGTTCTTTTATATACCGTTGTGATATCCATCTCTGGCAATTGATTTTATTTAGGCGGTTCTTTTTCATAAACCGGCTGAGATTCCATTTATTATAGACTGTTCTCAGTAATTGACTGAAGTCTGGTGTCTAGGATATCAGTTTCTATAGTAACGTATATTGGTCTTGAAAAGCACTTTGGTACTCTTATTCATTAGGTTGTACAATGTACTACAGCACAAATCACTGGACAAAGCTATATTTCAGGGACCATTTCGATAACCCTTTTTCTGAGAATAATAAACCATCAGTCTCTGGTGACCGAAAGGAGTGGCACTCGCAGTGTATAGAAACAAAAGGGAATCTTGTGCTGTCTAGGAGCGGCCGACCTTTGGAGTCCCATACCTGGCCTGTGTCAATCCAAAGTTGTTATGACGTCTTGCCTCTCCGGAGGCCCATCTCGTTGCATCATGCGTCTATCAGTTTCTTTTATGCATCGGTCGGTATTCGGTAGCCGATCCTGTTCAATAGTATATCTGGGGTTACCTCACACGTGACCACTATGTTGCGTTCTTGTCATGTTGCCGTCCTGCAGATAGAGTAAGGCAGGCATATAACTAATCTCTATGTCATCTAAAAGGTAGAACTATTTCGTTAGAAGGATAATAGAAGAAAAATATGTGTAGGTAATCAGGTGTCAAGGACTAAGGAGTAATAGGTTAGTGGTATATGATTATCTTAATTTGGGAGTAAGTAAGGGATCTGTCGTGGCAAAACACCCGGGTTTGTATAGTCATGCTTATGCTTGTGCTTATTAACACGAGAAAATCGGAGCCTCTGATAAATAGCATCTGCAAGGGACGTGCATGCGTATGTGCGTGGGTGGCGAGTGTGATGCGATGGGCGTGGGTGAGTTATTGTTTACGTGCATCTACCCTATATTGTTAGAAGATCGGTGGTGAGGCTAAATAACAAATACCGTTGAGCATATTCTTGGAGCAGTGTCACTTCAGACGCTGTTTAAACCATAACATCCGAGAAACACATGAATGTTATGGCTTATTCAATTTTACATAAATTACAACAGTATCACACAAACTTACAACACATATTGTCTTGATATAAATTGTTTTTTAAACCGTCTTTGAACAAGGGTCGGTGATATGAGGCCCTAATCATAAAAACATCTGTGATAGGAAACCATCACATATGATTCTAACACAGAATTATCTATGATTGTTTTTTCCATTAAAAAAAGTCTCGAAGTGTTACTAAATTTCAGAAATGAACAAGAGTTTGAATTATACAAAAATTTGGATTAAACAAAAGTTTAGATTACATAGAGATTAAATGAGCAAGATTGTAAATATGGATCATATTCTCAGATACACGGAGAAAAAAATAAGGATGAAGGGTCAAGAAATATTACATATTGAAGCACCCTGGCACTAGGCATCCCACAACGTAGTGAACAGATCGAATCAAAAATTAGGTTAGGGCCGAGTGGGAGAATGGAAGAAACTACACATGTACAGGAAACATGTAGATGAAGAAGGATTATCCTACCGTGAAAAATAAGTTGGGGACCGGACAAGGCGCTTCTTCTTGTGCTTCAACTTCTCCAGCTCCAGCGGAGGGTTAAAGAGGTTGATGTTGCTGCAGATCTGCATGCACCAACGTCCATCCGGTAATGACGAAGTGGTTGTGCTCGCCCTGGTATTGTTGACGAAGAAGAGCCGTCTTCCTCGCCTTCCAACGGACTCTTTCAACATGGATTTGATTACTGCCGCTGATGTGGATCTAACAGATGCTGCTGATGTGGATCTGACGGATGTCGCCGCCGCTGGCTTCCTCGTCACCTCTAGTCGCTGAGCTTGCTGGAGCAAACTCTCCCCACATCTTACTGTCGTGGATCTGACGGACGAGGGCTGGAGGGTAAACAGTAATGGATGAGGACGGGAGTGTAAACAGCGAGGCCCGAGGTTGCTAGCAGTGGTAGGAAGGAGGGGGCAGAGGAGGTCGCCGCACGGGTGGAAGGAGAGGGCAGGTGGAGACAAGAGGGGAGAAGGGCATCGAGAACGTAGAGCCGATGGAGGGAGGCAGGTGCGGGATCGAAAGAGGTGGAGAATGAGAAGAGGATCGAGGGGTGAAGGCTACGCGCTGGGCGATTTAGGGTTGGACAATGCTAATATACCGGTCCTCAGAATTTTTCACGGACAGCCGTCTGTGATGCATCGTAGATGTTTAAAAAAATACTATATGTGATATCTAAGCATGGATAATTTTTGTTAAACCATCTATATTTAGACGTCTGGAATGATTATTTCTATAGTAACACAAATACATAAAAATGAACAGTTAGATGCACCACACAAACATTGATCGTACATGTTGCGTCAATGATTAGGTGGAATGAACATGTCACGGGCACCAAGCAAAATTTCCAAAATATACGAGTAAATGTTTATTTTCGTCTAGAACTCTCATGGAAGCTTACTTCATTGCATAGTCCGGAACATCTCATGTACGTAGCAAACTTTCATAGGACTAGGTTCCTCCATGATTGCGTTGTTTGAAGAGAAGGTAAAGTACATCGTATTAGCCTCGAGCCTATCCATCAATCCGATTTTCATTTATGACGCCCCCTCTTTGTCGCTGAAAAGCTTAACTCAACTCACTGTCGTGTCCGAAAAACCGAGACCGTTCGTATGTTAGCAGGCTCGTTCATCGAGCTAGGTTTGGATATGCAGACTCATGGATATTTATACGCATACGGACACGTGCACGACGACTGAGAATCAAATATGTTTCTAGTACTTGCGGAAACTTATTTTGGCTCCCAAGCTCACAGTGATCATGGCCAAAATTTCTTTTCTGAATTGCAAATAAATTGAAAACAGTTTACACATCTAAATATTGTTGTATTTTGTGCACTTGCAAATTTTCGTAATAAAATGTGCACTTTAACTAGTTGCCTAAGGAAACAAATGCTATATTGGCCTTTCTTTTTTTTGTGGAGGCTACAAATAAACATATTTTTTTGCGAAATTTGCAGGTTCGTAGTGTATTTCCACCATGTGGGAATTGTTTAGAAAAAACTTTAACTTAAAAATACACTTTTTAATTTTTTTAAATAACTAGCTCATTGGAGCTCGGGAGCCAAAAAAATATCTTTTGGCATATAGGAGTGGATATGATTGAGATTCACAGGTGTATGGTGTAGGATTAGTAAAGATCTCCTTAATCAACTAATTAACACAGCAACTTCAAATTGGCCCTTAGTTTTCTAAATGTCTTTTCTAACAGAAAGGACTATCACGTTCAAATTGAAATTTGCAAGTTATTCTGTTGTTTGTTTAAGTGTTGGTTGTATGTTCTTGAGTTCGGGTTAATGACTAATTAGTTCCCGAAAGAAGGCCAATTATATTGTCTTATGAATGGTACTGTCATACGAGATGAGAGCTATAAATTGAAGCTCACATGCAAAGTGCTTATACATTTTTCTCTAGACAGAAAGGCAAGAAAATCTTAAGACAAAGCTAATACCAATACTAAGTCCTTTTTTTGATAAAACGGAGTAAATCCCCGATTTTATTAACAAAACCAACCATTGTAAATTTTTGAGAAATGAAAAAGAAAAACAAATAGCATCCGACCATTTAGCAGGGACACCATAAGAGACATGATCAAATAGGGCGAAATAAAGAGTATTTATTACAAAAGCAAAATAGAAAGCAAATGATCACACTAGGCGATGATTTGCTGGAGCCTGCCCTGCTAAACACCTCGCCCGCTATTAACTGAAAGTTTTGCATTGTATCTTTTCAAAACATATTTCCAATTTTTAGAGAAAACAAACATTTAAAGTATTAGTTCCCCTATCAATTCTCAAAAGGGAAAAAGCTCAAGTTATCCTAAAAGCTTCTAAATAAATCTAAAAAGGCTTTCAAATAGTATTGTCACGTTTTAATTTTCCTTTAGGGAGGGCAAGGTAATGTCATTGTTAAGTCATGCACATACTCTCTTTTTCTTTCCACGGGACTCATGCAAAACTTCTACTAGGTATTGAGGATTCGTGTGACCCAACGAATTGACTATTCATGAACTTGGCGACCCTATGCAGCACCCCAAAAAATGGACTAATTTGCCCTTGGTTTTGGTGAGAATGCATCAGAGGTCTCGTGCCAAAGTATGATGCAAGGAGAACTGTATTTGCATGCACACCTTGGTGACTGAAAAAATACGAAAATGAGAGCAGCAGACAGAGAGCCATGGTAGCCGTGTTTTACACGGTGCTTAAAGCACCTCGTTACTCAATTAGCGTCAATCCGTTACAGGGTGCTTGTCATAACAGAGACGTTAATGTCAGCTCCAAAGGCGATATCTTGCTTGCTTTTAGGTAGAAACACTATCAGGAACCATGCACATAATTAAGAGCTTACGTCGAACAATCACATGTAGACTACGAACTGTATGGCTTCGATAGACAGCCTCTACTTTGCTAACTGTACGTTCTGTTCCCAACATATGAACACCATGTCGATGCAGTGACGCCTGATTGGGTGCATGTGTTTTAGCTGGTTCTGCAGGCAAGGCCAGACGCTTCAGCAGTTTCAATGTGGATGCAGCCAAGATTTTCAGCGCAGAAGTTGGATTCCACCGGAGATCAGATCGAATCGATCTAGCTAACAAACAACATCCGTTGCTCGCAGACAACACCTGCCCAGAATTCGTGGGATGCAGGGCTCGCAGTTCTTTCTTAGTACTACACGTTTTCAGTCCTCGGTGTAAGCTGCAGAATTAGATAGGCGCCAAAACGGCAAAACCAAATGTGCAAGTGACACGTTTGTAGGAAATGTCCGGAATTAGAGAGTGAAAAAAGGAGAACACAATTCGTGTAGCCGATGACCAGTGACTGTCAATTGCACAACAGTTTAGTGAGTCACTCCCACTTGCACTAGTCGACCTCAGTGTTTGTTAGCTCACCGGCTACTTCGATTGATTATTACATTATCATCTAGCTAATCAGAGAAAGATATACTAACATTACAGTTGGTAAACAAAAGAATTTCCTTATACAGCTCTCTTGTCACTGGCCAAATTAAGTTCCTCCAGCATTTAGCCTTAATAGATCTGAGCCGTCCGATCGAAGACGCCCTCCCCGGATCACACGACACCCACCGTTTGCCTACTTTTATCTGGTCCTCTTGGAAGCGTCCGAGACTTGGCACACCGAATCCCAAATTCCCAACCACCGTCAACACCCGAGCGGGCATATACATCGAACTCAGCTCATCTCAGCTCAGTTAACTCGCGACGAGGCGCAGCTACGCCAAGCTCAATAAACTACCGCGCAAGGCGAGGCGAAGCAGAGCAAGGGTTCAGCGGAATCGGTGGGTATGCTCCGTGGACGGAGAGTACAGCAGCAGGAGCAGGCGTGGTAGAGGCAGGAGGGCCGGCCATGTGGACGCCGTCGAGAGCGTCCGGGAGCGGGCGGCGGGGCGGGCTCCGGCGCATCGCGGACTACCTCGCCGACGACCAGACCGAGGCGTCCGACAATGAGTCGTTCATCACGGCGTACAGCGAGGAGTTCCTCGCGTCGACGTCCAACGCGGGCAGTGCTGGTGGCGGTGGTGGAATCGGGGGAATGCTGCCGGCGTTTCTTGCCGACCAGAGCGACCTCGTGGAGGTCATGCTCGAGCTGGACGAGGAGTCCATGGTGGTGCGCAGCGTGACGCCCACCGCGGCGGCGCTGTACGGCCCCACGGCGTTGGCCGGAGCCACCGGGACGGCCACGCCGGGGAGCGGGCGGAGCCTGAGCCGGTGCTCGTCGACGTCGTCGAGGATACGCAGGAAGTTCGCGTGGCTGCGGTCGCCTTCGCCGTCTCCGCGGCCCGCGCCGGCGGCGCCCGAGCAGCAGCGGGAGGCGGCGATGATGGCCTCCCGCGAGCGGCGCCGCATCCAGGCCCGGCTGAACCGGTCGCGGTCCGGCGCGAGGCGCGCGCTCAAGGGCCTCCGGTTCATCAGCCGCACGACGGGCTCCGGCGAGGCCACCGCGCTCTGGGGCCGCGTCGAGGAGCGCTTCAACGCCCTCTCCCGCGACGGCCTCCTCGCCCGCGACGACTTCGGCGACTGCATCGGTACGTGCATGCCACACCGCACTCTGCTAGCTGCTAGTGACTCGCTCGTTGCAAAATCCAATTCGTTTCACGACATGAGCGATCGCGACGGCATTGGTGCTGGTGGTGAACTGGTGATGATTGGTTTCGCAGGGATGGTGGACTCGAAGGAGTTCGCGGTGGGCATCTTTGACGCGCTGGCGCGGCGGCGGCGGCAGAACCTGGAGCGAGTCACCAAGGAGGAGCTCTACGACTTCTGGCTCCAAATCTCCGACAGGAGCTTCGACGCGCGCCTGCAAATCTTCTTCGACATGTAAATACAGCCCATGCTCTCCTGTTCCGGAATTTGTCTCTCCAATCCGTGTTTTTTTCATGCGTTTTTAGCTGCTTGCTTGGCCCAAAACAAATTTCAGGGTGGACACCAACGTGGATGGGAGGATCACGAGGGAGGAAGTACAGGATGTAAGTACAGAGTTCTTAATTCGCTCAAGAAAGTCTCGTATTAGTTTAGTAAACGACCGGACAGTAACATATTTGGAACCTTCGATCGTACGTGTGGATGACCAACATTTTGTTATTTCCGTAACTATCACCATCCCGTAACATTTTTAGTTTCCCCGTGCTGAATGCTTACTCAGTAGTTAAATTTACAAGTGGAGGGGTTTAATTATCAGTAGTTAATTAGTTACGGTTTGATTTTGACAGCTGATCGTTCTGAGCGCGTCGGCGAACAAGCTCTCGAAGCTGAAGGAGCAGGCGGAGGAGTACGCGTTGCTCATCATGGAGGAGCTCGACCCGGAGGATCTCGGCTACATCGAGGTACGCAGCGCACCCATGCGTTCCGTACAATTAGTTTTTGCCGTACGTGTTGCTGTGCCCGTACAAACATTTAACTTGGCATGTACGTACGGCACGTGTGCGAATGCAGCTGTGGCAGCTGGAGGCGCTGCTCCTGCAGCGCGACGCCTACATGAGCTACAGCCGGCCGCTCAGCAGCGGCAGCGGCAGCGCGGCGCAGTGGAGCCAGAACATTGGCGGCGGCGGCGGCGGCGGCTGCAGCGGCGCGCAGCAGGGGCAGGGGCAGCAGCAGCCCGCGGCGGCCGCGCCTGCAGGCCGGAGTAGGTGGCGGTGGAGCCCGCGGCGCGCGGCGGGGAGGGCGCGGGTGGCGGCGGAGGATAACTGGCGGCGCGCGTGGGTGCTCGCGCTGTGGCTCGGCGCGATGGCGGCGCTGTTCGTGTGGAAGTTCGTGCAGTACCATCGGTCAGTGGCGTTCGAGGTGATGGGGTACTGCCTGCCGACGGCCAAGGGCGCCGCCGAGACGCTCAAGCTCAACATGGCGCTCGTCCTCCTCCCGGTCTGCCGTATCACGCTCACGTGGCTCCGCTCCTCCTGGGCCCGCTTCTTTGTCCCCTTCGACGACAGCATCACCTTCCACAAGGTAAAATTCGTATGCATGCAGATTTCTAGGTTTATTTACCAATAAGAGGGGGGTCAGGTCGCTGCCGGCAGTCGTTAGGTGGTCGCCGTCGGTGGCGACTCGGGAGGCGCCGGCGACCGTCTTGGATGCTGTGTGGTTTGCCCCATGTGGCCATTGAGACTTTCGGGGGCATGTAGATGTAGGTTGTAATATTGTAGCAGCCGAGGTATAGCGGTGGAAGCGGTCATATCATATTGTAACAGCCAGGGAATGTGCCGGTACAGAAGATCACTGTGAGGTTGACTCCTGGTCAATATCCGGGTCCGATAAAAAGTCGCCGGACCGACAGGTTTCCGCCTGTCAGGTGGGCCATAACAGCCTATCCGGCTCCGGCCCACCTGCAGCCTCAGCGAGGTCACAGTGGTCGGTGCACGGTGTGCGTAATAACAGTAACAATTAAAACAAGTGACTAATTACGTGACACTATTCTTCTTCTCTTATCACAGATCATAGCCATGGCGATAGCGATGGGCATCTGCCTGCACGCCGGGAACCATCTGGCGTGCGACTTCCCGCGGCTGATCGCGTCGAGCCCCGCGGAGTACCGGCTGGTGGCCAACTTCTTCGGGGAGGAGAAGCCGACGTACAGGCACCTGCTCTCCGGCGTGGTAGGCTTGACCGGGATTGTGATGGTGGTGCTGATGGCCGTGTCCTTCACCCTGGCGGCGCGCCCGCTCCGGACGGCGGCGTCAACCCGGCCGGCGCCGCTCCCGTCGTCCCCGCTCCGCCACCTCTCCGGCTTCAACGCCTTCTGGTACTCGCACCACCTCCTCATCGTCGTCTACCTCCTCCTGCTCGTGCATGGCTGGTTCATGTTCCTCGTCAGCAAGTGGTACCAGAGGACGGTAATCACCTCTCCTCTTGCCATTTCTGTTTCTTGTTAATTGACGGTGTGGCCATTCTTCTTCTTTTTATCTATCTTTTGGCGTTTTTACTGTTATATTCTCTTACCTGTCGGTACTTACGGCGTGTACCTTTCGTGAGCCTGACATGTTTCTGCTTTGGTCCTTTCAAAAGCTTTGCAATTGCACGGCCGCTAGGGTCGTCTTCTTGGCTGTTAAGCTGATGGGCACCGGGCACCACGGAAAAAGAACGAAAATGTAGTTCAAACTAAGGACTAATTGATCGTTCGACGGCAACTCCAACGCTTATGAAGACACTATAACAGATTTGTTGGTGATAATGCCAAGGGAATTAAAAATCAGACCTCACAGATACTTTATTCGGAGTTTATGTAGCTTCTATATTATTATTATTATTTTTGTGGGGAAAGGAGTTTGTGTAGTTAATTAGGCAGGAAAATTAATTATTCGGTAGGTCCATATGTTTTTTCAGAAATGGGCAATGGACACGAGGAAAACTATATCACTGTTTCACAGTGTTCTCCCGGAGATAAAAATGACATGTGGGTGCGGCCCATGTACGATTGTTTCACACAGTATGGCCATGCCTATGTGACTCAACATTGGTTTTGCGCATTCTATGATTAGAGATCAGAAGATATTTCTTTTATTATTAAAAAGAATAGTGACTCGAAACTATAGGGGCTTAGCTTCTCTTAGAAGTTGTTTTCTTAGATAGTAACTGGCAGAAAGGATTTCTAACCTTTTAAAAGAGATGCTGGACTTTTAATGAGATGGAATAAAAAGAAGAAAGAGAGAAGACGCGATTGTCCGCTATTCTACAAAGAAATGTATACAAGGCTCTTACAGCTTAACATATTGTTATATGCATGTTGTATATGCCACGTCCACAATTTGTGAGGCTATATATGTATTACTTAAAGGCTGATAATTATATTTTTAATTTAGTCTATAGATAACGATGCTACGACAGATAACCAGCCATTTAAACAATTGTACGTGCTCTAAGGGCATATACAACAATCCACCACTAAGAAGGGCCGACTAGGCCAGGTTTGATGAGGTGGAGGAAAGATAGGGAGAGAAGGAAATAGTTTGTCTACTATTTTATAGATAGATAGTGTGTAAGATCATTATAGACAGCCTACGAATGGGTTTTTACTGTTGTATATGCATGTCGTACGTATTTTACATATTTTGTGAATACAAATTGTGGAATTCTATATAAATTTTTTTGTAGAAAAGCTGATAAGTTGCAAAAATAAAACAAACTTTTCAAAAAGGAATTGCGAAAATAAAATACATCTTCAGCTTCTCTTCACATCTGGGCTTAGGCTTGTGCCAAAAGCCGGTCCATAAGCTATCCCATCGGAAGGGCATGGCATCCATGTATAAAGTGTCCATACACTGCTACACAGTAAGTACCAAAAAACAGTACAACACAGTTCTGTTGCGACATTCTTGTGAGCTGTCGCCGACAGGTGAGTTTCCACGGGATCGCATCGCACCCAATGGTTCTGTTCATAGTTCATACCCATTGCGGAACAGCAATGCCCGCTCCACACAACATCATGTCAGGTTGGTGGTGTGTTTTCATCAGAAAACCCAAGCATATCCGCACATCATTAACGCGCTAGTCAATTAATCACGCTTGCATCAGGCCCGGGCCGGACGCATGGCCAGCTAATTAGATACACTAGTTGCAGTTGCCATGTCCTGTACTGCCCGTGTGCTGACGACCGAGACCGGACGAGCCAGAAATCAATCGCGCGTGCTCCACCACCACGGCAAATCAGATCGCCGTGTCGTGTGTATCTATGCTTATCAAGTGTCATGTCAGACGCTTATGCCTCTCCGGAAATTAGTGGATCGTTACGCCCTGGGACCCCTGGTACCAAGCCTAATCCGTTGTGCTGGGACCCCTGGTACCAAGCCTAATCCGTTGTGATCGATCTTGCATGAAAGTATCATGTAAATTTGTCAGGGAAAATCAACATCATCTGTCAAGGAAATAATGGGGTGGGCAATGCGAGAGTTTACTGAATACATGAGAGCTCTAGAGCAAGAGGTTTTAAGCCAACTGAAATCTGCACACAAAATTGGGATGCAGCTATAGTGGCAGGGAATTTTGTTAATGACCTTCATTAGTAGGTGGATCTGGCGGTTGTTGCTTTGCAGAAAGACATGCTTCTAAAAATACAGCTGAAATTATTCTAGTACAATCTATAATGTGCGCATGAACCATGCCTAGAGCATCTAGTTTCACCTAACATGATTATAATGGTCGATGATATTCCTAAATATTCGTGCAAAGCCATGAACTTTGACTCAGCATTTATGGCTATAATGATGTTTTAGATACTAATACTATTTCTCTAGTCCCTTCTGGAGTGCCACATTTGTCAAACCCAGTTTGTTTTACTTGTCTTGACTCCATCACAGTTATGACCAAACAGTACTCTTACTACATTATAATTCAACGGCATGTGGACTCCATAGTAGACAGCCATGGACTAGGTGGTAGCTTCGTTCACATTTGCCACGGATTCAACACAAGCACACGAGGTTTAGACTCCTGCTACTGCCAAGTTTCTGAATAAAATAATTTGGCTTCCCACATGCATGTTCGTTACAATGCCTAATCATAGGGTACAGAAGGGTTCACGGATATAGCATTTTGAAATCACTTCCATGAGTTAATTTACCATTGAAATACAAAAAGATAGTACAATATTTTGCATTCCTCTCTACAACTGTCGTTCTTCAGAGTTCAGACCCATCATGTGACAATAAACACTCCGCTGCGAACACAAAAAAATTGGCATATTGTTTGAAAGAATGTTCGAAACCAACAACGTCAATACGCCATATTTTGATCCAAAAACAACGTTGATATCAGAGTTCAGTATGATTTATTTCTACAAAAAAAAATTGCAACTTCAGTTTGTTCAGTATGCAGCTTAAACAATCTTCACTTGATCAAGTAATTTACCTGGTACTAACAGTGTGATCTCTTATTCTCTTCGGTGTTCTGCAGACATGGATGTACATTGCCGTGCCGTTTGTGCTTCACGTCGGTGAACGGACGTTGCGCGCCTTCCGGTCCAAGGCTTATGCAGTTAAAGTCCTCAAGGTAACTGAGCATCTGAAAGCTCGTTTACTATCCGAACGCCAAGCGTCAGTCAGCACTCCGCTAACAAAAACTGGTCGCCATAACATCATCGGTTGGTTAAAAGGACAAAACAAAGAGTATAATTTGCAATCAAGAACGTGTGCTGGTTAGGTTTGGTGATCCGTTTGTATCTTGCAAATTGTTGAAGGCATCATTTTGGTTCGGAAAATGGAAAGATTCAGAATGATATGAAGGATATTGGCATGTTGATGGTAGGATAAGGTTATGGGGGCAGTTCATATTGGCAACTAGGGTATTGAACATAGATGCCTGACCTGGCTTTTGTCTCCTTTAGAAATTGTCCATCACTGTTTCAGGATGAAATCAAATGATAAAGGACACACACAAATAATGGCATCTATCATTTAGTTTATTACTAGTATGAAGTAATGAAATTAGGCATGAGCATGCTCATGTTCTTACTGAATTTGATACATCCAGGTGTGCCTTCTACCGGGAAATGTGTTGACCATTACAATGTCAAAACCGTACGGATTCAGATACAGAAGTGGCCAGTATATTTTCCTTCAATGTCCAACAATTTCTCCATTTGAATGGTTTGTCTGCCCTTTCATCTGCTCATATAGTCAGCCTCGCTCCTAGGTTCTACTTTCCTGTACAGTAATCACTGGCAATTTTGCTGTGTTTTACCCCTTTGCTTCAGGCACCCCTTCTCCATCACTTCAGCTCCTGGAGATGACTACATCAGTGTTCATATCCAAACCAGGGGGGACTGGACGCAAGAGCTCAAGCACATTTTTGTTGAGAACTACTACTCACCATCCGTGCCCAGAAGAGCTTCATTTGGAGAGCTAGGAATGGCAGGACAGAAGAGGTCATTGCATCTCCTTGTCATGCCTGCTCCTCTGTTGTTCGTTCTTTGCCTGCCTGATGCATATAAAAACTGAACAACATCTTATCTCTGCTGCAGTCCTCCAAGGTTGCTTGTTGACGGCCCTTACGGTGCTCCAGCGCAGGATTTCAGGAACTATGATGTTCTGCTTCTCGTTGGCCTTGGAATCGGTGCGACACCTTTTATAAGCATTCTAAGAGATCTGCTGAACAACATTAAGCTGGCCGATGAGCTGATGGTAGTGTTTCTTTCATGAGTAGCTGATCCCATTTCAGCTTTCTAGATTGCGCCTAACTGTGCCTCTGGTTTGAATCTTTTAGGACCTGGCAATGGAAACCAGCAGGTCTGAGGATAGCGCCAACACCTTCAGCGTGTCAACAGCGAGTAGCAACAAAAGGAGAGCGTACCGGACGAGTCGCGCGCACTTCTACTGGGTTACAAGGGAGCCAGGATCATTCGAATGGTTCAAGGGGGTGATGAATGAGGTTGCTGAAATGGACAAGAAGGTAATGTCTCTGCTCCTTGTGTGCTTCTGCTCTTCTGCTCTTCTTCTGATGTTGATGTACTAATGATGCTTGATTTGTTTTCATGGTTGCAACCAGGGTGTCATAGAGCTACACAACTATCTGACAAGTGTGTATGAGGAGCGTGATGCAAGGACGACTCTGCTCTCAATGGTGCAAGCCCTGAACCATGCCAAACATGGTGTAGACATAGTATCAGGCACCAGAGTAAACACTTCTCTTATATGATAAATTTATAGTGAACAAACAATTTTATTTTTGCATACCGAAGTTTTATTCCCACAATTGAACAAGAATCAGAGCTCAACTGTTCAAGGCATAAACGTAGAAAATCAGTTGAAGAAGTTGACTGGGAATTGAACGTGTTTTATATTCATGACAGGTTAGGACACATTTTGCAAGGCCTAACTGGAAGGAAGTCTTCACAAAAATTGCTTCCAAGCACCCCAGTTCTACAGTTGGTAATATTATGCTCCAATTTGTTGAATTTTTTTTCTCAAGTGATGACAAATATTGGGCATTTAAAAACTCAATTTTAAGCATTGATCAATTTATATCATTTTGATCACAGAAGTTCTTTTATGGATGCAGGAGTCTTTTACTGTGGGAAACCAATACTTGCCAAAGAACTGAAGAAACTATCACTTGACATGAGCCACAAAACGACGACTCGCTTCCATTTCCACAAGGAGTACTTCTGATGGAATACAACAACCCTGATAGCCATAGTAGTAGATATGGCCCTCTACACCATTTGTAAATGTACATAGTATAAAGCAGAGGGCAGTTAGAAGCATTTTTATTAACAAAATGGGAGGATAAAATCTTATATACATGTATAGCTTATAGCTACTCATATCAAATGTTAAGAGTCTGACGCAACCAGTCTGGAGAATGTATCCAGTAGATCATTCAATACGCAGGTAACATGAACATTGAAGTCAATAATAATGGCATTGTGGAGTTATCCTATATGGATCTTCACCTTTGCCTTGACCAATATTTACAAAAGGAGATTCATATACCATGATGGCATGATCCCCTGTGCAAGCATGCTACTATGTATTTGTTAAGACAACTACTCCTTCCGGTTCCTAAAAACTGTTGTTTTGGACATAGCCAAAGTCAAACTTTCGATACTTCGACTACCCTTATCTCCTAAAATTTTTAGGTTGGATACTTAAAAAATCATATTTGTAAATTTTTCATGAAAAGTACTTTTACAATTTATAGTTTTGTCGAGTTTTGTAAATATATTACACTAGGAATTAGTGGTCAAAGTTACACTTTGGAGACCGTGTCAATGCCTTAAATGACAACCTTTATGAAGACGGAGGGAGTAATATGCTGGATTGCTGATAATAGCACATCATCAGTAACCGAGCTGCTAAGAACAAGACTTGTAGTTCAAAAGCATTTAATATTTTCAGTAAACGCTGTTTGCCATATCGAACTAGAACATGAAAACTTACTTCTGATGAATTAATAATTAAATAAAGTTTGTTGCAATTAATAATGTACAACACAGCCACATATATATTTGAAGCTACAAAAGACCCCCAAAAATCAAGTCCTCGCTAGCCCTAATCCAAGGTCAGCACAAGAAACAAGACTCCAGTCTTCAGATGGTACTTACACCTAAGTCAAGGAGCTTAATCCATCGCAGAGAACAGAAAATCTAGGTTTCTTCCCCATTGTGGGTGAAATATGTCGCACTAAGAGCATCCTGCGCAGATATTCTCTGCAGAATAAAGGAAGGTACTAAAGTATTAGATTGCTTCAAGACTTACGATTTAAAAAATCTAGAAAAATCTGACGCAAGGAATAGTTTAATTGATTATCCTAGTCGTAGTTTTACAAAAGTGATATAGAATTTATATTAATTGGCCCCCTTCAAATGGAATCGCACACAAATTGTATCAGACTTTGAAATTTAATTTTTATTTTAAATATCAGCATAGTAATTAAACACAGAACATTTAGTGAGTTATACTTCACAAATGTGCTTTAGATGTATGTAATAGTTCAATAGCTTCACAAATAATTAAAGAGTGTCCAAAGAAAATATAGGTATCTGGTTGGCATCCAATGCTTATAATGGTTTAGTTTAGTGTAGTTTTGAGTAGTGTAAACTTCGAATAGAATCTACTTTTCACAAGTCAGGCCAACTTATACCTCAACGATATACTAACCTCCCAAAACAGAACGACGCAAATTTTCCAGTGCACCAAATCTTAACAAATATATTAGAATCATGAACCTAATTTCTATTTCACCAATTTGAATTTTCAACACAAATTTGTTTGCTAGCTGTGGGTACGATATACCAAGTCTCTGAGCAAGGATATTTGTGAGGTCTAACAAGTGGTTCTTGATTTCTATACAAGGCAGAGGACTGTTTTACATCTAACATGGTAATAAGTGACCATAAATTGAGTTGACTCTCAAGTCTCAACACCAAAATCCTATCGAATTCTAGTGTAGTGATAAGAAAGGACAACATACCTGAGAAGGATTAAGGATCAACATGCGATCAATTAATTCCACAGCATGACAGTCAAAGCTGGAGAAGAAAGTTATTTTTCCACATTATATTCAATCTTAATAGAGAAATAATAACTGCCATCGATACACAGGTGATAAGTGATAGCAGGGGAATTACTTCTTAAATATATCTTGCAGGCGTCTTTTGGTTGGAGTCGCAGGATGGATAGTCTTGTACAATGGTAGCTTGGATGCTCCTGGCCAGTTTTCTTCATTTGGATATCCACAGAGTTCGAATATTTTTGTTAGCTGCTCTTGCTGAAATAACATACAAGCTCCTGTCAAGGTTCTATGTGGAAACATAGAAGGAATAAAATTGAGCATTGCATATATTTTCAGGACGTATACAAAGCCATATCAAAGGACAACAAACAGGGGAGGAAAAGTTATATGAACTAAGGGCTATATGCAAAAGAATTAAAAGCAATATTAGTAACATGTCGTTCCACTAGGAAGAAATGTAAAAACAACATCGGAATCACTGGGGGAAATGGAAACAGGATACAGTAGTTGGTGAATTGACACAAAATTAGATAAAACATGCAAGTAAGAGATAATAAATAAATCCAGATCATCAATATCACTGTGTTAAATAACGTTGGTCCTAAGAAAGGTATGAATTGAGATGGTCTAAACATATGCATCTATCTTTCATAGATCTGTCTAATTATTTGCATATTCAACTACAATAAATATTCTACAGCTTTTTGAAATGGAGAACAGTAGTAACAGAATAAAGTTGGACAGATAGGAATTAGCACAGTAAAGACAACATATACATAGGAACAAAAGGTTCAGTTTGTACATGAAACCAAAAGCTGTCGTGTTTGAAGTTCAAGATGCATAATTCAGTATAAGTAAATTATCAAAACTACAAAGTAATGTCATATCCCAAATAACAATAAGACTAAGCATGGAGAAAAAGAAGAAAAAAAGGACATCATACCTCGGTTCTGCCTGGGAATAATGGCTTCCTAAGTAAAAATTCTGCAAATATGCAACCAACAGACCAAATATCCACAGCTTCAGCATAATTTGTGGCACCGAGAAGCAACTCTGGGGGTCTATGAGCAATTTGTAGTATTGAGCAAGTTGAAGTGATGCCAGATTGCCCAAATCAGCGCATGGAGATGGAAAATATACAATGATATAAGTCTCTAAAGAGGTTGAACAAAAGGATATACAATGAGTATTTTCCATGATTCTGTATTCAGCTTACCGGTACCATAAAGTGATCACATGATTTGTGAAACTTCCGTCTCTAGTAAATGGCCTTGCAAGGCCAAAATCGGCGATCTTTAACAGCTTACCACCACTTATTAGAAGATTAGCCCCTACGGTTCCACAAATAATGAAATTCTGAGGGCAGGATAAAAACTGATCATAGAGATGAAAGTTGAAGCTAAATCCAAATAGAAGAAACCTTTGATATCGCGATGAAGTACATTGTTGACATGGCAGTAGTGCAATCCTTTTAGAAGCTGCTCCATATAAACCTAAAGAAATGAAATTCGATACAAATGAGTAGGCCATCCTTAAGAAGTGCACCAACAACATGTGCCCTGCTTGCAGGAGCTTAGTTTCTTCCAAAAAGCTGGCATCTAAGAGAAACTGGTGGAGAGTAGCTTCTTGTTTTCGTAAGCTTATATTTCGATTTTAATTGATATAACAAGTTGACAGGACTTTGTTGAGAGAAACTGTAAACTCATATCTTCAGTAAGTATATTAGAGTACCTTGACTTGAGATGGGATACTATGGTGAAGGACCTTCTTCATATCATGGTCCATGTATTCAAAAACCATGTAGATATCTCCCCTGTACATGTGATCATCTGCATTTGTTCAGTATATGTTACTCCATGATTTTACACAATACAACAGTACCAGGAAATGATGATTAAATAAGAAAAATAAAATGTATCAGGATGTGCCACGTCAATCAAGAATATAAATAAAGCATAAGCCAACAAACCTGATCCTCCCGTTCCATGAGCAGAACCTGAAAATAGTTAAACGTGATTGGCATGTGTAGTGTTGGTACTCTTAGGTATCTAGAAATGACTAGATGAACATTTGTTACCAGGAGAAACTACGATCTCTTTCAATCTGATGATGTTCTCATGATCCAGCTTTTTTAATAGTTTAATCTCACGCAAGATTTGGCGTGGAAACTACAGAGGTACTGAACAGTTCAGAGGTGTATAACTGTGCATCAAAGAATGGTTTGCTCATGATAAAAGAGTAGTATTAGCTTTGTTGAGATCATAAAGGCTTACCCCTTCTTTGCCATCATCCAGTTTGATTTTCTTAAGTGCTGCTCTTTCCCCAGTTATAATATCCATAGCCTCAAATACCTCACTGAGATATGTAGGAAAAGGCACAATAATAACCACTTAGGCACTTAGAACAAACAACAAATAAATGTAGGGGTAAAATGTATTGCCAGCTCAGAGTGCTCAGAATGAAAAGTAGATGATAGTGCAAAAATTTCCTATATTGATTCTCCAAGAATGTCATCTTCACAAACTTTACACTTGGATCAGCATCCAACCTTGGGATGTATTGCACACTCACAATTTGCAATTGATTTGTTTGGATTTGTTTAAATACAGTTTAAAAAAGGATGTCAAAGTTTTATTGCTTTACAAAGAATATATCCAGTCAAAAGAGCACTTTTCATGAGTCAAAAGAAAAAGGGAAAGAAAGTAGCAGGTTGTGAGTACAGGGCGAGTTTGCCCTTAAACATTGAAGCGTCAATTGATTGCAAAACAATATCTTGCAAACATTTTGGAATTCGGTGTGAATGCTTGAAATACTTTCCTGTTCAGTGAAACGAGGTATTTTCATATTACAGCAGATGCAATCATGCAGCACAAACAATGAAAGCACTATTTTTGATATTACTAAAAAACCTGCACTTGAATAATCCTTTTCCTTGTGGCCAAAAGGGACCTCATTTCTTATGTACACTCCAAAAGTTATATTGGGTTATTTCTTTTGGAGTTGTGAAGCCAGGGGCCTAATAGTAAAAGATTCCAATGTCTCAAACTTCCCATCAAAATTTAATGTCTCACAAGCATATGCTGAACAAATGTGCTAAATCCTAATGAGACATGGATTTACGAGGCTGTTGATCGTACGGCGATACTTAACTTATTCTTTACCTGCAACAAATGTGCTCAAGAGCCTGATGAGACATGGATTTAGGAAAGCTGTTTTATACAGTGTTCTCTAAAATACCTCCTTTGTACATATAGAGGCCTAGGTTGGGAAAATCTCCAAAAGATGCAAAGCGATGTAGCTGACAAAAGTTGATTTGCATGAATAGGTGAGGTTTCCGTTAAAAAAATATAATTTTGATATGAAAGAATTAACAAAGTTTGCGAGACCTTATTGAAATGCGGACTGTGCTACACGCATACACCACCTAACGAAACCTAAGCAAATGAATGAATTCAAATGGATTACTACATCTAGGTAGAAGCAACTCGAGCATAGCTACCTAAAAAACATAGCAAACTAGTCAACAAGAACTGACAAAAAAATCGTGCATTGGCCAAAGGGGGTGATAAGAACATGGACTCGCGAGTAACACTCACGCCACCGCCCGTACGATCTCACGGCTACACTGCATCACGGCTCGATTTCAGCGCAAGGGTGGCGATTCGCACCGAATAGGCCAGAAAGCGACAGGAAGATCTCGCTCACCCGTAGGTGCCCTCCCCAATCTTGCGGATGCGCTTGAAGCAGTCGACGGTGCGGGCGCCGGCGGGGGCGTACTCGGCCAAGTTGAGCGCGCCAGGTGGTGCCTCCTCCCCGGACATGGCCGACCGATTTCGGCAGAGGCACGTGCGGCGGCGCGGTGGGATTAGCAGGTGCTCGGCGCTTCGCTTCGGAGAACGGCAGGAGCAGCCACGGCGCAACGGCAAGGCAGCGGAACCTGAGGAAGCAAATAAAAAGCGACCGATTTTTTTTCAGTCGTTTATTTCTCGCGCTATGGGCTTAGCAGCCGGCCTATTTGTTTGGGCTCTTTATGGGCCGGGCTGATTATAGGCTCAATCACATGCTGCCAGACCGGGCCGTTTGTTTGGATGAGCAGTACAACCAAAAAACAGTACTCAAGAGTCCCTCCCTCTCAAAAAAACAAAAAAACAGCACTCAGAGGTTATCTCTGGGGGTGAACAACACGTGGTTGCATGGGCGAGTGCACACGACTCTAAAGGTCACACTTATCTATCTCAAGAGAAATATAGAAAAGATCCTAGATATGCCACATGTTAAAATATAAGACCCTGATAAAAAAAATTCAAAAGTATGTGTAATATTTTAATCTAAATTTATTTAATATCTAGCTGTTTATGCAGCGAACCCACATATATATAGCACCTCCCACCATTCACGGGTTAAATGTGTTTTTTGTGTGGATTTTCACTGGTATTTCTGATTTTGCATCCGAATGTGCACTACAAAACATAAGTGACATCCGAATGAGTCTGCGTCCCATATAGGTGAACACACTCTGACTTTTCTTAGAAAATTTGAAATAATCATGCATGTAGGGAATGATATAACATTCATGCCTACAAACATTCATCTAAAGACATGATTATCTATGCAAAATGATAATCTGATCCTAGGTTCTATGTACTCAAATTATAGGACACCAAAATACACACCTATGATTTTTTGAAAAATTCTACACAACGGGGTCAAGTTTATACCTGTAATTTTTTATTAAAAAATATGACTATTTGTGGCTTGTGAAAAAAGAGCTGCTTTGCGTATTGTACTATTAACTATTGCATAGTAACTCATTTTATTGTTTTTGCACAAATCACAAATGGTCATAGTTTTAACCAACATTTATAAATATATACTTCACACCCTTAGTGTTTCATGTGTCAATTGTTTCATATTTTTTGAAACTTCTAGGTGTGATTTTGTTGGTGTTTCCAATCACGGGTTTTGATGTAACCAAGTTCCAAAAAATCGCACTCATTATTTATGTCCTGCACAAAAAGGAGAAGTGATACGGTACTGCTCATTCATCTCTTATATATCCTTTCCGTACGTAACAGAAACTAATATATTTTGCATTAAATTTTGTAGTTTCGCATGTTATAGCATGCTCATTTTTTTCGCACTTTTTGGAAACTCCAGGGTGTGTTAGTTCCATATGAGATCGATGCAGATGCAACTGGATGTGCAAAAATTACATTCATTTCACGCATTATACAAAATAAGAAAAGTTGCAGATCATTATTGCCCTTTAAATGTACCTAAACAAAGTTGAATATATAGAGTTTCACCAATCAAATAGATTTATCAAGCTGTTCAGAATATTACTCATAGGTTTAAACGTCCTGTTTTTTGAAAAGGAGGAAGTACTAACTAAAAAACTTCTACTTTCGGTTTTATATTTTTATATGCAAAGTGAAGCACTGGTTTCCTATACACAATCCTATATATGCTGCCTAGAGATCTGCCTTCTGAAAGATCGTCGAGGCTTCGCTCCCCTACAGCGACAAAGAGCAAAAGGCACAATTGCATGTACAATTAATGCACATTTTCACAACGTGCTCGTCAAAATCTTGCCACATAGACATACTGAACTATGCAATATTCTAATTTTCCACCCAATTTTCTGATTCATCCATCAACCTCTTTCCCCTCCCCTCCTCTCCCATGGAGGTTGACCATTACCACCGTGTTATCCATGGCTTCGCTGACTGATTATGTCACCAAACCACACGTCTTCCAAGTTCTATGACTATAAATCTCTTGGATCACCAATTTAACTCGATCGATCGATGACTACATCTAAATGATCACTAGCTAAAGCAAAGTATGTGCACCTGAACGTGGTACCTAAAGCCATGGATGGCGCCGGTGCAAGCCGCTGGGAGGGCTCGGCGGCGCCTCCGCCACAGCCGCGGGAGCGCCGGTACAAGGGCGTGCGGCTACGGAAATGGGGCCGGTGGGTATCGGAGATCCGCATGCCCAACAGCCGCGAGAGGATATGGCTCGGCTCCTACGAGTCCGCCGAGAATGCGGCGCGGGCGTTCGACGCGGCCGCCGTCTGCCTCCGCGGCTCCCGCACCGGGTCGCTCAACTTCCCGGAGTCCCCGCCCGACGTCCAGTACATCCCTGGCGCGCTGCCGACGCCTGAGTGGATCCAGGCCGCGGCCACGAGGCACGCGAACCGCGCGTGTCCGGCCAGGGTAGTGGCGACCACTGCGGGGTCGTCGCAGGAGGCGACGGCCACGGCACGGACGAGCACGGTTAATGACACGGCTGTGTCAGTGCCGTCTAGTGACAGCGCGGCTGCCTACGACGATGTGCTTGACTGGTCCTTCATGGATGCGCTGCCGTCGATTCCAGCGTCGTCGGCGCCAGGGACCAATGCCGAGATCGTTCCGGCCATGGATGATTTCATGTACGGTTTTTCGCCGCCACCGCCTGCGGAGGATGCGATCGACGACGACGATAGCGA
The DNA here is from genome assembly GCA_019208055.1 of Stipa capillata. Taxonomy (NCBI): domain Eukaryota; kingdom Viridiplantae; phylum Streptophyta; class Magnoliopsida; order Poales; family Poaceae; genus Stipa; species Stipa capillata. The sequence goes on along the minus strand of JAGXJF010005517.1, from coordinate 305,045 downwards.
TGACCATGAATTTATGTCCGACCTTTGGAGGTTCTAAGGCCAATTAACATGGGAAGGCGAAGACGGATTAATTACAGTACGTAGTCATTTTTACTCGTCCATATAAGTACAATATAGAATTATACTTCCTCCATCCAGCTTTGTTAGGCGTGTTTTGAATTGAGATTAGTCCAGCTGCGTATCTCATCTCCGAATGCAACTTTCCCGTTTTCTTCCTTTTCTACCCCTCGCGGCTTCGTTTCCAGCTATGCATGCTCGGCACAATGGCACATGAATCAAATTGGCACAACGGCATAACTCTCTCATAACTCTCATACGTACAGGAATCAAATCGGTACAACGGCGGAGAACTAAGTGGTCATGGAGATGAAACAGAACGATGTCTCAGGTCGCAGGCACCGTTGCCGGGGGCGGCCACAGCGAGGTCGCAAGCAACGTCACTAGGCTCCGCCACGAACTAACAGAATCACAGGAGCCCATCGCGGAGCGCAGCCACGGCGACATCAACGTTGACTCTCTGTCAGGCGCCTATGTCCCTAACTCACTCGACAGCGACGAGGTCCCATCCTCCCTCGACATGATGTTGTTGATTCCCCCGATGGTGACATGGTCCTTGGCAACCTGGACTCTGACGATGTGAACTATGTATCGGACTCGCTCGCCACGGACAACACATTTGCTGAACAGCACGACGGGCGATGCGATTGCTAAACGAGGATTGAGCGGGATTAAATGAGGGTAGGTTAGTCTTTCTCCTGCATGCTTTGGTATTACAGGAATGGAATACGCCTTACAAAGATGGATAGAGGGAGTATAGGAAAAAGTTGGTTGACAGAATATGGTAAACTTTAATATCCCATGGCACCACGCCTCCATTCAGGTTTTTTTTATCATTCCTCCCTATGAAAATTTAGGATTGGTCACTCCAATCTTATTGACATATGGATCATAAGTCAGTGAGACATAGAATGCCAAATCCTAAAATGCTAACCAAAGTGTCGAACCTCAGAATCCATAACAGAGAGTCTTAAGTAAAACCACCCACTAAGTTGGAACGTCAACCCCGACCTCAACCCCTGGGTATTAATCCCAAGAGGTGTGGAGTGATATGGCTCCGAATAGCCCGAGACGTCAACTCCGAATTTTCTCCGGCAAACTAATGCACAGATCAAGTAGGGTGATATGGTCTCCTCACTCTTTTCTTACTGAGCCGGAACGTCAATCCCAAACTCGTCCCGGCAAATTAATGCTCGGCTGGAGTAGGATGATATAGTTCCCAACCTCTCAGTAGCAGAGTCACTTCACAGGGGTGATTAAACCTAATAACTCTATGATATAAACTCTGAAATTCTACCCACAACATGTGCTTCATCAACATACACACATGGCACATGAGCAGGCGAAAACAACCAGATTTTACAGTAGTAACTCTACGACTGAAACTGCAATATTATAAGCTGTTGAAACTTAACAAATCATATTCATAAAAAGGATCCAAAGATCCAACTACACAGCGGAAGAATAATTAAGGCTGCGAAGCCGAAATGGTAAGGCCAAAAGTGGCAGCATAACAAACCGAGCTGCCAAACCCCGGGGGCAGGATCACTGCCTGGGATTCCCAGCGACTAGTCGTTGTGGGCGTCGATCTCTAAGTAGAAACCACCCTCAGGAGGGGTAGTTTCCTCTGCAACAAAAATGTCAACGATAGCAGGGTGAGTACAAAATTGTACTCAGCAAGACTTACAGTGCGAAAAATTAATAATAGCTATGATAGGTATCAATAAAGGGATAATTGTGGACTATTTTACGGAAAGCAAATTTTATCTTTGTCAATAGAAGTAGGTAGATGAAAAACCGACTACCAGAATACTTTTCAAAGGGGACGAGTCGAACACTTCACGATCAGTCCTTACTGCAGATCACCACATCTTAGTTACCCCGACTCTTCCTCGACCACCCTGGGAGGAAGCAGTCGCTAACACCAGCCTTAGAGTTGGCAAGTTTTAAAGTATTGTTGTAGTTGTCTAATTCGACGCAGGTAATCACCAAGTTGCCCATAACCGCGGACAGGGCTGTTCAAACAGTTCAAACCCTGCAGGGGTGTACATCTTTACCTACACGCATCAATCGACTCCTAATGCCAATGCAATTCACACGCTTCACGAGGTGTGCTGGCGGAGGGTGATTGAACACGACCTTTACAATGCTTTTGACCTAGGTATGAGCCACCCTTACGGGCCAATCCATGTACATCAGTCCGGCCGTGACTACGACACGGTCCCATAAGTTGTAGCAGGTGATACATCCCCGGTCCTCGACCGTGTGTAACCCTTACACCTATATTGAAGCACACCACCACATCATTTTTCACTCACCCAGTGAACGGAAACGGCAAACTATGCAGCTCATACTCTAAGTCTAGGCAAATTATTCAGTCGTGGTGGTCCATTATCCCACCCGTGTAGAAGTACTCAAATCTTAGGTCAATGTACGTCGGGAACCGGTGCTTGCGGGAAAACGAGACAACCCACCATGCTCCCAGCCATGGCCTCTCGTCTAACAATGATTATTAGTCAAGTTCATTAGTTGATTCCCGGTGAACACCCACCTACCACGTAACCCATCCCATGGTGTGAATTTGTCTGCCATCCAAGAAATTATGACTTTTACATGTCTAAGCATGTCTAAGCATTATTAACATAGCAAGTATTCTAACAGAGTACACTACACTACTCTAGATAGGTTGGGATGGTGGTGGAGTTGATTGAACGACAAAGTAAGTTTTACACACAGGAATAGGGTTCTGCTTAGCGGAAAAATAGAATTTGAACGCATGTGATAATGAATTTGAAAACAACTAATACTTTGCAAATAGTAGGAGTCTACAATGTGACCAAAGGGGCTGCTTGCCTGGTTGCTTTGCAACTAAACCCTGCTCGTGATCGATACTATCTCCTTCGGGACCTTCCGGCTCTAACGGAGAAGAACGAAAACACCGAAAAAGAAGGACATAATTGTAAATATCAAAATGTTGAACATCGACATGAGATGCAATGTATGCCATGGCATAGAGGATGCAAAATAAAGACTAATGCAAGTGGAATCAATTTAATCGGAGTCCGGACGCATAAAATATCGCGATCCAAAAATCCTTCGGCTAATCGGAAACCCTAATTTGAGTTTTTAGCCAATTATGTTTTTCCTAGCATGCAAAGATGTATGAACATGACATATTTGAATAGCTCTCATTTTTCTGAACATTTTGATATATTATTTGCATTTTTCTGATTAAAAATGGATTTTCTATGCATTTTCTAAGATTTAAATCATTTTAAATCTTTTGTTGTATTTTTCTCAACAAAAATAATTAATAAGCAATTTCAAATACTAACAAAGGCTGACAGGTGGGCCCTACTGGTCAAAGGTTGACCAGTCAATGACAAGTGGGGCCCACTTGTCATAATTTCCTTTTCTTTAGTTCTTTTATTTTAATTTCAGCCGTACGGGTCCCACATGTAATAGAAACATAATTAATGAACTGATTAATTCCACTGCTCAGTCATTTATTAGTGTCATTAACATGTCCGAACAGTAATGACTAACACTAATTTCTGTAATTATTATGGTGAGCAATTAATGACGTATTTAATTGGTCCTAAGGACCGATTTAATGGCCATTAAGGCCCTAGCTAACCCGGTCGGAAGCTCAGGCCGAGTCCGGCCGTGAGGCTCGGTTCCGACCGGAGCTTTGCTGGGCGCTGCACCGCGGGGCGGCAGGGTTGAGCCGGCCACGGCGGACCTTACCGGAGGGGCGGCACGGTGGGGCGGAGCCGAGGCGGCGAGCTCGGGTCAGTGGCACCGGGGCGGTTGGCGGAGGGGCGGCACGGTGGGGAGCGGCACCGGGCGCTGGGGTGAGGCGGAGCTCTGGCGGAGCGGCGAAGCCGAGAGGAGGGCCACCGGGAAGGAGCGGTGGGTGGGTGGCCGGCGAGGAACCGAGCGGCGGAAGCGAGTGAGGCAACGGCGGCGGCGATGTAGCTCGGGTGGGGTGGCGCGGCGAAGTGGAGCGGAGGCCGGGGCGATGAGCTCGGCGGCGGGATGGGGAGCTCGGCCCGGGGCTTCGGTGGCTGAGGCCGGCAACCGGAGCAACGGCGATGGGAGCGACAGGTGGTCGGGTGGAGCTCGGGTGAGAGAGAAATGGAGAAAGAGAGGGAGGCAGCCGTAAGGGGAGAAGAGAGGGGGGGCGGTTCGGTGGAGCCGAAGCAGGAGCTGGCCACCGGCTTGCTCGGGTGCTGCCACGCAGCACAGGAGGAAGCAGGAGGTGGGGGAGAGAGAGAGAGGGCGGCGGCGGGTTGAAGAAGATGAGTGATGGGGGGTGGCTTACAGGGGAAGGAACCGGGGTGGGCCAGATGGGCCGGCGGGGAGGGAAAGAAGATGGGCCGGGAAGGCCCATCCGGGGTTGGGAATTAGGTTTAGGTTTTAGTTAGTTTTTCTTTTGGTTCTTTTCAAACAATTTCAAACCTATTTTAAAGCCCCCTTTTTAACAGGAATTCTGAATTCAATTCCTTTCAAACAATTTCAAACCCACTTCCCAATTTCAAAGAACACCTTCCTATATACTTTATTCACAATCTATTTAAGGTATGAACGAAACCTTAGCAAATTGGAATTGATTTAAAGGTTTTTCTCAATATTACCCAAGGCCATTCTTAACCTTAAGAAAAGTTTAAAATTTTACATATTTTTAGATCTCAAGCAGATGCCATGATGCACGATTACAGCCTATTATTTTAGGGATGTTACACAAAGGAGTCGCATATCCTAAAATCCCTCCTTTGTCCCATTAGCGCTTTTGTGATTTTTTGCCAATATTTTCATATATGCATGTGAAATACTACGGCCATTGCAGAAAATTCCTCATCTTCCTCTTCACGTGGTCGTAGCTGCTGTAGCCATCGTTCTCACTAGCAGCCGTCCTCCACGCTCTGATAGCATGCTGCCAATAACACCACCGTCGAGATGTGTGCCCCTCCTTTACGCTCATCACGCCACAAGGACCACAATTCGACTACCAGGCTTGTGCATTTTCTACCTCTCCTTGTCCACTATGCCGCATAGGCGTGCTCCCCGGAACCCAACCCCCTCCTCATCGACTGGTCGTCGAGCATAGAGAGTGAAATTGATAAAAGCTTGATGATGTTGTTAATATTGTTGTTTGATGTATTGCCAGCGCATCCAATGGATCCATTGAGTGGGCAGTTTTCTTTGAGCTCTAGCGTGGGTTGTAAGGATGTGAGGAAGAACATGAAAGTGTCAAATTTGTGTGAGTGTGCATGTCTGTGCATTGGGGGGCAAGGAGGAGGTCCGATGAGACAAATTTTAAGGATTTGGAGAAGACAATTGAGAAGACGCTCATTGTTTTCGGGGATGACTGCGGTTCTTTGGCCTCACATGGGAATAGTGGCGGAGCTAGGAATTTTTTTGTTCATGGTGCAAACTACAAGAGAAAGATTAGGTCTTATACAATAGATACAATTTTTCTTTCACATTTCACCGAACTTAAGAAAATCATTGGATTTTTCTTTCATAGTTCACTAATCACTCACATATCCTACCTAATCTCTAGAAATTTTTCTTTTTCCCAGTGTTGCCTATGCACCGGAGCGCCACCACAGTATGCAAAGGAGAAGAGAGGAGATGAAGATGCTGCAGCGACTAGGATGGAGAGTTCTTCATCGACATAGACTGTCGTGCGCGAGCACCCTAGCGTGCGTGGGTGGCAGCTTCGTGATGAGCTGGAGAATGGAGGGCAAATTGGTCACATTTGATGGCAAAGAGACTCCAGATAGTTGGAATGTTGAAAAGCCGAACAATTTCCATGGTATTAAAGTGAACCGATTCCCTTTGCAAATGTATGACGTAGTTTGAATGTCCAAGTTTTAACTTTAACTGTAAGTATTTTATACAATGTTTTGTCACTAATAATAAAATCATAATCATAAGAAAGTAGTGCATTTGAATTGGAATTCAATTGTATCAACTTTGTATAACACGACCCAATTATTATTTATTTATAATTATTGGTCAAAACTTGAACTTGGACTGTCAAGTTACGCTGGCTCTATATTTCAAAATGGAGAAAACCATGTATTTCCAGTGCTATAAAACTAAAGTAGGGTTCTTTTACGGTACATAGCAAAAAAATTCCAATTGTAAATATGTATGCATAGAAAATATTGAGATACTATTTGGAGCTCATTAATTGTACGTAGTCAGCAGGGACTCAGGTTGCATCGTTCGATGTCCTCAGGTATAATGTGTTTAAGAGACTGCAGATCTAACCTGATGCTTGCATGTGCCATGTTTCCCAATTTCAATTACAGACTCGCATCTATCACCACAATGTCATGAGAGGAAGGCCCGTCCCCTGATAGCCTGTTTCCTGATGAAAAGTGTAATATAATCGCAAGCACGCATGGTGTGTAAGGCGTGCTCTTTTGTGGTTTCAAATTGTTTACGCAAACACAGCTCGTGGCTGCACTGTTCAAGTACTGGACAATGTAAATAGTTTATTAAATACGTGCACCATCAACAGGCTAGCTGCGCGCGTAATGTAAGTGGCGCAACCTGAACTGCTGCATCCAATGGCCATTGATTTTGTGAAAGATGAGAAGGAGCAAATTAAAGATGCGAAGTAATCAAGCACGCGTGACATTATTGCTAACTTGCAGAAAGCTAGCGGCAAGCTTGCAACTGCTCCAGTTACAGAGTTATTCAGGGTTTGTTAATATAGAAAGGCACCCACTAATGGATCTGACAGAATAAACTAATCGAGCAGTGCACATCACACCAGCTAGCTAATTTCCAATGCCCTAGATCGATCCCCATGTGCAAAGGCTATAACCCTATATTGCATGTGCAACTAATGGTTAGGATTTGAAATATAATATGCTCTAAATCACAAGATCAGAAAGAAAAAAACTATATATGCATGGATTAAGCCGAGGTCGGTCAAGGTTGATCGAAGCAACCTGTCCTATAAGATTAGACCCTGTTCATAGCATGACATGTGGCATCAGTAATCATAGATATGTTAATGAGGAACTATGAAATAAACGCCGATGACATGCGTATCATGTTGTGAATAGGGTCTAACTAACCATATGCATAGGACTTGGGTCCGATAGGCTATTTTTTGAGCTTACACCCTCTGCGCTATAATACGGTGTTAGGTATAAGTAAGTTTGTAAGACTAATAGGAGAGGCAATTGCCAAATTTCCCGATGGAGACGATGGAAGTTAAGGAGAACTCTCGTCGGGGTATTGTGCAACATTCAGGACAGCACCCCTGCCATAGTGAAGGCGAAGGGATGTGATCTGTGCACCGGTGCACTGTCCATAATTAACCACGCATCGCACACCCTCACAATATATCGACGCGTGTTGATAAAATATTTTATGAAATAAATAAAAAATATCTGTGGAACAAATAAACGAGCTAGTAGAACAAATCAGAAATATTATCTGTGGAAGAAATCAGAACTACTAGTAGAACAAACTGACATAAAAGATTTGCCTGGAACAAATTGGATGTGCCACTCAAAATAGATACGATGAGTAAATATCGGAGACGATTCTTATTAAGCATATCACAGATGGTTTCCAAGACCCCTAATATAGGTGGTTCCTAAAAATCATGCGTGGTAAAACATATTATAGATTGTTCCTAAGAGAAAACATCTCGGTTAACTCCAAACGATGCAAACCGTCTATGATAAGCAGATATCGCAAATGGTTCTTATTAAGAACTGTCTGGATAAAGGTGATATCACAGAAAATTCTTTTTAAAAATTGTATGTGGTAACACACCCATTTATTTGTAGCTGACTTAGCTTTCCTCAACCCGAATTGCCTTAAGTTCTCTGTTCTTACAGAGTTGGTGTGGGAGCTCCGGTGTTTTGGCAGCTTGGAGGCAATTTGGTCCAAAATAACTATGGATTTAGAGGAGATATTGCATATACGCTTGTTGTTGGTGATCTAAGGTTAGTGATTGGTTCAAAAAAATGAATAATTTTCAAGATCTAGCTTGGTGAGGAGAGAGAATGTAGATCTAGAGCTTTGTGGAAAGGCAAAATGTGTTTGTTGTTGTTTATTTTAAGTCTATTAATTGGTTGTATTATACCATATGAAACATGTTGCTAGCTAATTAGGGTAGCAAAAAGATAGACTTGTAGTTTGTTTAGATGACCTATATTTTGAAAGAGAGACATGTAGCATGTATGTTTAATTTATTATTTTAGATATGATTTATTAATATAGAACTAAAGAATAGCTTGAAAATGATTTCATTAATTCCCATCCAGGCAGGCAACAGATCATACTAATACGGTAGGCCATTAGAGGCCTACAAACACATTGTTGCAACACGCAGATAATTAGGCCCTGCAACTTCACGGGGCCAACGCACATACGCATGCTTAACAGAAAATATTTGCGGTAATCATGGCTATGGATACAGCTCAGTGATGGACATAAACCCCAAAACAGGCCTTGCCTTGTAGTGGCTAAACCCTGCATCCATGAATATCTTGCGCGATTCATGCTCATCACGCTCCTTCGCTGATGTTATCACCATCATCAGCAGATCGAACAGGACCTGTTCTTCGAACATGGCTTTGGAAGTAGACCCAACGACTATATCCACGATGATTACTTTCCCTCCTGATTTGGGGATCGCCTTCTTGCATTGTATTAGGATCTTCACGCAGTCCTCATCGTTCCAGACATGCAGCACGTACTACAATCAGCACTCAATTGATTGATTAAAACACATGAGAGAATTACCCCCCCAATTATTTTGTGTTGATGGATTACTATACCTTGAGCTAGACAGCATCGGTGGGTGGGATGGAATCCATCTTGTCGCCTGAGATGTACTCGACGACACCGTCCGCCGGGACGGAATGGACCACATTGGGGAGGTCCAGCACGGAGCACTTGACGTGCGGGAAGGCCATGGCCGGAGCCTGTGCATGCCACCGCCGACGTCGACCAGCGAGCCTATCCCGTCGAACACCTCGCCGCACTTGCTGACGATGAAGTCCATCGCGAACTGGATGTCGGACCCCATGCCGGTGTGGGTTCATTTCCGCGTTGCGGCCCATGACGCCCCACAGGTCCGTGCCGTGCGCCATCCTGAACGGACGGCATATCCGCCGCAGCCGCCCCGTCATCGGCCCTGAACCACTAGGGGAAGTGCAGCCCACTTGACGTGGTACTCAGTGGTCTGGGATGTCGGAAATAATCAAACTTGTTTAGTACTCCCTAAGTTGTGATTAATTAGTTAGTTTTTCAATTCTGTATGTGCTAATAATTTTTGAAAATATTGAACTGTTACACAACCTATTCAGAGGCCTCCACTCCTTCCCGTCCCAGCATTGCACGTGAGATTTGGATCTATTTGGTTGGTCTATTTAGCAGTTTTTTTCAGTAAAAATAATCAGTTTTTCAACAACTTTTACCAACGATAGCTATAAATTTTATAGTGCAAATTTAGCTATTTAGAAAAGCTGCCTTCTGCTAGCCTTTTACAATATGCTGAAGTTTTAATACTTATTTTCTAAAATGTTGTAGATGGTTTAGATCAACCAAAAGCCATATGTTCACTTTTCCACAGTCACAATAACTTTTTTAGACACCAGCCAACAACAGTTTTGTCAACAGTCACAGCCCAACCAAATAGGCCCTAAGTGAGTTGCCCTTTTGTCATTATTTCCTTTCTTCATTTCCCCCTTTTTAGCGTACTTTTCTTTTCTTTTTCCACTGCATTTTTTGTTGGTTTTTCTTCTGGATTTTTGGATTGCTTTCTCCGGGTTTTGTTTTACTTTTTCCTCCAATTTTCCATTGACTTTTTTTCGTTTGGTTTTCTTTTCGGTTTTACACTTTTTTTCAGGTTTTTTCACATGGTTTTAAATTTTTTTTTGATCTAGATTTTTCACATGTTTTTTAGTGGTTTTTTCATTGGATTTTTGTTGGTGCTTCGTCGCATTTTTCATTGATATCTTTATGTGGCCAATGTGCAGGAAAATAAAGATAAATACAAAAGTAGATGAAAAAAGTGCAATACATAGATCTACAGTAAGCACTTACCCCCAAAAATATAGCAGATATGAAAAATACAATAGACGATGACAAAAACTGGTAGTAGATGATGAACGAAACTATGTTGTAGACAACTCGGGAGAAATTCAATAGACAGCTATCAAAAATTGTAGTAGACAACTAACAAAAAAAAGGTAGATCAAATAGGCAGTAGGGAACAATAAAAAATGTGGTAGAGAAATATATGCGGTAGACAGTTGTAAAAAATTATAATAGACAACTAACAAAAAAGAAGACAAATTATGTAGTAGAGAATAATTAAAAAATGTAATAGAGAAGTATACATAGTAGACAGCTGTCAAAATTACAGTAGACGACAAACAAAAAGGCGTAGATAAAAATATGCAATACGTAACAGTAAAAATACGGTAGAGAAATATGTACGGTATAACTATAAAAAAATATGGTAGACAACTAAAATTATGAAGAGAGGTTGTAGTATGGTATGAAATCATAGAAAAAATTATAGCACACAATTGTATATAATACGATATAAAAAAACCGAAGTTTAGATTGAACACTTGTTTCGTATATATGTACAAGATCAACTTTTTGTTTCACATGGTTATCTTTTTGGTCTGCCAATAATTTACATTTATTCCGACCATATACATAAGATCAACCCGTTGTTCCACGTGGCTACTTCTTTTGTTCATCATGGCTACTTTTTTTCTGTAGGCTTTTTTTGGTTCCATCTATAATTTTATATTTTGTTCCAAACTAAAGTATAAGTTCAACTAAAGCAAGATTAATACTAATACATGTGGACTATCAGAACAACCCATTTATGACGGCGGGATATTTTTATTCGAAGAATTGGCAGGAGTTATCAGAATACTTTTTTTTTCGTCGTACCAGGGAAACATTGTTAACACACTACCCGAACGTATATGAACCGTGAAACAAATCCCACGAGCTACTTGAGCATTTTTTCCGTTCTGTGCTATATTATACTATAAATATATTTTCGAATCTCTTTACTGAACATGATTTTCAAAAATAACTTGTATTGTGAAAAACTGAAACATTCAAACTTTAGAAAACATAACGTAAAGAAAAGGAAGAAAAAGGAAAAAAATCTAGCGAAACGCGGGGAAAATGCCATGGTGGGGGAAGAAGAAAACAGGCTCTTCGGCCTTACGGGGTGCCGGCATGTGTAGCGTACATGTCTACACAGAACCCAATGATGGGCACGGGCGAGCGGACGAGCGGGCCGGGCCGATCTCCCTCCGGTCTCCGGTCTCCGCGACCCCAACCTTTTCTTCCCGTCACCGCGCACTGTTTCTGTTTGATCGCTTCCTCCCCGTCTCCCGTCTCTCCCCCACTTGCCTCTCGTCCTATTTTGGCTAGGCGCTCGCGAGCCAAGCATATTGCAGGGCATAAAACGAAAGACATGCACACGGACACACAAACTTTCCTCTCCTCACCTTCCCCGCCCCGCCCTCCTCTGGCCCCCCTTACCGCTCGTCGGCGTCGATTTCCTCTGCCCTGCTCGCGGCAAGGGAGAGCGTGTGACTGATCGATGGACGGGAATGCGGTGGACGAGCTGATACGGCGGCTCCTGGACGGGAAGAAGAACAAGGGACCCGGGAAAAAGGTGCAGCTGAGCGAGGCCGAGATCCGGCACCTCTGCGTCACTGCCAAGGAGATCTTCCTCTCCCAGCCCAACCTCCTCGAGCTCGAGGCCCCCATCAACGTCTGCGGTGAGCCCAGAGTCCCAGACTCCGGATCATGATCACGAGGGCGCGTTTCCTTCTTGGTTTGATTTTCTTGCGCGGTTTGGTCTGATTCGCGGGATTCAGGCGACATCCATGGGCAGTTCTCGGACCTGCTGCGGCTGTTCGAGTACGGGGGCCTGCCGCCGAGCTCCAATTACCTGTTCCTGGGCGACTACGTGGACCGCGGCAAGCAGAGCATCGAGACCATCTGCCTCCTGCTCGCGTACAAGATCAAGTTCCCGGACAACTTCTTCCTGCTGCGCGGCAACCACGAGTGCGCCTCCATCAACCGCATTTACGGCTTCTACGACGAGTGCAAGCGCCGCTTCAGCGTCCGCCTCTGGAAGCTCTTCACTGACTGCTTCAACTGCCTCCCCGCCGCCGCCGTCATCGACGACAAGATCCTCTGCATGCACGGCGGCCTGTCCCCGGACCTCGACAACCTCGACCAGATCAGGGAGATCCAGCGCCCCGTCGACGTCCCCGACCAGGGCCTCCTCTGCGACCTCCTCTGGTCCGACCCCGACCGAGACAGCTCCGGTTGGGGCGAGAACGACCGCGGCGTCTCCTTCACCTTCGGCTCCGACAAGGTTGCCGAGTTCTTGAACAAGCACGACCTCGACCTCATCTGCCGCGCTCACCAGGCAAGCCTCCCTCCCTCCGTGTACGCCGCTGCATGCGTTGCTACTCCTACTGATTGCAGAATCAACTTGGCATTGACAGTTCTTGGCATGGCAATGGCAATGGAACAGGTTGTGGAGGACGGGTACGAGTTCTTCGCGGATCGGCAGTTGGTGACCATATTCTCCGCGCCCAACTACTGCGGGGAGTTCAACAACGCCGGCGCGCTCATGAACGTCGACGCGAGCCTGCTCTGCTCGTTCCAGATCCTCAAGCCGTTCAGAGGAGGCAAAACGCAGATGGAGTGACGACGAGAGGACGCCGATCGAGGCAGTGGTTTTGATTATTAGAGGCTTGTTTAGAATCATGGAAATCTCATAGATTTGCCTGCACAGGTTTACCTCGCGATTTTGTTGTTTCGCGGACTGTCGATCCAACCACAGTTCTTCTGGATCCTTTGCTTGTAATTGATTCTATACGTGTACATAGAAGCATATAGTTTCTCAATTGCTTTACATCTTAAGCATGTGCTCATGCAAAGAGCAAAATGTTGTCTGAAAGTGCAGCAGCAGTTCTATGGAGGGAGGGTCAGAAACTTTTCTGAAGGAAACCATAATATCTCCTATTACCTTCTGTCGTTAAAAGAAAGACTAGTAATGTCTTCTAAAGAAGATTTGATAGAAAACAAGACACAATCCCCAGCTTCTAAGAAATCAATGGAACTTTTCTAGTGAATCCTCTTTAAAATTGTACCTATCAACTTGAACTTTTGCGCATTTAAGCTACATGAATTTTGATGGTGGCTCCAGAAAAATTACATGTTGTATGAGGCTAGTTCAGTACGTGCGTATGAATAGTCTTGATGTGGATAACTATTAATGGCTGTTTAAATACATCAACTTGTTGCTTTGTTAATCTCAAGCGCCACCGTCTCATCTCGTCTCCTTGCTATCGCTGGAGGCAACCAATGGCTGTCCTGTGGCTGCGGCGGGGCCTCTCCTCCCTTGCCCTGCATCGGATCCTCTTCTTCTTATTTCTTCGGCGACGTGGGCATTGGGTGGCATAGCAGCATCGGGTGGCTGGGTGATGGGTCTAGGATGGCGCAGCATTCTCGGATAATAAGGCAACATGTCCAAGAGGAGCTCCTGGTGGTTTTTGACAGTGGCCTAGGTGGCTTTGCACGCAGATGGCAATTTGATCTTCGTTGGTTGGATCTGGTGACGAAGATATTGGGGCGTCTTCGAGCACATTTCATGCTCTCCAGGTAAAAACCCTTAATTTGGCCTTCATTAGTCTGATATGACAACAACGACATGCGTGCATCATTTCCTCTTGAAGGCATTTTCTTCGATGCTAGCGATCTGGCCTTCACTGGTTGGATCTATGGTGAAATTCCTTAATCTACCCTTCATTGGTTAGATCTGGCAACGTTGACGTACGTGCATCATCTTCTTCTTAAAGGCATTGTTTTGGAAGATAGCAATTTGTTCACCGAGGTGAATGCCCTTGGTCTTGCCTTAACTGGTTGGACCTGGCTTCAATCTTTGGTAGCATTGTAGGTGTTTTGACTTTCAATTTTCTCGTTGCTATGATTGGTTCCGTCGAAGCAGGCCACATATTGACAATTTATTTTTCATTTTGTTTTCTCTTTTGTAAACCGATTTGTTCGGCTTCGATACGTTTGACATCGTTTGGAATAAATTTGAAAGTTATGTGCATCACCGAAGGAGATCCTCTCATTTACCTAAAATAATACTTTGGTACTTTGTTAATCCGTTAAACACTTCTACCTTAAGCATCAGAACTTCACAGCCAATATCAGAAACCTCAGTTTTACTTGAAGAAATTAACTTATTCAGAATTTCCCAGACTTCCAGCAGGTATTAGGTATACTTTTTTTTTGAGGGAAGGTATTAGGGTGTTAGGTATATTGTTTTCACAGAAAACCACCAATTATGGGTACCTTCTTTAGTTCTTCTCAAGAACAAATTTTTCAATAATTCAAAGTTGAGCATTTGCAGGATATGAGGATAGATAGCCGCAATCAGACTGAAGATGCTCCTACCAAAATATTCAAAAAGATAAATCAAAATCTTCACAAAAGAAAAGAAAAAATATTCTTCTGATCAGGCATTTTCAACGAGAATCCTTTCCTTTTCTTTTTGGTAAGATATTTGTCACCAACCTGCCAGCTAGTTATTATTCAATAAGTTTATCTGAATAAAATATGTAGAACGATAACTAGAAATTAAGTGCTGATGGCGACCAATAGGATGATACTGGCCATGGCTCTAAAGATGTTTACAAGATCAAGTGATGTCATCTAGGCCGTCTTATCTGATTGAATAATCCATAGTTCTGTTCTGTCAGTACCTCCATTTCACAATCAAAGAGAGGAGGATGTTCATTCTACACATACATGACTATATCAATAACTGTACCATTTTTTCATTACTATCTGAATGAATGCACCCCATGGTAGCAAAAGAAATCTACTGCAAACCTTCAAATATTGAATCCCCCAAACTCGATTGTTCGTTATTCAATAAACCAGTGCAAATTACTGTATTCTGCTTCGCAACTCCTCTGGCTGTCTCTTTTGTAGATCAATAAAATGGTGAAATTAGATTTAAGTACGGTATAAATCTGAGGAAGAAGATTCTCTTATGCTGTTTAAAAAGTGGACATGTGTGATGTGTGCGTACTATTAAAACATGTACCGTTGCAAAAAGGTCAAATGATCACTCTGATCTTCCAGATATATACCTGTCCATGAGCTACCTAAACCTGCATATGCAACTTGTGTGACAACTTATCCTCAATTTTAGTATTGCAAGTGAAATGCTAGATTACAAATGTGGCTGTATTGTAAGCACTATAATTCGACAGCATGCTGTTTTTTAATGGTGCCCGTGCAGTCTAGAGATTTGCAATATTTGGCTTGATGGGCTGCTAATTAACATCGTCCATGAAAGCATAACTTAATCACAGTAGAGGATGATGATGCAAAGCTCGCCATCCACGCATTGGGCGCCCACTTGTCAAATTGTTCATAGATAAATTTATGTTGATAAACAATTAATCATTCGGCAGGTATTTGTTCTGAAAATGTCATCAGCATTCCTAGTCATATTGGAATCCATGTGGTTGATATAGCAATTCAATAAAGAAATTTTGATGATTCTTTCATTTCTAGTCTTCTAGAATAGCATGAACTTTTTAGCAATATGGTAAGATAACTACCATTATGCGTGAGAGAAAGAGATACTAAATGCTGCCTTGATAGGCCCAATGCCAGCTACACATTTCAGCGTCTGGTCGCTCTATGTAGACTGCATTATGCACCTCGTTTCTTTTAATTAAATGCATTGTGTGCAACGAACTTTGCCGGATCACACGTAACTCTTGATGTGAACACTACTAGTACTTCTTCATACACATAAATACCAGCATAAAGATACTGCTCAAGTCAAATCGCTGAAAATTTAAACATCTCTAGACTCCAGAGCTGGTAGCTAGGTGAATGATTGATTGGTGAAGTGTTGTGTCTGTGCCCTGAAAAAGAATGAAACGGCGTATCTTGTTTGCTTGACTTTGCGTTGCGCATCCTGCATGGAGCAACATTATTTGGTTTGGTCCATACATGCTACCTGCCCTTTGTATTCTTTCACACCATGTAGGACCGTGGATGATTTGCCCCCACTAGTACTCACTTCAAACTCCCACATACTAGCAATTGAAGAAGGCTAGAGAAAAACGAAAGAACGTGCACTGATAGAACGAACCGAACAGGTGGAGGACACTTGCTGAAAAATACTCGACTGGTAGGATGATCCGACCGGTAGGATAATCGCCACGCAACGGCAACTCTCTCTCGCTTGCAGAACAGAACCTCTTCTGGGCTGCCTCCATACATGAACCGGTTCGAGTTAGCAAAACACACCACCTTGCACCATCTTGTCTCATCATGATTATGTTTTCGTCTTCAACATGTCTTACTTGAATCACCTTGATGCCACCCAACTTCCACGACCATGAGGGCCTCAGCTCATCGGTCTCCTCGTCATTGCACACCCCATAGAGCAATAAACCATTTCGGAGCACAAGAATATATGACATAAATCCATCATAAAATAGTCTCAACAATGAGTACACGTCAGACACGTTTGGTTGTCTGTATGAGCCCCAGCCAGGCCCGCTAGATGCAGAGAGCCGTTGTTTGACTGGCTGCATGAGCCCATGGGCCAGGCACAATCTCCTTGACCCCAGCGGTGAAGAACGTCTTCGTCGTCTCCACCGAGCAGATCGCCGCTACCTGGTCTCCTGCGCTCCCTCATTGCCGTGCCATAATTATGGTCGAGACACCAAGGAATGCTCCGTGGAACAGGCCAAAACTCAACGAATTGATCATCCAACCCACACAAAACAACATAACATTCTCTACTTGTAATTTGTGTATCCAATCTTTACAAAACATTTCGAAGTTTCTTTCCGTGAATGATCTGCACCAAATAACAAAGAGATTAGCTAACGCGCGGTGGGTGCTCCCTAGGCTTAACGCTCATTCACCCGCTCCTTTCCCGATGCACACACCTCTTCTTTTTTTTCATCGAGCCATCTTCCATCATGGCAGCTCCTCCCTTATTTCACGCTCCTATAATCCTCACCTCATCTACCTCCCCTGCCCCATCCCGACCCTCTTCCTTTGTCGTTCCTCCCCGCATTTTCCTCCCACAGATCCACACACCTCCCCTACCCCTCCTCCTCCACTTGCGCATCTTACCACCCCACATTTTTTGCCGTCCCACCCACCCTAACATTCGAGAGGCCATTGGTGGTGATCAGCCCACCACCTTTCACCAACGCTGCCATTGCTGCCACCATTTGCCACCACCTGTGCAGCCCTCCACCCTTCCCTTTAAGCCCGTTGAGCTTACTGAACACGTCATAAACCTCTTAAATCCTAACGACACTCGCTGCTTGTCGCTGGAGTGCAGCCTTGGAGGCGAGGCTAAAGAGCATAAGTAGAGAAGGGAGGAAGAAGGTGCAAAGCGAGCGAAATAGAGTAACATGTGATGAGGATGCGAGCTGATAAGATTAACATGCTACATTTTCCAGACAATAAATGATTCCAATTTTTTCAATTCTTTTCAAATTGAAACTTTAAACCAATTTGAAAGTCCATGCTCACTCAATCCGAGTAGTCAATTACTCATCACCAGAGTCCACAAATGTGGAGAACACATGGCCTCACATAACACATAACAATAAAGGACCTATTTATTTTGGGAAGATACTTCATGTCAAGCAACAAAAAACAGGCATAACATCATGTCTCCCGCATGTTTAAACAACGAATAATCTTGCCAAAACATTCTTCTTTAGATATAAGCAAGAGGCTTACAAGTCGTTGCACCAGACGTGGATGACAGAGGATCACTGATAAGGTGAAGAAAACGATTGTCATTCTCGCAAATGCAATGTAGATTCACACCCATATTCAGAGGCACTCTTTTGTATGATCTACGACGTAATCATTTGCCTAGTTCGTGCACCGAAGGCCAGTTTTATGGAAACTTAGCCCTGATAAAGATTCAGTCTCCATTCAGTGGATATTCCTTTACAGTACACTGGCCCATTTCAGTAGGACCCAAACCTCTGAAGATAACTGAACTCTGTCTCCTAGTCAGGCACTCTCATGTTCATGTAGCAGAGCTGGAGTTAAACGAGCAAGCCTGCCATGCCTTTTTACATAAACGCACGATTAACCAACGACAATTGTAACCACACCTACTAACGATGAAAAGTCCCCGAACAAATAAGAGGGTGTTTGGTTGGGCTTTTCAGCAGCTTTTTAGTGGAAAAAGCTGCAGCCCAACCAAACGGCCAGCTTTTCAGCAGTTTTTGCTAACGGTAGCTGTGGGCTTTGCAGTGTAAATTCAGTTATTTGGAAAAGCTGCCTTTTGCCAGCTTTTTGTAATGTGCTGAAGCTTCTGTGCTCATTTTTCAAAATGTTGTAGATGATTTAGATCAACCAAAAGTCATATGTTCATTTTCCTACAACCACAGCAGCTTTTTTAGACAGCCAGCTAATAGCAACTTTGTCAACGGCCACAGCTCAACAAAATAAACCCTAAACAAACCCTAAACATGTATTTTATTGCCTGATTTGCAGCTGCACGAACGAGTTTTAGTACTAACTTTTACTGCCACGCAAAGCAGTAAAAAGAAGGGCCCTCTTTCTTAACCACTCGTCAGGCTCGACATTATTCTGAAGCTGATGAGCTGTCAGCTCACATGCCCTGCAGATAAACTAATTATCCCTGAGATAAGATCAGTCATCACTTATCAATAATAGACAGCAACACTCGGTTAACTACTGCTCGAAACCCCAGCTCCAAAAAATAACTACTAACAGCTAATAATCCCCGACCAATTAGTAGTACTATATATCTCTGCGGCTCTACCTAGGTAGGTTCTTCTGTGCACGGGTAGGACACAGTAGTACTGTACTGGAAGAGTGAGACGAGACTGACAGTAGGATCACCGATCGCGTCACTTCAGCATTTGCCCCGTCCGGGTCGCCGGAGCCGCTACCAGCTTGAGATGAGACAGCTCGGACCAGATGTACGTACGTGCGCGCGCCGATCTCACTGTCACGCCAAATAAAGTATGACCCGCCTACAGGCTAGGCGATAGTTTTTTCCAATCAATCGACCTTTTAGCCTTTGAATTTAAATTTAATCGTTATCCCTCTCTCCATAAATGTAAGACGTGCACAGAATTTAAGATCCAACTTTGACTCATAATTAAACCAATAATATTAAATTATATAACATAAAAGTGAGGGGGATTTGATCATATGCCCCATCTCTGTTTGCCCATTTGATAAAATGCCCCATTTGTGTCAATGACGGGTGGCCTCGGACCCCACCCGTCATTCTCAGGGGGGGGCATTTTATCAAGTGGCAAGGAAAGTTGGGGCATTTCATCAATAAACTCTAAAAGTGATACCATATGAAATACGTTTGAATATGAATCTAATGGTACCACTACTATGTCATATAAGTAAATAGTATTGATTTAATCATTGATCAAAATTAGACCTTAAATTCCGTGCACGCCTTATATTTGTGGACGGAGGGAGTATTTTTTATTTTTTTTCCCACCTTTTCTTCCCTTTTATCATCAACATCATCTTCTCAATCCAACCTCGTCTCTATCAACGTTGCTGCCTCCACATCGTTGCTAACTACGGCTCATCAAGTTCGGCAACGGTCTAAATTAAACCTATCCTCTAAACACCTCCCCCTCTTCCCCGACTCTGGTGAACCGTCAACTCTAACTCTTACCCACTCCGCTAAGATCTCCTCCCTCGGCTCCACCGCCATCGTTGCTCTTATATCATCGGTGGTTTTATCTCGTGACCTTAACCACTCTAGCAAGCTCTCCTCCCTCAACTTCATCGCGGTCATTGTTTCCATGTCGTTGGTGACTACATCTCGAGACGCTAACCACTTCGATGAGCTCACGAGATTAAAGAACGTGATTAAGTGTGACGAGTGAAAAAAATAGTCGGCAGTGTTGTACAAAAGCGATAAAGTATGCCGTTAACCCTGTCTTGGGTGGCTCCCAGCCCGCACCGGTTCATCGCCCCCGAGCCGGGGCATGCGTGGCTGGCGACTGCCATGACATGTCAGATCCACGGGGGCGCACGGGCCACTTGCTCGACCTCGATCGCGAGGCGGCCTGTGGCATCGGGATAGGGCCGTGACGCCGTGTCCAATGATTAGGATATATGTGATAGCATGTAGTAGATCATCGTACGTACGTGCTTGCTTTCGTCGATGATGTTAGGCGAGGTGGTGAAGGTCCGGACCATACAGGATTGAGAGGGGCGGTGGGCCTCCTCTGCCCGCGCACTTCGGCCGGCCGCCGGCGTTAGCCAACGGCGGGTATGCCCGCGGCCTATGAACAGTATCCCGGAGAAGAAGTTTGCAGCAGCTGCCGAATGTGTTTGCCGCTATTTTACTACAATTACTAATAAAAAAACTAGGCACGTGTAAGTTCAAAAGGGCAAAAAAGGGACTAGGCACATGAGAGCTTGATGTTACCCAACATTCCATTCACTCCGTCGTCGGCAAGAACCAGGGCCTAGGCACATGAGAGTTTGATGTTACCCAATATTCGTCGCTCGCAGGAACCAGGGTTTGCTTGGTTTAGTGCGCCCTAAGTTTGCTAGGACAAATTTTCGGGGCGAGTTAAATGTGTTCACAATTGGGAACTTCGTGAAACACGTAGAACGTAAATTTGTCTTTGGTTTTCTTCAATTCTAGTCGTCTATTTAGAGTTAAGAGACGCATTTGTGTGGGTACATCTATAGTGATGATGTGTATTTGTATGTATATATATTTCTGATAATTATATAAAAAAACTTCTTCATTATGATCTAAACGGATAAAGGAAGCATTGGAACCGGAAAAAATGTAGACAAGAAAAAATTTGCCTGCCAGCATTTAGGCTTGTCAAAATCTAGCAGCCCCTAGATGCCTAATGGGGTCAATTTTGTTCATGTACCGATGCTTGCCACAATATTTTTTGCTAAACTCGGTGATGCCTAGGTAATCAAAGTCAGTACCACACTTAAGGCTAGTTTAATATAATCTTATCAGATTTTTATGAGTCATACTATGGGTGACACAAATGATAAAATATAAATCTTCGTAAATATGTACAGATCAAACGAATACTAACTCGATCAAACTAATCTAACAAGCACGGAAAATTGTAACGATAACAAATTGTAACATCGTTTACTCAACATACCTAACCATTTCCCAAAAAGTTTTAGAAATTATTTTCAGTCTACTGCTTCGTTGATTTCGGCTAAGAGGCAGGAGCACACGAGGAGCAAAAGACGATAAGACATGATCACTCAGAAACCAATGAGCACTCCAACGTCTCGCTGTCCGAAGCAGTCCGTTCCGTTCCGTTCCGTTCCGTTCCATTCCCACTGACAGGTGGGGACCAGGTTCCTCTACCCCACACTCAGGGACACACGGCACGAGAAAAAGAAGATTCTCCCCGAGTCCTACCCTGAGTGAAAAGTTGCTGACTCCGTCCTCGCGAGTCCAAACAAAAAGAAGAGAAGTTTACAACACAAGGCAGGAGCCAGGAGGTGAACGCACGAACAAGGCCCATCCCAATGCTCTAATTTGGATAGGTGCTAAGACATGTCATATAGATAAGAAGATAATGTAACAGGATAATTAAGAAGAAGAGAAATAGTTTTAGTGTCTTCAGAAAGAAACGATACTAAGCGTGTGGACCTATACAAAACGCATACGTGACATCTATATATTGAGAAGTTTAATTGCTAAATAATTAAGTAAAGAAAACTTAGCTATAAAAAACTAAGTATCTATATATTAAGAAGTTTAGTTACTAAACCTTTTTATATACTTAGTACTTTATCTAAATATCTGTGCATTAAGAGGGACCTAAACAAGAGCGCGAGGCGACTAGGCGAGGCGCCTCCCTGTCTTTCGCGACAGGGCGCAGCACAGAGCGGAGCCAGCCCAGCCAGCTCGACTCACCCCCCCGCCTATATCATTCCCCCCCTCGCGTCCCGCCCCGTGCGCCATCGCGCAGACCCACGCGCGCGCGCGCTCGCTCGCCCACCCACACGTGCGGCTCCCCGGATTCGCGCCGCCGCGGTACGTAAGGCCAGCTTGGAGGTGGAGGGAGGCGGAGTCCGGAGACGAGGAGTCAGTCAACTCGGCCATGGACGGATCGGCGGAGCTGGAGGCGGCGGAGCGCGTGGTGATGCGGTGGGACTCGTCCTCGGCCTCCGCGGCGGCCGCGGGAACGGGCGTCGAGCCGATGCTGTTCGACGGCGCGGGGGACCGGGCCGAGGCGGAGCGGTTCCTCCGCGCGGTGGATGACATCCGCCGCCTCGCGCCGCCGTCCCCCGCCGCGGTCGGGAGCCCCCGGCGGCTGTCGTCCGGCGGGTCCTCGGCGGCGGGGGGAGGGTGCAGCGCCGTGCAGGTCGCGATGGCGCGGCTCGAGGACGAGTTCCGCCACGTGCTCTCATCCCGCGCCCTCGACCTCGAGATCGAGGCGCTCGCCGACCTCAGCTCCCTCTCCATCTCCAGCGACCGGTCGAACTCGGTCTCGTCCATCGACCTCCCCGTCGTGGACGAAGATGACTCCGTATCCTTCACCGTCGGCCGGCGGAGCAGCTACCGCTCGCTCAAGAGCATCCGCGAGATCGACCTCCTCCCCGACGATGCCGTGGCTGACCTCCGCGCTATCGCGTCCCGCATGGCTGCGGCTGGGTACGGCCGCGAGTGTGCCCAGGTGTACGCCTCCGTACGCAAGCCGGCCGTAGACGCCTCCCTCCGCCGGCTCGGCGTCGAGCGGCTCAGCATCGGCGACGTCCAGCGCCTCGAGTGGGACGCGCTCGAGGCCAAGATCCGCCGATGGATCCGCGCCGCCCGCGCCGCCGTCCGCGGCGTCTTCGCCAGCGAGCGCCGCCTCTCCTTCCACATCTTCCACGACCTCCCGATCTCCAGCGTCACCGTTGCCACCGCGGTCGCCGCGGCTCCCGCCACGCACGACACCCCCTTCGCCGAGGCCGTCAAGGGTGCGGCGCTGCAGCTATTCGGCTTCGCTGAGGCCATCAGCATCGGCCGCCGCTCTCCGGAGAAGCTCTTCAAGATCATCGACCTCCACGACGCGCTCTCTGACTTGCTCCCCGACGTCTCCGACATCTTCGCGGCCTCCAAGGCTGCCGAATCGATATACGTGCAGGCCGTCGAGATCCGATCGCGTCTCGCCGATGCTGTGCGAGGGATTCTCTCGGAGTTCGAGAACGCCGTTCTCCGCGACCCGCCCAAGACTGCGGTTCCTGGCGGCACCGTTCATCCGCTCACACGGTACGTGATGAACTATAGCAGCCTCATTTCTGACTACAAGGCCACGCTCTCCGAGCTGATCGTGTCGCGTCCGTCGGCTAGTGCGCGGCTTGCCGCTGAGGGCAATGAGCTCGCGCCGTCCTTGGCCGACCTCGAGCTCCCCGAGCTTGAGAACCAGTCACCACTTGCCGCTCATATCATCTGGATCATTGTTGTCCTTGAACACAACCTCGAGGGCAAGGCTGCACTTTACAAGGACACAGCTCTCTCACAATTGTTCCTGATGAACAATGTCCACTATATTGTGCACAAGGTAAAGGACTCACCAGACCTCTGGAGCATGATTGGTGATGATTACTTGAAGCGGCTTACGGGCAAGTTCACAGTGGCGGCCACAAATTACCAGCGGACGGCATGGCTGAAGATCTTGAATTGTTTGCGAGATGAGGGGCTTCATGTAAGTGGTGGCTTTTCATCAGGAATATCCAAGTCAGCCCTGCGGGAGCGGTTCAAGTCCTTCAATGCTGCATTCGAAGAGGCGCATAGGGTGCAATCTGGGTGGTTTGTGCCGGATATGCAGCTGAGGGAGGAGCTAAGGATCTCAATTTCAGAGAAGCTGTTGCCAGCATACCGGTCATTCCTTGGCAGGTTCCGACATCATATAGAGAATGGGAAGCATCCGGAGTTGTACATCAAGCACTCAGCTGAGGACCTTGAGAATGGTGTGAATGATTTCTTTGAAGGGGCTCCTCCTTCCCCACATAACAGGAGGAGATCACATGGATGAAATTGCTGTACATCAAGAATTCAACTGGTGTGTTGTTGCTTTGTATTCTTTGATTCTTCAGGGGGAAACCAATGCTGGCAGTTGGAGCTCTGACATTGCTCTTGTGATACTTGAGGGTATAATTGGTCATGAACTCATGATCGATCTTAAAACAGAGATGGGACATCTGATATCATTTTGGGATCTTATTGAAGCTGTCAATCGCCTCCATGGGTCTTGCTCTGTAAGCGAACTTGTTCATTTGTTACACTATTATTATATATTTTTTGCAAGTAGCATGTCCATATAGTATTATTCTTTCAGTAATGTTGGGTAGATGGAAAAGTAATTCATGGCATTTCATTCCATGCCTTGCGTGTGCTTTTGTTGTCCTTTGTGCTATTAACAATCATCTGGAGGGTCCATCCTTTGTGGATTAGATGTAGGAAGACTTATGTCGCTCTCTTGTACCACATGGTTTTGTAAAATTATACTGTTATAACTTTGAATGTCAATCTTGAGCCTTTCTATCACACAACCTTTTTCAGGTGGAAGTTCAAACCACTAGCAAACTACTAATGTACAACACAGACTTTTTTCATATGCTTTGTAACTATTTCTTTTTATTATTACGCAGTTAGTAATTGAAAATTTCCATTTCATTTGACTGTTGCCATGCTGAGTGCTTCAAGTATGTGAACGCTTGTTCCTTGACCTTATACAGCTTATGCATGCCATCCTTTTGAAAGGCATATTTTTACTAGTTCACTTAGTGGTCCGTGAAGATTTGATTAGGGAAAATGAATCGCTGACAAGTGACGAAAGGAGAAGTTGGTTGTCTAATGTTCTGACAGATAACTGGATTTTTCTCTCCTTTTTCCTTATGAGAAGGATAGCAAAAGATAAGTTGGCATGTATTTTAGTGTTTCAGCCTCTCTTCCTTTGCTTTGCTTAATTATTAGGGATGAGAAATCTGTACAGTGTTCCATCTCCCATTTTGCTTGTCTCCACCCTCATCTTTCTTGACAAAAGCATCATTTTGATGTACTAATGTTTGTATATAAGAACGGTATGTCCAAGAATCACTGTGTGTTTTATGTCATAACATTGACATCCAACGACAAGTATGTACATGCTACGTGCGTCATGTAAAAAGGACTATATGGAACATAAGAGCATCTCTAGCAGATGGTCTATCCCGTAGTCTAAATGATATTTGGACTACGAAGCTGAAAAAATACTACGAAGCTGAAAAAATGGTCTCTAGCAGATGGTCTATCCCGTAGTCTAAATGATATTTGGACTACGAAGCTGAAAAAATGGTCCCCAGCAGATGGTCGAACCCGTGGACATCCGCCACATTCGGCTCCACATTGTCCAGAGGTGGACAACGAGTCCACATCCTCCAAACCCAAACCGCTCCTTCGGGAGCCTTCCCTCGCGCCACCGGGAGACGTTGGAGGTAGGATTTTTTCCCGCGAGAGAGAGTGGGGGCGAGGCAGAGGACTTCCGGCCGGCGCGCCGCGCGCCGCGCCTCCTTCCGGATCCGGACGCGGGGGCGGGGCAGAGGACGTGGGGGAGCAGACCCGGACGCGGGGGCGAGGCAGAGGTCGTGGGGGAGCAGATCCGGCCGCCGCCGCGCGCGTCCTTCGGGATCCGGACGCGGGGACGAGGGTTTGGAAGTGGGGGCGCAGCTCGGCCGCCGTCGCGCGCCTCCTTCTGGATCCGGACGCGGGGAGAACGCAGAGGAGGGGGTGGAGCTCCGGCCGCCGCCGCGCTTGGTGATGGAGGGGAGGGGTGAGGTGGTGGCGGTGGTCGGCGTCGGTGCGGATAGGTGACGGGGTGGCGGAGGGGAGTGGAGCACGACTGGTGGCGGTGGGTAGGGAGAGGACCGGTGACCGGCCGTGGGTAGGAAGGGGAGGCGCGCGGGGGTGGAGCTCGGGAGGATTTCGACGGGGCAGAGGAGAGCTCCGGCTCGATTTGGCTGGGGAAGAGAAGGGCTTCGGCTCATTTGGTTGGGGAAGAGAAGGTCCAGAGAGAGTATATATTTGCTGCTACTAATTGGTAGTTATAAGATACCATTAAAATATAGAAGAGAGAATACAGACTATCTGTATATAGACTATCTGCTGGAGAACTGTGAGGTATTGTGAAGGAATCTATTTAGACTATAGTCTAAATGGAAATTTGGACTACCAAATTTAGACCATCTACTAGAGATGCTCTAAGATGCAGTACGTGCTGACTGCATTTTGGATCTATAATTTTCTTGAAGTAAATTTGTTAAAAAGTATTTTCTTGATGTACAATGAAAGATTTCGACATCATATATCTCTATAGGCTATTGGTATTCACTGAATTTCTGGGGTTTTATCTGTATGTACGTAAACGTTTTGCCCTAGCATTACCAATAAAGTGTAAAAATGTGGTTGAACTTTTGAAGAAATCAGTACCTGTTTGGCTACCCGTTGCCGTCGTTGCTGGTACATTACTGGGGAAAAAGTTTCTTTTGGTTGATCCTCTAGTGCTATGGTGTATGGAGTTACAATCACTTGGTATTAGCATTTCTTCTTTGCCCTGAGAACTGGTATAAGCATAACATTGATATTTGCCAGGTAGATCTTTCCTTGTGGAAACGGCTGAACATTGTGGTTCCATTTTTTAATCTTATTTCATTGACAAAGTACAGCGTGTACATGAAACGTAATGCGTTGTGAAAACTCGTCACCCTCTCACTGCAACATAAGTAATGAAGCAGTATAGTATTAACCTTTGTACAAGGGCAACGGTTTGGTTTGCTGTTAGATATGACTTTCTCACAATTTTGCTTTTCCTTTTTCCTTTGTAGTGATATTGCTGTGACTTCTGCAGATTAACATTTTGTACTAAACTGACTATATAGGTTGATGTGGTATTGTACTATAGATGAGTTCGACTGTAATTTCGCTCTTGTTATCAGCGTGCATGTCAGTCCAGGTACTTCTCCCCACGAACCAGAGTTACTCAAGTGCAGACGACATCTCAGGCGAAAGCATTTTCAGTTATGGATATGCCGCACAAGCAGTCATAGAACTGATAAAATGTGTGAACCGTTATTGTTTATTATTGGTTTCCTTCTCGTTGTCGACGCTTGTTCATTGGCATCAACTCAATCAGGCCTCAAATGTCAAAAGGATGGCTAACAACCACATAATTTGCCGGTAATGGGGCATATGCTCTAGAAAGAATCTTAATAAGAGCTAAGCAAAGCATGTGGTGCTGTCCACCTCGTTCCATTGTTGATTTGCTTATTTTGCTCATTTAGTGTTTCCGCAAAACTAATCGATCATCCCAGTGCGAATGAACCAAATAATACCAGTGTTTATTTTCAACACTTTTGCATCTGACACTCGTGCAAATCATTTTGACCCTTCAAAAAACAGTATCAAGCAGCAAGATTTGCATGTTTTTCGAACTTTCATTGTCCAGAGAAATACAGCAAAAGGGGAATAAACCACAGAAATCCTAATTTGCTTGAAAGTTGATGCTGAGCCGTCTGGAGTACGGCAGCTGGTTCAGCACGGACCCAAATCGGCTGACCGGCCGAAGAAAATGTTGGCCATCAACCACTCCCCGGCACCCACTTTCCAGCCGAATAAAAACAAACCAGATAATCAGTCTCACCGGCTGCTCTCGGAGGAATTCCACATAGAAACAGCGCAAAAACGTCAAATCGCCAAACACACACCAACAACCCAGGAACCTCGCGGCTGGCAGGACAAGGAATCCACTGATCGATTCGGATCTAGGAGAGGAGGAGATGGGCTCGGGCGAGATGACGGCGACGGAGGTGGCGGCGCTGCTGGATCTGAAGCCGCACCCGGAGGGCGGCTACTACGCCGAGACCTTCCGCGACTCTTCTGTCTCCCTCACCACCGCCCAGCTCCCGCCGCAGTGTATGCTATGCTATG
The DNA here is from genome assembly GCA_019208055.1 of Stipa capillata. Classification (NCBI taxonomy): domain Eukaryota; kingdom Viridiplantae; phylum Streptophyta; class Magnoliopsida; order Poales; family Poaceae; genus Stipa; species Stipa capillata. The sequence continues at coordinate 276,916 of JAGXJF010005517.1, read as the reverse complement.
CCCGACTTCTCAGTACCCTGCCTTTTAATTCTCTCTTCCTGTTGTTCAGCGTGTGGAGTATGTGTTTGATTGCTCTCTCGTCGAAGGGAGTCGAAGCGGGACTGCCCGAAAACGTCTTTGTTTCAGAGAAAAACCGGATAGTGTGAGGTGCGATCGCCGATCGGACCGAATTGAATCGAGATTTCTTGTGTCTTTCTACTTAGCATGTGCAGACTTCAGATAGAATTGTCTAATTTTGCGTAGGATGAGCAAGTGAGCCCAGAATTGTCTCCGTATCACGAAGTGCGCAGAACTGAGGCTGCTTGGACCTGGGGGTGATTTCTGATATGATGTGCGTATGATTTGCTTAGCCAGTAGTACAAACTTTATACTACTGTTAGGTTACTTAGGTATATCTGGTACGAGGTATTCTTTTTGGAAATACTCCCTCCGTCTGTATTTTAATTCGTTAAGATAACCCTTTGACCAATGATTACTCTATTAATATACAATTTACGTGACATAAAATTGTTATCATTAAATTCATATTCAAAAGTACTTGCTTATGATTATGATTTTGCATCACATAAACCGCATATTATTAGAGTAATCATTAGTCAAAGTCTTGTCTTAACGAATCAAAATACGCCTTACATTTCTGGACGGAAGGAGTATTATTTTTTCGGGTAAATTTGAGAAATATATATTTATTATGAATTTTTTAATTCTATACGCCTGTCATTCCCCCAACGGCCGACATTGGTCTTGTCGTTCTTTGGCCGTTCCGGCTAGATTCGGTTGAACAGAAGCTGACAAGGCTTATCGTTCAACGGTTGGGATGACATGACTGCTTATTGTCCTACGGTTGGATGATAAATTATTATTGTCCAACTATTGGATGATAAGACCCTATTGGCCAATAGTTGGACGGCATGCTTACTTTTTATCTTATAAGAAAGCTTACCCTCTCGTTGTGCCATTCATTCTTCCTCTTAGTCTTCTTACTCTCTTCCCTAGTCGATTTGATCGTGCAAAGTTAGTTGGAAGGAAAACTTGCTGATAGTTGAAGGATCAAATAGTGAGGACGAAGACGAGCATTGATGGATCCCGAGAATAGTGAGTATTTCATAGTTTTCGTTAACAATTTTTTTTGCGATGTCTCAATAGTCATAGGTGATTTAGGTTTCACTGTATCAAAGATTAGTAAGTTAGCGGCTCATATTAGTCATGTTTTCCAGAGATGTCTGATGATTCTCTTGCGTTTGTTTGGACACGTCTTATGTCTCATTACATTTTAAGAGGTGCCACATATAGGATAAGAGGGAAACTGCGGTTCGTTTTGAGAAAATTTTAAACAAAGAAGTTCACCTAATCGAAGTGGAAAATATTTTACCCAAAAACAGGTGCCCTAAACTGACTCTGAACGAGATTTGCAAGCACATGTTGAACTTGCAAGATGAGAATGAGGGTGTGCAGGTTGAATTTTTTTCTGGAACACAATTTAGTGAGTTAGCCTAAACAATAGAGCTCTCAAAGATTCAATGCGCGGCGCAATTAAGGTTATTATTATGATTTATGTTGTCCCTTTTCGTAGTAATCATCATATTTGGCTATTTCGATGTTTTGTAATGCTAGGCGAACCCTAAGGATGTAGAGTTTCTAAACAAAAAAGCTGAGAACTATACATGGATGAAGTTAAAATTTGGAGGTTGTTACCGATGGCTCGATCAACCAAAGGTGCTAGATCATCAAAGGGTGTCAGATCATCAAAATGTGCAACGGATGATAATGATGACTTTGTGGTGAGCTCTCTAAAGCAATACACATACATCCGTCTTGCAACATTATCAAAGAGTGGAGATAGTGATCATGATTTCATGTAGTGCTCCTCTAGGTCATGAACCAGCATGGACATTATGTACGATATTAATTTAAGTTATAGTTGTTAGTTGGAAATTTGCTATGAAGAATGTATCTTAGGGAGCACTGAATGATGAACTTGCAAGTTACAAATACAAACCAAAGCTCGCCATACATAACAAACACAACGAGGTACAACATTAAAATCATGATGCGAAGCTACTCCTACGGTACAAGTGACAAAATGTAACACAAATGGAGCACGATTAAATTATAGCTGGGCATTATAGCCATGCGTACTGATCTGTGATGTGGTGTGATTGGCAGGAGTGCACTAGACGCGGTTGACCGTTACGGTAATGGTAGGCGCAGGCGCAATCTTCGTTGGCGCAATAGCACCACACTATGTAGTCGCTTCTGATGTTACCACCACATCCGTCTGCCTGCGGAGCTCTTCATTCATGTTTTTCTCTGCCACGAGTTGCTCTTCTAGCTTCTAAATCTTCAAGGAGATACCCCATATATGCCTTAATGTGATGAGGATTCTTTGTGAAGTTGCAATCATGTGTTTGTAGAAAACAATAGTAGATTAAAATTTGTTGGCCACCTAGATTGACGGAGAAGTATGGAGGAAAAAAAACTTGGCAAGAAGTGTAGGTAACGCCAAAAGCAACGTCGTTGAACTTGCCAAGAAGTGTGGGTAACGCCAAAAGCAACGTCGTTGACTCCCTCAATCACAGCTCAATTGCACGACGTCATCGTCACCCATGTCTACACTTTGGCCAAGTAGGCATGTTGTGGTCCTGTGGTTGCATGTAGTCGCGGAATTGAAAAAGCAGGGCGTAGTCGAGCTTTGTCTTCAATGGCAGGTCTGCAGGTGGTCTATCGGACTATGAAAGTCTGGTCCCGCCATAGGATCACCTTGTCTTTCCTATCTTCCTTGAGCATTCTGGCTTTCATAAGCCTTATACTCGTATTCTTCTTTGGTGGTGTGGGAAGAGAAGTGTGATGATTTGGTGTATGTTATATTAGTAGTATTTATAGCCGTCCAAAGGAGTTATCGTTCAGGACTTGAGGTGGCGTACTTTGGGCTCACTCCCTCTACCCGAGCATCGTGCAGTGAGTGATCACGACGTAGGGTGTGGTCAAGTTGGTATTAGTTATTGCAGTGAGTAGTCAAGTCAGTACTGGCATGATATTGAGTTGTCATTTCGTAGCTTTCCAGTGCTATGTCGCGTTAGTATGAGCTGGCATAGTGAGTGGTCAAGTCAGTACGAGCTGCCGCAGTGAGTGGTCAAGTCAATACTAACGTGGCAGTGAGTTGTCATTTCGTAGCTTTGCAGTGCTATGTCCCGTCGGTACGAGTTGCCGCAGTGAGGGGTCAAATCAAGTTTGACATACATAATGTCTACATACCACAAAGTCTAATAGTACAACCAAGTCGAGTTGTGCACAACACAGTTGAATAGTACTAGTACCCCAACTCCTAAGTAACCTGTCGTCCTCTTATCCTCCTCCACCATGTCCCTGTGCTGCAGCTCTATGGACAAGACGCCGTTGTCTCTCTGGGAAAGGAGACGTCGTGTACTGATTTTGAGCACCCATGTCATGGTGGCCCCGGCTATACAGTTGCTCATCCGCCTCAGGTGGCGACAATTGTGTGACCTGCATAGCCAGTGGTGGTGGAGTCTGAAATACTGGATCCGCGTAGACCGAATCTCTTAAGAAGGTGTCATAGATGTCGAACATACCGAGGGTGTAGTTGATGTAGTCCATAGGATGTGATGAAACCCCCTGCCACAACAGTCCATCCATTGCATATACAAGTTATATAGTCATCCATGAGCACTACCACGTCAGGTAGTCCTCGTGTACGACCGGGTGGGAGAGTGTCTCATTGTCCCAACGCTCTATAGGTGCTATCATCCAAGCCTGAACCAACAACGCCAAGTGTTGGGCCTGCTCCCGTGCCCTCCTGTTCCTACACTGTCGATTCCACTTGATATTTAAGGTGGCGGCATAAGTGATGAAGTGCAAGGGGGAGGAATATAGAAAGAAAGTAAGAAATGTGAAAAAGGGATCTATTAAAGGCATAGAACCCTCCGCGACTTATGTAGTGTAACCCTGAGTAGAACCAAATTTGTATATACAACTTAGTTCGGCATACAATAAATAAAAACTTAGTTCGGCATACAACAAATACTGACTTAGTTCAGAGAACAACAAATAAATACTTACTTCGACATACAACAAATACAGACTAAGTTCAAGTTACAACATAGTTTGAAGTATATCAAAAAACCTAAATAGCGGTTCTAGGATCAACTTGGGAGTTCTAACTCCCTTCCCCATGTCCACGACGTCCTCTTCCATGTGCGCCAGCAGAGCCAACGCCAGCAGTGTTGTCACCTTTTGTTCTCTTCTTTAATTCAGGACAATATTTCTTCATGTGGCCATACTGAGCGCAATGTAGGCACTGCCTAGTTGGACCACTAACCTCAAATTGGTCCATGTCATTACGGATACGATGTACCTTACGACGATCCCTACAAATCCAGAGTACCAAAATCTAGGATATATTCCCTATCTTCCTCATTTACCGTGTTGAAGTTGTCAATTGCACGAAATCCAATCATCTCCCTGCTCCAGTGTTAACCACGGACTCTTTTAGAAAATAGTTTGACACAACCGAGTGTGATTCCATCCCTATTTGACCACATGCTGCCAACACATGCGAGCAAGGCATGTGGCGCAACTTTGGTTTGTTTCATGTGCACTAGGAATTTCTTTCATTCCAATTGTAACCTTGTGCGTCTTCATCTTGTTCGCGTCTCCAAGACTAGACTTATCCCTAAGCCGTATCTCGTACCTCGTTGTTGATTCCCAATAGTGTACACCGTGTGATGCTTCCCCTTTTCAATCTTCTTTTTCATGTACTTCATGATCTTTGCACGGTACAATGTTGTGGGGAAGCTATGCATATGCATGACAACTTTCTATTACCTATCTTGAAAGTATCTCATTGTGCCATGCATCATGCCCTCCACGATATCAAGGTAAACACCATTGCCCTCTAAGCACAAAATTGTACACATCGACAAGGTTAGTGGTCATTATGCCATACCTAGCGCTATGAATATCATGGAGCAATGACCACTTCTCAATCAACTCCTTCTCTATCCAATGTGAGAACCTTTTTATGTGTCTCCTCTTCTTCCTTCTTAGACATGGAGGGTCAATTTTCGGTAGATCACAAAGCTCTCGTGACTCATCCTCCATGCTAACCAGCAAACTATATGTTGTCTTCTTACGATCACTTATCTCACGCTCAGTGAACTCATCAAGCTTTCCCCATAGGGTTTTGTACTTCTTCTCTTGGTTATGCCTATAGAACCTCTTAAAAAAGTTTATCAGATGTTTGTTCTTGAATTGGCTAAAAGATTAGCACCTATATGGTGCATGCACCAACAACTTTGCAGATCAATCCAAGGTTCCAGCTCATCTGTAGTTGGTTCCTGAAGTGTCTTCACTGCCTTCAGTATGCTAGGGTGCCTATCATGAATCATGCAAACATTCGGTCGATTCTTCAATACTCCATGTTTAAGTATTGAGAAGAACCATGACCGGCTAACAAAGTTCTCACTCTCAATGAACGTTGTGGCCAATGGCAGGATTGATTGTTGCCGTCCACACGAATCGTTGTCAGGATCTGCCCCTGAACTTTCCTATAAAAAATGTTTTATCCATACAGAACACTGGGAGGCAATGCATGAAAGCTTCTACGCATGCACAGTAGAGAAAAAAGCTCGGTTCATCACTTTATAGCCTGGCTACTCAAGGTTGAGCGAGTGTTGAATGTTAGCATACGTCCCTGGGTTCCTGCCTTGTAGTGTCCAAAGTAAATGTAGTAGGCTGTCATATGAATCTAGGAAAGTTCCAAAGCGAGCCTCTATAGCTTTCTGCTTAGCCTTTCAAGCTTTTCCATAGCTGATAGAGTATTGATACTTTGCTCTTTATTGCGATTTGTATGTGATTCGCTTCCATGTCCTTCTTCACTATCTTAGAATACATGAGACCTACGATGAGTCCGGATGTCAGGTTGCGGTGCTATGATAGGACATTGTTTTTGACACACTTGTGCCGCACCATGTTGTTCATGCCCCAGTTGACCATATACTTCAGCATGTTTGCATGCACCGTGCATTGACAACCATGAGCAATACAAGGCACTGTTCAATTCTATTGGGGAAGATACCCTTGTCTTGAAAGTCCTCTGCGTGGACATGCCCCAAAGCTGCGCATCACTCTTGTCAATATACATCGAGTCAATCTAGACCTTGTTCTTCCTGTACTCCGATGCAGAATCGTGGCCATCGTTCACGGACATGCCACCTAAAATTTCTTGATTTCATGCACTAGGAATCAAGGCTGTTTAGCCTTCATCTTTATCACCACTGTCTTCATCACTTTTGACAACTTCAGCACTTCCATCTTCATCTTCCTCCTCGATTACCTCCTGCATGACCTTTATTTCGCCAACTTCATTTGCCTGACCTACGGGGAAGACTTTGTTGTCCTCACGTTACCATCTCCACAAGCTTCTCATTCAATTCCGCTTGATATCCAGAAACAACAACATCCTCCTCCTGTGGCAGTTCACTGCTCTACTCCACTTCATACCCACTGTCTGGTGACAGATGAGATTCCTTCACAATCGCTCGCACTAAAGTGATTGGTGTACCGTGTCGAGCCGTGCAGATGCAGAGCCAACTTCTCCAATCCTTAGTGCATTCAATTGGGAACAACTCCTATTTAATATCACTACAAGATTTAGTGAACATAGCCTGAATTGTGATACCATATTGTGTAGGATCCAATGAGAAGTTACGTGTCATCCAATCATTCGCTTAATTGAAGTTCAGCCTCTCCGAATCAATTAAAGGCAAAGCAACTATGCTGAATTCACTAAGATCAACCCCACTAATATTTGATCAAACTACTCAAGGACCATAGTACACCATAAAATTAACTAGTCCCAACATACCTGCCCCAAGATAAATCGATAGTTTCCTCAAGTCGCAAATAATACGGAGAATGTGTCGTATGAGCAAAAAAAATCAGTGGTGCTAAAAGTAGATGAGTACACACTCATGCTTGTATGAGGGTGATCCAAAACACACCAGGATTATCAACCGACGAATCGGGATAGAACTTTTAGCACGATGGAATGTACGGATCGACACAAACAATATATAATAGAAAACTGATGTATATTCAACACGTCTAATAAATAATGCAAACGAGAAATTTGGTGGTGCTAAAATTAGGTCGAGTACACACATCACGCGTATACAAGGGTGATCCGGAACACACTAGGGTTATCATGAATCGGGATAGAAATTTTAGCACCATCAAATCTACCATCAATCAATAATAACCTATAATATGGACTTTCCCCAATTAAATAAATTGAAATAATTGTACACGGCATCTCAATTAATCTAGCCTAATTCTGTAACTACATCTACACATCCTAATACACAAACTAAAAAACTACATCACATCCTAATGCTACCTCAAAAACTACATCTACACATTCTAACTACATGCACACAAACAAATAGCTCAACTAATAGATAAGGAAGAAATAATACCGACGGTGCGATGGTGCTCTGCCGCTTCTTCTCCTCCATTCCTCCCACGAGCTCCTCTCCTCCACCTCCCTCTTGGTCCCGCGTAGCACGAACGGGGACATCACAGTGAGCGTGACTAAATAGCCCCGGCCAATCGTCTGGCCGTTGGATGATTTGCTCGTTGTCATCGGGCCGTTGGACAACAGGCTCTAAATCATCCAATGGTTGGCCGACAATGCAGCGTGCAGAGCGAGTCTGTGACCGTTGGCCGCTATCGGCGAACTGGGAGCCATAGGAGCTGGATGATTCTACCGGGACTCGTCCAACCGGAGCCTGACATGTTCCCATTGGTTGGCTGTGACACGTCCCCATTGGTTGGCCGTGAGCCGACAGGCGTATAGAATTGAAAATTTTCATGATAAATATATTTTTCTCAAAGTATTTCCAAAATATTTTCTCCTTTTAATGCCAAAGGTATATCTGGTACGAATCCTTTTAATGTATGCTAGTATGTCACTGGCAGTTGTTACTTTGGGAAGATCGCAGTATTTCACTTCCTCTGCTGCTCCTCGAATCTGCCATTGAAATGTAGCATAACATGCAGTAAGCCAAAGTTGAACGTTCTAACAAAAGTAGCAGACTGTTATGACTGTCAGACTAGTCACTCAGAATCACCACAAAATTCTTGCTCAGCTGGCCTAGTCTATTACTGATCAGAACCTTGGAAATGCTAGAGAGAACTAAACATTTTACGTCGTTAATTTTGGTTGTATAAATACAATGTGCTCTACAGAGACTCGTGTATTTCCAAAATATTTTCTCCTTTTAATGCTAAAGGTATATCGGGTACGAATCCTTTTAATGTATGCTAATATGTCACTGGCAGTTGTTGCTTTGGGAAGATCGCAGTATTTCACTTCCTCTGCTGCTCCTAGAATCTGCCATTGAAATGTAGCATAACATGCAGTAAGCCAAAGTTGAACGTTCTAACAAAAGTAGCAGACTGTTATGACTGTCAGACTAGTCAGAAACTCAGAATCACCACAAAATTCTTGCTCAACTGGCCTAGTCTATTACTGATCAGAAACCTTGGAAATGCCAGAGAACTAAACATTTTACGTAGTTAATTTTGGTTGTATAAATACAATGTGCTCTACAGAGACCCGTGTAGTGCAAACGACTTGTCTGCTACTTTGGCAATTCCACTCTTAGATTGGTACTTGTTCTAATTATTAAACAAGAACCAGGAATATACTCTCTTGGTTGAAAAATGTTTATTCAAAATGTCTGCTCTGCTTTCCCTCCCGGGTGTTGTACGCATGTGGCATGTGGCTGTGTGTGCTTATTTTAGTAATTTCTCAACAAGCATTTTAGTAATTTCTCAACTTGTTGCTTGGACTGTCAGTAGCTACCAGGCCGTTTGGTTCGGGTTTAAGTTAACTAGGTTAGCTAATCTTAATTTGGATAGGTTAGTTAACCCTAATTTTGTATGTAACAGTTAATTCGATTAACCTAAATTACTGTTTGGCTAGATTAGAATGTTAACAGTACAAAAAACGAATTTAGAATAGTTTGTTGTACTGGGTTAAGTTATTCCATCTATTGGTTTAATCCTAGGTTAGAGGGGTTAAATGGTTTTGACTGTGTTAACGCCGTCTAACCCAAAGGTGTTTGGCGGGTTAAGTCCTTAGCCCACCCCTTAACCCTGAACCAAATGGATAGATCTGATAGTGTGATGTGGAGTGACTGAATATGGGCACGCATACCACTTTTACAGTACCAGCCTTAGTTTCCAGTATTGTATTAAATGCAATATAATAGCGGATTGCATGTGAACATAGCATCAAGCTGATATAGGAAATGCCTCTAATACTTCCTTAATGTATGCTGCAGATAAGGTCGATCGTGCTGTGAGCACTGCTATTTATTTCCTGCTTCCCGCGGGGAGTGTTTCACGACTCCATCGTATTCCTTGTGCTGAAACCTGGCACTTCTACAAGGGAGAGCCTCTCACGGTTAGTAGCAGTTTGCATCCTTATTTTTCCATATTTTTTCGATGGGAAAGGTAGATACTCTGCCGACTTTATTAAGATAGGAAAAACAGAGTTTATTTACAGCTGAGTCGAAGGTCAAGAGAACAAAAAACAGAAATTACATGGTCGCACGCAGTGCAAGCCTCCTCTGAGCTAAATCATCTGCTGTCCTGTAATCCACGTCGAGGACCGCCATATAAAATTTCCATTTTACACTAATGCAGCTACTCTTTGTTTGTTTTAGGTCTTTGAGTTACACGATGATGGCCACATTGACCTTACCGTGATTGGTCCGCACCTGGAGGCCGGCCAACGCCCCCAATACACTGTACCACCAAATGTGTGGTTTGGTTCTTTTCCTACGTTGGATGTTGAGTCATTCGCATCCGATGGCAGCGTTCTGGTCAAGTCTCGGAAGAGGGATCCCGAGCAGCATTACTCCCTAGTTGGCTGCACATGCGCCCCTGGCTTCCAGTATGAGGATTTTGAGATGGCCAGTTTTGATGATGTGAAATCCATCGCTCCTAAGGCAGAACCCTTCCTCAGTTACCTTATTCCTTCTACTAAGTAAGCCTATCTGGCATGATCTGGCCTTCCTGTATTGGATTTGGATATCAAGTTTTCTGTTTCCACGGGTCTGCATTTTTGGTCTTGTAACTCTTAAAAAGCACTCTTGTGCTGGGAAAATGCTTCTTGGGTCCTGGCGACATATGACCTTTTCATCTGTGCCACCGGGATGCTTTTAGATTTGGTTCACCTGACTGTATATTTAATGCATATTGTTAGTGATATTAATATATTTACTCAGTATTCCTATTTATTCTCCTTTACCTTACCAAGTAATACCTAAACTTCAGTACTAACATAGCTACAACATACTCCCTCCGTCCACAAATGTAAAGCGTGCACGGAATTTAAGGTCTAATTTTGATCAACAATTAAATCAATACTATTGACTTGTATGACATAGTAGTGGTACCATTGGATTCATGTTCAAACGTATTTTCAAATGGTATCACTTTTGTATTATATAATTCAATATTATTGGCTTAATTATTAGTTAAAGTTAGACCTTAAATTCCATGCACGCCTTACATTTGTGGACGGAGAGAGTACATAAGTTAATTAATGCTTGTTAGACTTTCTTTCCCTACCTTTTCAGTCATGCACAATGCTGTTCGTACTCCGTAGTCCATAAGAGAGGTACATATCTTATCAGAAAAAGTCAACTTTTTCCGTAGATTATTGATGGTATCTAGTTTTAGTCTTTATACTTTAATATTAGATAAGTTTAACTCTTAACTTTTAGAATCAGATAGATTTAGTCCCTCATCTCACTCAAATGGTCAGGTGACGTGATGATGGCTTTGTACATGTTGCAGCCTAGTCAACCCAAAAGATGAGGGCAAAATCAAAAAAATTAAAAAAATAATGAAAATCCAGTTTTCAAAAAGTATCCAAAAAATTATTATAAATTGTTTCTTAATAAAAATAAAAATCTATTTTAAAATCTAGAAAAAGTAGAAAATTAGAAAAATTGAGGGAAAAAAATAAAACTTAGTGAAAACAGAAATATTACATAAAAGTTACTAAAAATAATCTGGGAAATAAAAATGAAAATAAATTTGAAATTTTAGAAAAAAGGAAAATTCAGAACTATTCTAAAAATACTTCTTAGTTTTCCTTTTTTAATTAAAAATGGGCCAGGGAAGTAAAGCACAACCTCAATTTGAATTTGCAGAATATGCACCGGACCTATTAAACGCGTGGACTGCTGTCCAACACGCCCACGCTACAGATGACATCTATAGCATGCCTCTAGCACGCCTCCTAGTGCCCTAACAAGCCTAGCAAAGGGTCGATACGACCAATATGTATATTTCCTGTATTACGCATGTACTTTTTTTTTACCGGAGATCCCCATTGGTTGAAGGATGAACCAGATGTCCAAGTCATATGGCGCCCGTTGCCAAAAGTTCGCTCTATCTTGTGCTGATGCTACTCGTAACATTTCCTGTACCAAAAAGGAATAAAAGTGAAGCTTGATGGTGAAACAGAAGATTGCCAGTGACCTGTGTAAAGCTCTGTAACTGAGTCATCGAATGAAAATACGTCGTGGATGATAGAATGAGTCACTGTTCATCAACTAATTGGTACCATCCAAATCAAATCAAGCATCATTTCGAACACATAACACTGTTTTATTTCTTTCATGCAAGTTGCAACTAGCCAGAGCTAGTACTGTCTAGTACACGGCAACACACCATGCATCAAACATAGAGGTGCGTGGGAAGCCTGGGCTGGACGACAGCCTCGAGCGGGTATTTGCGGGTGGTCGACAGCCCAAACACCTCGTCCATGCTCAGCTCCTCCTTCGTCATCCCCTCCGGCAACCTCCACGTGAACCCATGCAGCAGGTTGGCCAAGCTCAGCTGTATCATCTTCATCCCGAGGTTGTAGCCGGGGCACATCCGCCGGCCGGACCCGAACGGCAGCAGCTCGAAGTCCTGCCCTTTCACGTCGACCTTGCTCGTGACGAACCTCTCCGGTGTGAACTCCTCCGGCGCGTCCCACAGCTCCGGGTCGCGGCCGATGGCCCACACGTTGATGAGCACGCGCGCGCCCTTGGGGATGTCGTAGCCGCCGACGGCCGCGTCCTCGCGGGCGACGCGCGGGGTGAGGAGCGGCACGATGGGGTGAACGCGCATCGTTTCCTTGACGATGGCCTCGACGTACGGGAGGTTTGGTATGTCCTTCTCCGTTACCCAGCGGCCGCGGCCGATGACGCGGTCGAGCTCCTCGGTAGCCGCGGCGAAGATGGCCGGCTTCCTCAGGAGCTCCGAGATGGCCCACTCCACGGTCACGGACGAGCTCTCCGTGCCAGCGGCGATGAGGTCCTGAGTGAACGCCTTGACGCCGACGCGGCCAAACTGGACCTCGAGGGTGGGGTCGTCGGCGATCTGCATGAGCACGTCCATCATGTCCCGCGCCACGAAGTTCTCTCCCTCGCGTCGCCGGTGCTCGCTGTGCTCGTCGAGAACGTGCTCCATGAATGCGTCGAACATCTTCCCGAGCTTCTTCATCCGCCGCACGTACCCCTGCAGGTCCATCCAGTCCAGCCACGGGATCCAGTCGCCGACGTTGAGCACCCCGTTCAGCAGGAACAGCTCGTCCAGCATCCACTTGAACTCGTCGAGCGAGGACACCGGCCCCTCCACCGCGTCCGCGCCCTCGCCGAACAGCCGCTTCCCCAGCACCATCCGCGTGATCACGTTCATGCCGAGCGTGGACAGGTGGTCCCTATTGAGATGCACGGCGCGCCCTGGCGCGGACGCCGCGAAGAGGCCGCGCACCAGAGCGTGCACCTCATCGGCACGGATGTGCTCGAACGACGCGACCCGGCGGGCGCTGAATAGCTCGGTGACGCACATCCTGCGGGCCTGACGCCAGTACGCGCCGTAGGGCGACCACGTGATATCTGCGTAGTTGTAGGTGGTGTGCTTGCCGGACGCCGTCTTGGGGCGGTCGAGGAAGACGACATCTTGGGTCTTGAGGAAGAACTTGGCCATGTCGACGGACGAGCCGATGACGAGGGGGTAGGAGCCGAGGCGGAGGTGCATGAGCGGGCCGTACTTCTTGGAGAGCTCGTGGATGGAGCGGTGCGGGAGCGCGCCGATGAGGTTCAAGTTGCCGATGACAGGCCAAGGTTTCGGGCCCGGCGGGAGGTTGTAGCTGCGGCGGGACGTGGCTTTGAGTTTGAGGAGGAGGGCAGCAGCGAGCACCATGGCAAGGAAGGTGACCAATGGTGGTAGCTCCATTGGCGCTAGGGGGTAGTGAGCGCGTAGTTCTAGTGTTTGGCTTGGAGATGCAATGCAAGTGACTGTGTATACTTATAGGAGTTTAGGGGTGAATCAGGGTGACACGTTCTTACAGTGTCATCCAAATATTGTGACTGAAATGCAAATGTTTTGGTAACCACCACCCTGGAATCACCAAAATTTTAGAACTTCCACTGAAAAGGAGAATCCTGATTCATTCAGAAATATTTCGTTCTCGTTTACTTTTTCAGTCTGATGAAATACACTTTGACCATAATTTTTATTATTATAATATACTAGCGAAAATATAATACAAGATAAACACATGTATATTGCTTTCATGTCTGTGTAGTTTTACATAGTCGTAATCCTAAAAGGGTTAGCCATAGAGATTCCTCGCCTATCAATATTTGAGATGGAGGAATTATTTTGCTGGATTTGTTAATTCTTGGTCAACAAATCCCAATCGACTGAGATCAGTCGTTAGATGCACTCAGCCATTCGCGCTCCAGTTTCCTCTCTGACAAGCTTGTCTTCCTTTCTAGCAATGGCATCTTCTCCAATGATGGCTAGATGAGGTTAGGGTTTGGCGGGGTTCACACCAATGCCCTGTGGACTTAAAAGGGATGTCCGTGAGGAAGGAGGGTGTTTGAGGTGGTTGATGGGACGTCATCTGCAACTCCTCTCTGTGGGGTGGTGGGGGACGGCAAATGGGTGATGTCGGCAGGTGGATTAAGCCAGAATGGACGATGGTGGCTAGTTATTTGTGGTTAGGAGATCGCGTGACGCGGCGGTCAAATTCGGCTATAGGAAGAGTGCAGGGCTGACTAGAGAGGAGGTTGTAGTAGGGAGAAAAAGACGAGTTGGATGAACTGGGGGATGGTAAGTATCACACCTTGGTATTTAATAATAAGAAAATATGAGTTTATAAAATTTTGATGTGATTTTGCTTATTTAATTTTATCTTAGTGCCTTCTTCTTTGACTTTCGATTTAATAAAATATAAAATTGGTGCATATAATCTTAAACCTTCCCTTCACCCAAAAGTTTGGGGTAGATGTTTCACCATCATGCCATAATCATGTGAGAATACCTCGCATCCTTTTTCCTTCTTTATTCCATCCTAAATCATTTTCTTATATTTGATGTCCTTCCCAAAATCCATATACCTAAATTGTCTCCTCCTAAATATTTGAGAAAATACTCACAATTATTGGAATATGAATATTCAAATATTTAGCAACTTTTCATATCATCTTTGGATAGTACAAACCCTTTTGAATAGTTTTCATTTTCAAAATTTAGAAATGGAAATAAGGCTGAATCAATGATCTATTATCACATGTACACTTTTCGCCTCTAAAATTTCCATAAAATCACAGAAGCCTCCTGCCAACATTCCTAACCCAATTATGAAATAGTATCATATTCTAAGGTTCAAATTTTCAAATGAGCTCAAACTTAAATTTGGGCTTATAAAGTTTCCCTTTGTTTTAATCATGCAAAAATTCCATTAGCAACTACTAAAGTTCTCTGATCCATTTAAATCATCAGATCTCATATGTCCTCTCAAAATTTTCTTCGATATCTAAAAATCAGATTTGGACAGATTGCGCTATGTTTCTATGTAGATTTCCCTTGAGGCACACCATCTCTACCACCTTCCTCACTCTCCTCTCAATGCTTGTGGTCCCCTGGATCCATCCGACAGCTTCTTCCCTACTCCCTCACACTGGAACACAAGTGGTGCCAGTGTCGTGCACTGTGCATACAGAGAACATGCCTGGCAAAGCCCAGAGCGTGCACGTTCGGCTGCCGTGCTGTCCCACACGCCACCCCGACGTAGTGCACTGTCATGCCGCTCCACCGACACGACAACACCCTATGTATCTTCCCCTTCGTCTCTACGGTGACATGATGCTATGCCAGCGTATGCACACGCAATGCAGTGGATGTGACCATGCTGACATAGTGACCGGACCCCCCCTCCACAGGGCACCATCAGTGCAGCGTCACGCCACTCATGCCGGAAGACCTTTCCCCTCTCTTTGACATCGCATGTACCCTCGCAGCATGATTCACACACCGCTGTCAGCGAGCTTATCCTTTCCTTGGACCCAGTGCATGATGCACAACTGCTATCACTATCAGAAGCCACATGTGCATCCCCTTGATCCTCCTCTGATCTCCTCCAGCCTCCCAAACCTCTCCTCGGATGTCGGCATAGCTCAAACGGGCCTTCTTTCCCGCCTCCGGCCACCTACCGAATTCGGTCACTCTAGTGAGGAATTCTTCAAGACCTCATGCACCTGGCAACCTACTTTCCCTCTCACTCATCCACATGATCAATCCCTGCAGAGAAGCATTGTAAGTGAAACGCCCAAATCAGCATGGCTATTGAGCCTTGGGAGTCACCGTCACGGATGATCAGGTGGTCGCTAGTGACATACAATACCTCCCATGGACCGCACCCCCTCACCTCGACTCGGTCCTCTCCACTGTCTCTAGTGCCACCAGCGAGGTAACCTTGGTTGCCTCCCCTGTTATGTGCTGTTGATGGGAACCTACCTGCCAGGGCACGGTTTTGTTTAAACCAAACCAATGTGCCACTGAGGGGGGGGGGTACTGCTTGCCGGTTTTCTAATTAAAACAGTATAAACCGTCTGAGTCCATGACAGTTGGGTCCTACGTGTAGGTTCAGTTATACTCAAAACCCTAACTGTTCGGAATAGACATTCCCCTCTGGCAAATGTATCCTTGTTATATGTTACTGAGGAACTTGTTTCCTAGATATCACAAACATAGTCCTCTTCTACGCTATCGAAGTCACCTCCTTTTGTTTTTGAGAGGCTAGTTTCCCTCTATTTTCTTTCCCGGTAAAACTTTGATTGTCGATTTCTCCCTCGTTTTAACTTTGATTGACTCCATTATTTTTTCTAAATTCATCTAACAAAAAAGCTATTCAATAATGCCAATTTCATAATTTCTATAATTTATTTTATTTGTTGTTTTATTTATTTTGCTTTATTTGCTTTTTCGGCGATTAGGGTATGACGCTCCGACAATTCTCCAAGGAGGACCAGATCAGTACCAACACATAACCAAGCTAGGAAAGCACCCACCTTGACCATGTTTACACCATATTTTATTTACATTTATTTTGTTTGCTAAATAATTACATTGTATGTTATTACAAATGTTATTTCATGTGTAGAAATTAGTTAATGACCAATTTTGACGTGCTAACCCTTTGATAAATATTATCCAGTACCATTATCACCCTAGGACTGTATACCCACTGTTTAGAAATTATTTAGTGGGATTTAGGTGGTATATTTAGATATTGCTTAGCCATGTTTTAGTATAATAAACAATATAAAGTTGTAGATCACTTCAACAATTATGACATAAATATGGGACCCTTGGATGAAAATTTATGTCCAAGGGAAGCTTCTGAAAAATCATTTTGTTATCAAAAATCAAAACCAAATGGTGTTGGTGATGAAGGATTTGGATCTGGGTGAGAATTAAGTTGGAGCTTGACAGAGTGAGAATTAAGTTGGAGCTTGAGGTTAAAAGTAGTCGAGGCTTACACATGTACATCGATACTTACATGTGTTGATGTTGAGATGGAGTCTTGCTCGAGTCAATTAAGGACCGAAATCTAGTGCCACTAATCCAGGTTCATATCATACGGTCACATGCCCCATATGGGACGGGCTTGGCTCATTACCTCATTTAGGATTGGTGTTGAACCCGTAGGCGTTAGGTGAAAAGTGCAAAAGAGTCAAGGCTTCTTTCGAGAGGCATCTCGTCATGGTGTAGAAAGTTGCTCAATACAAAGGTGGGTCCCCCACTCTAAAATTGTCTCATCGATAGCGGTCACGTGTTGGTGGTGGGAACAACACATCTAATAGGTTCATCGTTAGGACTGGATGAGTGAAAAGCCTCGTTGTGATATCCCTGTCGGAACACCTCATGAAGTTTGCTCACTAGGCCTTGGCAACAAGAGAGATTCACATCTTATGGGTAATACTGTACAACCTCTGCTGAGTATTAACAATATATTCAAATAACCTTGTCCCCGTTCATGGACATAACTTGGATAAAGCCACACTTGGTGAAACTTAGTTTTCAACATGTTTAAAAATATGGGAACCAGGGAATAAGGACTTGGGAGTCAGAGCTGCCCACTAGTGAGACAGTTGGAGTTATGGGATATGGAAGTAACTAGCACTATAGTTAATGGTTGATGCTGAAATGATGGTGCTCTTACTTCAAATACAAAATATTTTTATGCTTATTTACCTTGTTTGCAAACTAGTATTGATATTGAAAATGAAAACTTAGCTTTCTGCATAAGATGCAACATAGATAGAGCCTCTCCTTTGTTCAAAGTTTTCATGTTATATCTGTTATTATTTCTTGTGGGATGCTTGCAAGTATATTAAATGTAATCACCTAGCTTGTTGATTTGGTCAGATATGCAAGAAGATCAGTATTCCTGCAATTGCTTGATAGTAACTACAAGAACTAGGGTACAATCCTAGTTGATTGCCTGTGGGCTTATCATATCACTAAGCCCGAAGTTATCATTGTGTTTCCTTCCGCTACAATACTTTGATGATGTTCAGCCTTCATGGCCTGTTATGTAAGTCTTGGCCATAATGATCAGTATGTTGTATTATTCCAAGGATGGATGTAGTATTCACTTCAACTGTGGACAATAGCTACTATTAGTAAAACACTCAGTCATTAAGATCGGGTCCAGACAGAAGTGGTATCAGAGCCATCCCAACTGTAGGTTGACCCTAGTTGGAATAGACAATAATTTAAGGGTTAAGGGCTAAGAACTATTTTAAATTAATACATATATATATTTGAGAAACTATAAGTGTTCTTTTCTCATTCTTTTCCATCTT
Organism: Stipa capillata; assembly: GCA_019208055.1. Classification (NCBI taxonomy): domain Eukaryota; kingdom Viridiplantae; phylum Streptophyta; class Magnoliopsida; order Poales; family Poaceae; genus Stipa; species Stipa capillata. Next base: position 258,671 of record JAGXJF010005517.1, on the reverse strand, counting down.
AGATCCTTATTCTTAGCTACCCTAATCTTGAGGTATTGAAAATATTTTACTAACCTTCTCCTCTCTTTCAAACTTTTAGATCATCAAGTTGCTATCAGCCGAGAATGCAAAAACCTTTGGGCCAGAGTTCTGAGGAATCTGCTTCAATACCTAGCATTCGACACTGACCTCTATACTTCATCCAAGAAGATTATGTTGGAGGACTTGAGATCAGCTATCGAGTCATCATGCATTGCTACTCCCTTCGGGTAACTCCGTACACATTCCATGGCTTCAGTTTTGATCGGGATTGGGCCGTCACGGTAGTAGCACATGAAGCCGTCAGACGTCTCTATAACATCTACAACATATGCCTACAAGGCCAAGAACCTCGTTTCATTCCTAGGGCATGTTAACCAATGCAAGACCAACCGGACTGGACCTATAGGATAGGTCACTAGGGCTCACTTGTCGTTTAGTGTTGTGGGTCGTGTATCCCGTATGTATCCAGAGTTTTAGGCGCCCTATGTGGCGTGCATGGTATGCCGTGTTGTGTTGGGTCTTGTTTCTAGCTATGTAAGTGTGAATTACGCATCCATCTTTTGGCACCATTTAGTAGTCACACCATCTATGTTATGAATAAGGTATCTCATCTTATCCCTTTAGGACTAAGTGTTGTGAGCTTGTTTCCTCTAGCTAACGCTATCCCTAACCCAGTTGTTCTATGCTTCCCTCTCATCCCATCAAGCACAGAGCCACCCATGTGGACGGTGCTAACATCTCGAGAGTTGTTGCCAGATACACCCATGACAATTGGCACCTGCCCATGCCTGACCATGTAGCTAACCAGTCACCGGCAGCAGGCTTCCATCCTATCATGAACCTGTAGCCTTGCTACCCACACGCAAGTCCCAAGGCTACATGTTTAACTTGCACTAGACCCTATCTCTTCTTGCCCACCAAGGCTGCGAGCCGGCTATATAAGGCCTACTTTGCCTCACTACCACATTGCACCCTGTGCCTAGCCTTTTCCTTGTACCGTTCAACTTCCACCCAGCTCGCCTTCCCTTGTTAAACACCGTACCCCTAGAACACCAAGATTTCTCGCCCCATGCTTCATGAGGAGACCACCACCGCCGAGCTCTTAGGATTCACAAACATTCGGTGAAACATGGCTCAGTGAGTCCTAGGAGCAACGCAAAGGCCCGAGTACGCGGTATACCAACGGAGGATCTCTGTCTCCCTATTCGAGTTCTGTGTAGACGTACAAGTCTTCTAGTCAGGTGCCAGCGATAGCCCTCCCTACCGCTTCACTAGAAGGGGCATGCCCAATTCAGACATGGCCATCCAAATGGCCGCTTGGGAAGCCATCGCCCGCATTCGCCACTCTACCCTCAAAGCAGACCAGAGGGCATTCCGCTACTACCCCAATCATGCTACCTTTGGAAGAGAGACCATATTCCGCAAGACACACCAGGAGGAGGACCTAGCAGTGGTCCACCTCGCCCGCTATCTTGACACGCTAGACAACCTCTTCGATCCACTCATGGATGAGCTAGCCTTGGCCTGGAGGGTGCTCGCTCTCTTGCACACTCAACTCCCTACCTGCAGCACCTCTGAGACTTCCGCCCTTGCATCGGCATTTCAAGCCCCACTCCAGCAAGGCTCACCGGTGGCCACAGACGAAAGTAGGTGCCGCAGCAGCATGTCAACGGACTCCCCTTTAGCAGTTCACCACTCATGGAGGCCGCTAGTGCCGACCACCGTCATTAGATCCCCGCACCATCCAGAACACCCAGCTCCTTCGGAGAACAGGAGCATCGGCGAGGAAGTTACCCCATCCCGTGCCACCAACCTAGATCTGAACCAAGTAGACTAGGTGTACTAAGATGAGTGTAGCCGCCCCTATTTTGCTAGTAGCCTTGTGTCTTCCTATAGTGTTGTGTTCTTTAAGGGCTTAGCCCTGTGCCGCTAGGCACTATGTGTTGTGCCATGTACAGCTTCCCGATGTTTTAATGCATTTTGTGTTGGTCCCTCGGCTTTTGTGTTAAGTTTTGCTATGCCATGAGTTGTTTTTGAGTAGTACCAAACCCCCACATGTTGCCCTCTTGCCTTGTTGTTATCTCCCTCTCATCTACTTCAGCAGCTGGTTTCTATAGGATTTCCAAGAGCCTATCATTGCATCATCAGAGCATTATGCTAAAGCGCCAATTAGCCAATTGGATCTTGAGGATATGCCATTAGTTTGGATGAAGCCAGGAGGATAGGGAGTATTGGGACAAATGGAGAACTGGCTTAACTAGCGTTGATCTCAGGTAATATATATGCTATTGAATGAAGCTAGTCGTAATGTTGGAAGAATGGAAAGTACATCAACCTGGATTAATTGTGGATATGACGAATCAAGTATGGCAATGTTAGTGATAACTCACATGAAGGATGTTGCATAAGATCCTTCTAAAGCTAAGTGAATCATGAATGTCCTTAATTTACTGACTCGATAATTGTGGTCCGTGGATGAATCGACTAGGATATTATCAAGAACTTGGATTAATAGGGTCATGTTTCAAGCAGATGATTGGTGGATATTACCTAATTGATGGTCGGTATGCTGTATTATTCCGTAGATGGATGTAATATTCACTTAATTGTAGATAGTAACTATTGATTATGGGACTATCGTTAGTAAAATACAAAGCGTAATCTGATCATTAAGACAACTCTCGATAATAGGGGAAAGACTCGCCGGAGGGGGCTCGCAAGCACTGGTGACATTTCGAGACTAGGGTGGTGATATGCTCAAGGTGCGTGGCGGTTGCAGGACGCGGAAGATGAGAGATTAGAGTTGAGAAAAAGTATATCACTGATGATGTTCCGAGGCTAAGGTGGTGGCATGCTCAAGGTGCGTGGCGGTGGCAGGAGGCGGAAGATGGGATATTAGGGTTGAGAAAAAGTATATTAGATAGGATCCTGAAGGGATGATTTTGGTCGACAGATCTTGATTGGACAGCTTACAGCGTTAGTTGATAGTAAATCTCAGACCTTTATTTTGCATGCATGATGGGTGTTGTGTTCGCGACTTTGGAGTCTTTTAACTTATGTAAGTCAAGTCTTTCTTGAAGTCCTTTAACATATTGTGTCAGTAGATGGCATTTTTTAGAGTCGTCAGTGCAGATAGCTACAGGTTAGATTATAGAGATGGTTTTATCAATATCATACTGATTTAGACAGAGAGAAGGAGAGATATTTTTCGTTTCCCAATGTAAAGTGAGATAATCCACTTAACAATCTTTTGTCTGCTTCTGGTTCCGTTTGTCCCCGGTGCTCTAACGTTGACTTGTAACCATGGAGGTTCAGCACAAGTAGTTGTTAATTTGTACGTATCGGAAAATACTATTTGATTTTAATTTATTTTAGAAAGAGTTTTTATTACACAAAAAATATGTTCCTCTCGTAACAAAAAAATATTTTCATCGCATATAATTGATTAGATAGAAACATCTTAGAAAAATAATATTTTTATAATACAATTATTATAATTACTCTGTCTAAAAATGTAAGGCGTATTTTTTGGTTAAGACAAGGTTTTGATCAATAATTACTCTATTATTATATAATTTATGTGATACAAAATCATAATTATAAGACAGTATTTTAAATACGAATATAATTTTATTAATTTTATGTCACATATATTACATATTATTAGAGTAATTATCGTTCAAAATTTTATCTTAACCAATCAAAATACATCTTACATTTTTAAACGGAGAAAGTATTGAGAGGGCCCGGAACCAAACCGAGAATGTAAACAGAATTCGAGTCACTCTCGTATGGCTCGCCCTCGAGCCCTGGGCGAGTCGGCCAGAAAACGATATTACGATAGCTGGATTATTTTGTTCTCATGGTAGTCTGATTCCTAATCTCCTTTATTATCAACCTCCGTGGGATGTAACTGTTCAGCTGTTCATACGCATGGTAATGCCAGCTAGTCTAGCTGGTCCGTGCGTTCTTCTTTGTTGATCGTCCCTTCGTGATATAGCTCTCGCCCCTTTGCAGAAGTTGGATGTATAGTTTCTCCCAGCCACTCCTGACTCCCCGGGCCAACTGCGGACAGAGCAATGGTGGTTGCTCACGGCATGTGCAATGCAAGATGTTTCTGTATGCATGCTTAAAGCGAGAGTATAGCAACTAGCCACATCATAAAAGCATTTAGAGAAGTATTATCTGCTCTGATGTAAAAATCTCTTTGTAGCTGCTTCGATCATTATGCTATCAACTAATTAATTAATTAGAGCTAGTTATATACATAAGAATCTATTAAGCACCAGTAATTGCACGATCAACCATCGGTGCTACAACACTTTGCCTATCCCAAAAAGCATTTTTTTTCTAGGCACATATCTAAGCATCTGCATTGTAATTGCAGGTAAATCCAATGTGGATGAAAGATGGAATGCTTTTGACATTGTCGTCGCTACCAGAGAATGGATGACAAAAGAGAGGCACATATCTAAGTATCTACATTGTATATGCTCTTGCAAGCAAATCCAATGCGGATGAAAGATGACATGCTTTTGACACTTGCCATCAGAGAATCGATGGCAAAAGAGTGGGCAATGTTGAATTTCTAGCTATTTGAGATTTCTGTGGATCACTAGAATCGATCTCAATAGTTTGCAGAAAGGCCACGATCCAAATGAGATCTTATCATCGATCGAGCCATACTACCGAGGTCTCACAAACAGATGACCCAACTCATGTTACTCTACTGCTACACAACTTAGGGTCTTTTTAGAACGCATGATAGAAATAGGTAAAACAAAGGATTAGGTTGTCGTTGCTTGTTAAATCTCATAGGAAATAAAAACATAAAAATATATAAAAATGGCTTGTTGAATGTTTCACATGAGTTACAAAAGAATTTAAAGAGAAAAGGTCTATGCAAAACACAAATAAATTTCTCTATAAGACCTAGCCTCATATTAGAATTCCTCCATAGACTCATTCTTTTACTCCAAAGGACCTTGGTAGGAATAACATCATTAGAATTGGAACGCTCGTAAATTGCTACAAAAATCCTACGATCAAAGGAACCCTTGTGATTTCCATAGATAAACAGGTACCCACGCAGTGTCCCTTTTAATTCTGCCACACCAGGAGTAGCATATGCTGAAAATTCATACACAAAGACATACAAACAACGCCAGGTCTCTGCCTAATACATATACAATACAGTCATACAGCCAGACGAGAACGCAGGGGGTCCAGTCTTACGGAGCAAACTCGTATATATTATATACTTGCAAGTTGCCATGTGCAAGCTGTAACCAGTCACATTAATGCTAACTGCTAAGATACGTAATACTCGGGCCAACTGCGATGCATCATCACTACCTTCCCCGCAATATTATATGTTGTGTTTGAACTTGAGATTTGCAATGAACAAAATGGATTAAGTTAAGTTCTTTATTGATTGAATGAAGCATATATAAGATTACAAGGGATATATACCCGTTGGGAGAGACGCTGTGGAACCGCCGGCAGTTGCTAATTTAGCAACTGCTTACCGTTCCATTAAGCATGGATTAACGATTTCTAACACTCCCCCTAATCAATGCTTATCCTTGCAAAAAAACTTCATCTTGAATAATGACTCCTCCAAAACCCTGTGGGAAAAATGTGAGGAGTACAGTGTCGGATATGCTGTTAAAACTCCTTTAAACCCAATGGGAAAATAAGGAGAAAATGATACAGCACATAATGATTATTGCCTCATTTAACTCAATACAAGAAAACCCATAGAATTTAGAGGACAATAGATATGTCGTATATACTTCCCTAAAAACCCCGATGGAGAAAACGGAAAATATGACATATGTCCTTATGTTGATATTACCTCATTAAAAACCTTGATGAGAACATGTAAAGTAAACTCACAAAGGGAAAAGAGTGTAATATGATGTTTTGAACAGGAATAACTCAGGAAGATACTCCCCCTGATTCTTGCAAATCTCGAAGTCGTCGCATACCAATTTCATGAACATATTCTGAAATATAGAAGTTGGTAGAGACTTTGTGAATAAATCAGCGAGATTGTCGCATGCTTTAGTTTTGCAAGATGGGCAATATGATGATATTGCTTATTACGTAACCTGTTTGCATCCGGGCAATCATAAGCAATATTATCTTTGAGATAATGGTAGGTGATTCGATAGAACCTATTTCACATGACTGTTGTATGTGGTTTATCATCATGTGAAGCCACAAGAATACAAGTGATGTATCGTACTTCAGGATGATCGGTGGATATAGCCACTAGAGTCTGTTTTGAAGACTTCCATAGGATAGCTATCACACCAAGTAGGGACACGAAGCTTGTCTGTGATCTGACATAGTAGAGATCTGATCGATGTATCCGATTATATTAGTGTCCAGATTTCTCTGAAACTCAAAGAATATGACAAGATCCTTTGATGCCTTGGAGATACGCAAAGATATCCTTGAGTCCTAACCAATTATGTTTGGTAGGTCCAATGGCACTAGGATATGGGACCTTGAGTCCCAATATCTCTTTTCCATCGTCTCACGGTCTAAAAGGATCGTTCTCTACGTCTAGAGATCGAACAATCAGGAGAGTTTTGGATGGATAAATGTGAGAACCTGGTTTTCAACTACCAGATTCCCCTTGTATACATTCTCGTCAGTCCCAGGATCATGCTGACGGTACACAAGCGAAATGAATAACATCACATGCATTCAAGATAAAACATAGTTTGAGTACAATATGCCACATGGCTTACAAGGTACTATGTCTTAACGATATTTATTACATCAGAGGCAAAACAGCGGAAATAAAAGCGAAGCGGCTCCATCCGTGCCACAGGCAAATTGACGGAAGCCCACGCGACCTATTCTTCGGGATCGTCATAGAAGAGGTCCTCCTCAGCTCCTTCTTCAGCATAATCCTCTGCACACCACCACAAGATACATGCACGGTGAGTACTTCGCGTACTCAGCAAGCCACCTGGCAGCAGATGGTCCCTACCAGACTATATGCAAGGCTTCAAAGGAAGGCTGTAGGGTTTATTTGCATAAATGCGGTTCTAGTTGAAATATTAGGATAGATTCGAATGCAGCATTTTGATGTAAAACAGTTTTATTATCAAGGGTGTTTTCATCAGGTGTGGTCCACGACCAACACACTCGAGTAAGGACTCCCGCCTTAGCTCGACCATAGGTTTCATCAGCATAGGGGTAGATGGAAGTAGCAAGGGGGGAGAAAGACAGGTCCTTTTCATCCAGAATGAGTCATGTGCTGTCCATAACCGTGGACACGGCTAATCGATTAGCTTTAACTCTGCAGAGTGTGTACACTTTACCCACACGACACAATCTCGTCTTGTTGCCACTGGCCGTCGCCAGCGTAGTACACACCCATCGGTGTATCGGCAGGGAGATTGTGACGAGGTCTTTTAGCTAGATCCCCCTAAGGTGTGACGTGCCCACCGGGTCTGGCCCGGAGTCGAGAGTACATCCCCGCACTCCGTTCCCCCCCATCTGTGCCGAGGGTCCTCGTCGCTACGTCCACCCCTTCTGCGGTACGGCAACATCGACACCAAAGGCTGACTAACCTACTTGACCAAGCCATTGCCCATTTAGCGTGTGGTTGCACTGTTGTCACAATTCTCCAACTTCAAGACTTCGGCCTTCGGCGGTACGGACGACTTATGGTTCCTTTAAACCGGCCTTCTGCGGGTAGGCAACCATCTGCTCCTTCATCACAATGATCCAGCTGCCGTCCGCACCATATTAGATGGTAAGTTTCACCCAGAGTAGAGTAGGAGGAATAGAGAGAGAGGAAAACATCGGGCACCCGGCCCTAGCTCAGCGAGCTCAACAAGTTTCAACAAGGATCATCGATCCGATATTCATTCCTCCGAGGAGGCAATTCAAAAGCAACCTAGGGATATCATTGAGCATGGCTAAGCATTTCTACTCTATTCAGAATAAAACCTACTAAACTACTCAGGGTATCAAGTAACAAGGCGACAACGGATAAGGGTAAAGTTGTGTCAATCGACACGCTAGCTACTGGATTAAAACAGCATGCATGTTTATAAACAATAAAATATAATGACTTTGAAAATATAGGATCAAATATGATCAAGAGAAAGGTGGCATGCCTTTGTTGTAGTATTCCCCTTCTTCGGCTGCTTCAGGCACCGGGTCGGTCTCTTCACTCCCTATTGACGCAACGCAACGAGCAAAATAAATAAACATCGACTTCAAAAGACACACCGAAAAGCAACACGAGAGAAGCCCGATGAAGGTAAGGTGAGGTGGAATGGAACGATGGCGCGATAGCGTCATCGCGAAGAGAGAATGGTCCTCTAGGGTTGGCCATAACCATAGACATATATATATAGCATATAACCCTTATCGGGTATATTTAATAGATATTCACTTATACATACACACATACACCTTAGCATGCTAGTAATTATATAAAAGGACAAACAATTCATAATTAACCACAAATAAATATTTAGATGAATCCTAAATATTTATAATGGTTAACAACAGTAAGAAAAATAGATTATCAACATATAACTAGATTTACACATGCTTTTCTAATATTTTAAAGACTAGAAATTAAGCTAAATTGTATTCTCTACTATTAACATGTACTAACTAAGCATGAAACAACTTGGAACATGTTAACAGTACTGGAACAGTACCAAAAATGATTTAATAATAATTTCTAATCTGAACATTATTTAATTAAAGCATTTTCTAGCATTTCTAGTGTAACAATAAGTAGAAAATACTAAATAACATCAATAAATCATACCATGGACTAACATGTTCTAATACTAATTCCAGAGACATTTCATAATTACATGTGTTCTGGAAATATAATTTAAGCATTTATAAATATTAATCTAAGCATGAAAACTACGCTAAAAATATAGTAAAACATTAATTAATTAAGCAAATTGGGTTTTCATGACTTGAAAACATTAACATAATATAATATGAATTATTGGTACTGGACATGCATTTTTAGAGGTTAAAACAGATTTATAATGGACTTAGTACTAGAAACAGCATTTAAATAACAATTTAAAAGGATCTAGAATACAACTTGATTTCTATAGCATTAAGCATTACAGGGAAAATACTTTGGTTGACATGGTAAATTGTCTTTAGGGTTCTCCGATCCTAAACTAAAATTGAACAAAAATAACAGAGAGCATTACCATTTTTAATAATTGATTTAAAGCTTATTTTAATTTAGGAAATTCTAAATTAATCCAAAAATCATGAAAATTTCCAGAAACACTCCCTATCATACTAATGATCTACAGAAAAAGATTCACTTCAAAATAATTAACCAGTACAAAGATATCATGAAATTTGTTCAAATTTCATACTAATTTAATTATAATTCAAAATCCGACGGTCGGATTAAAAATCCGATTACACCGTTGGATTCGTGGGGTTCTAAGGGTTCCATTTTAATCCTAAGATCTAAGATCGGACAAGAATTGGATGTGGCCAAAAATTGGACACGAGGTTAGAGCTAGGGTTTACTGTTCACATGAACAGTACCCACGAGTACTGTTCACGCTTCAACAACAGAGGCAAGGATGGATTGAAAACAAGCAAGGGCTTTGCAAAGATGTGGATGATGGCCAAAATTGGTTGAGGGGAAAAGATCCACGGGTTGAGGGGAGACTGCCTCGGTAGGGGATTGGAGAGAAGCTCACCGTGGATGGAGAAATCGAGGAGAGAAGGTGCTCGCCGGAGTTGAGGAAGAAGCTCGCGGTACGGACGGAGTCGTGGACGAAACTCGCGTTTTGTTGGGGTAGAAGATGCGCGTCGACGTGGGGAAGCTCCCCGTAGCGGCTCCTCGGTGTGGGGGATGTCGTGGTGACCGGAATTGCTCGCCGGAGTTCCGCCGGAGTTGGGGAAGAAGAGGTGGTGGAGATGAAATTTTGGTGGAAGAAATCAAAGAGAAAAACCCTAAGGGTGAGGGGGGTTTTTATAGGGGAGAGAGGGGAGGGAAAGAAGCAGGAATTTAATGGCAGCAATTGGTGGAGGAAAAGAAAGGAATCCCAATTTAAGGAATTAATCACCAATTAAGCAATTAGAGGGGAGCACGAATCGGTGGTGAGAAAATCTCGCATGCGCGCGTGCGCTCGGGCGTGAGGCGCCTGGCTGCCTGGCTGACCAGCACGCCTGGCTTGGCCTGCCAGGCGGCCCGCTCGGGTGGCCCAGCTGCCAGCCCAAGGGAGCACAAGGGGGCGGCCCAAAACAAAAAAAGAAAAGACAAAAAAGAGAAAGAGGGGAGGGGTGGCCCAATAGGGAGGAGGCAGCCCAAGAGGGGGAGTGGAGGTGGCCGGATGGGCCGGCCCAGGTTTTCAGAAAAATCAAATAACAGTCATTTTCGGAATAAAATAAATCCAGAAATTGAAAAGGGAGGCTTTAAAAATAACAAAACACCTCCAAAAATTCCAGAAAAATTTCCATAAATCAATTTGACCATAAGGAACTCAATAAAAATACTTTTGAAGCCATTTTTCAAATGATGCTCAATTTAAAAATCAAAAACACTCTTTTTGCTCTCAAATTAATTCAAGGCCTTTGATTAATTTGAGATAAAAATCTAATAAAATATTTTTAACATATATTACATAGTTGCACATCCTTCTCTCTTTAAAAAAAATTTTAAGCCCGTAAAATTGAGGATGTTACAATAAATCTTGTCCATATTGAATTTTTCCAATAAATTCTGGATATAGACAGCTTGGTGTACCACAACACATGAGTGAAGGTGCTTGAGTTGTAATCCCAAACAGAATTTGGCGTTACCTAAATCCTTCATCTTAAATTCCGTCTTTAGATGATCACGTGCATCGTCAATATCTTGTGCGTTGCCAATGATGTGTAGGTCATCAACATACACTGAGATAATGAGATAATGCAATATCCTGTAGAGGATTTCTTGATGAACACGCGTGGACAATCATCATTGTAGGAATAATCCTTTGTATAAGGAACTCACCAAGTCGGTTGTACCAAATATATTCCGACTAATTTAAGCCATGTAATGACCTTTTGATTTTACACAATATATGTTGCGTTTTGTGTTTGGATTCAACATTGTGATTCCATGAGGAACCTCTATGTCTGAATCAAGTGACACATATAAAGATATGCGGTCACTACATCTACCAACTGCAAAGATAGATGATTTGTACTGCCATTAAGATAAAGTATCGGAACGAGATTCCACCTCTGGAGAATACGTTTCGGGTATCTGCGTTAACTCTTGTGCTACAATACTCGCTCTATGTCTCACCACCTTGTTGTTCGCATTCCGTTTCAGGAAGAAAACTGGTGTAGGTATTGCCTTTGTGAATACCTTCCTTTTATTGAGCAAGATTATTTCTACTTGGATTGCACCTTTTGCTTGAGTTCAGTCCGGGTGTTGTTCACACTTTGCCATGGCCATGGTCTTTGGATCTGAATCATTTGAAAGGTTGTTTGCGATCTAGTTGAGAAATGTATGTCGATAATTGTAGACTACCGGTTATATATTTCTCCAGAATATGTATATATAGTTGATGGAAATATCGTTACCCTTGGTGACTGTTCGCGATTTCCCAATGCGGTTGAGTCTGGGTATTCCGATGTACCAGTCATTATGTGCACTATGAGCTGGGTTGGTGGAGGTTGCCTATCCACCGGGTGTATACAACCCATTAGGTGTCTTGTCAACGTGGAGTTGACTTGCATTTACTGATTCGGAGGCCTCGATATCCTTTGTTGCTTGCAGGAAGCAGAATCCTGATGTGTGGTCGTACTTCTCCCCCTGTTATTCTGAGCGGGGAGTTGAGTGGTTTTTGTTGGTACCTCCACTCTTTCCGGCACATTTATGTAGGATTATAGGATTTTGTGACACCTGTATAGTCAGTAAATGAATTTGGCAGGTTATTTGCGATGTGTTGCAAATATACTGAACGTGGGCTCAGTTCTTTGAGTACGTGGAGTCGAGGCGGAAATATCGTGGACATTCCAACTAATTTTCTGGCATTCTTCATGGTACTGAGTTCTCCCCCTAATGCCTGGAAATGGTCCTCGTTGAATCAGCATACTGGCCTTGAATAACTTCCCCTGTGAGGGGCTTGAGGTATTGACGAAAATACAGTTATTCCTCACATGGATCCCAAATACATAGTGAGGGGCCAATGATGTATGCCAAGGTGGTGATATCGGTGTACAACCAAATTATTGCAGATGGGAAATACTTGGTAGATTTCCACGTATCAAAGGTAGAGGAGATTAATATTATGCAGTTTGGTCATGAGCGTGTAAATCTGCATGACTCCAACGTGAAGTTGGTAAGCTGCAATTCATCAACAAAGATCTTGCAATGAGTTTGATCCTCTTAATCAGTGATTTAGCCAAACCATTTTGTGTATGGACATCTGGAACATAGTGCTGAACTTCAATCCCCAGGGCCATGCAATAATCATTGAAAGCGTGTGAAGAGAATTTTGCAGCGTTGTCCATGCAAATTGTCTTAATTCGACTTTCTGGATAATGGGTTTGTAATTTAATGACTTGCCTCATTATCTTGGCAAATGCATGGTTTCATGTGGACAGAAGGCACACGTGTGACCATCGTGTAGATGCGTCAATGAGAATCATGAAATACCTAAAAGGTCTAGAAAATGGTTGGATGGGACCACAAATGTCTCCTTGAATGCGTTCAAGGAACTGAAGTGGTTCAGCTTGTATTTTGAGGTGCGAGGGCCTCAAAATTAGCTTCCCTGTGGCACAGGATGTGCACACGAAGTCTGACGATTGAGGAAAATTTGACTCAAGCAAATTATGACCAATGGAATTGCGAGTAATTTTTCTCATCATCCCGATACCGGGATGGCCTAGGCGATCATGCTAGGTTTGGAATGCGTTGACATTCTGAAAAATTACGTTGTATGCAACATGTTCTACGGGCTGGATGTACATATAGTACAATCCGGACGATAGAGAAGGAATTCTTTAAAGTACTTGCTTGCCATATCCGTAATCTTTGGTGAAGAGTAGATACTCCTCATTGTTGTCATCATAGTTTTCAATGTTTGACGGATATCTCAAAACTAATTAGAGTACGTGACGAGTCGGGGTACAGCAAAGCATCCGCAATTGTCACTTATGTACTCTCTGTGAGGGTAAATATGGCACGTCCAGTGCCAATAATTACCGTATCGTGTCCAGCGATGGTTAAAATATCTCAATTCATCTGTTTCAGATTTGGAAATATTTTAGCTCGCTTAGTATGGAGTTTGTGGTAGCACTGTCCACAAGGCATAATTCTTCTTCCATCGAATTGTCCCCGTAGATAACTATATATAAGAGAATTTTCGTGAAGAAAACTTCATGTAAATATATAGTAGACAATCTTATCATATCAAATGTGCTGATACAATATAAAAATGACAACAATACTTATGTTCTTAGTATAACATCACAAATGGACATAATTAAAATAGATCATAAAGGAGATTGAGAGACTAATCGAAGTCTCCAAACATGTCGGTTGAGGCAAACTCAATCATCATGTTCTCCTTGTCGGCAGGGTCCTCTGGCTGATGGAAAGGCATGGTGTTGCTCGGACCGGGAGGAACATCGAGCGAACTTCCATCTCCATTGGCGCTGTCTGGATGAAGGTTGAAGTTGGCTTCAAACCTTTTCCCTTGAGGTGCCATGTGTCCTTGAGATTGTTGGTACAGAACAGCCAGATGCTTTGGGGGTTTTGCACTTGTTAGTGGGATGCGTGTAGCATCCACATTTGTCACAAAGCTTAGTTTTGTCATACTTAGGCTTTGCAGTGCCTGACCCCTTGTCTGAGTTTCTAGGCTTCTTGTTCTTACTGCGCTTGCGCTTGCGCTGTCCATGATCGCAATATTCATATGAACTTCAGGTAAAGGTTGTGCCCCAACTGGGCGCTGAGAGCCATTCTTAGTGAGTAACTCATCATGCTTTTCAGCCTGAAGTAAGATATGAATGAGATCGGAATAGACGGTGTAGTTGCGAGCGCGGTATTGCTGCTGGAGGATCCTATCTGCGGGAAGCATAGTGGATAGAGTTTTCTCTATCTTTTCCGCGTCAGTAGGTTCCTTCCCGCAAAAGCGTAGTTTGGAACAAATCTTATGAACCTCGTGATTGTACTCTCCGATGGATTTGAAATCCTGAAGACGGAGATGAGTCCAATCGTGTAGTGCTTCGGGCAGGACAACTGCCTTTTGCTGTTCATAACCTCGTTTTGAGGGCTTGGAACTGGGTGTGAGGAGATTCTTCCTCTAAATACTCAGACTTGAGATCCGGGTGAATATGGTGTCTTATGATGTATAAGGCAGCATATTTCTGCTGTTCTGTCAGTGGCATGGCTCCATCCGGTAGAGGGGTCTCCGGATCCTGGATTGCACGCGCTATCTTACGGGACGCAAGACTGATCTTTATGTCCATGGCCCATGTAGGGTAGTTGTGGCCGTTGAGGGCAAGTCCTCAAATTCCTTTGCGGTCATCGTTGACCTACATGGGTAAACCAGAGATAATTAATTTACGCTAGGTAAATTAAAACCATCATGGTTAATGTTGTAATGAACTTTGCAAAATTAATGAAAATTCAAGAAGTTGGCTTGAAATCATTAGTGTGAATCTCAAATTTGCCAAGTATGACATATTGTAGAGTAAATCTCGCAGCAATTGGGGAGTATAATCTGATAAAATCAGTAGATACTTATTTACCCAATGCCGTTTAGCGCTTAGGGAGTATAATCTGATAAAAATCAGTAGATACTCGAGTGTAATCTGATTAAGTCAGTAAACACTCATATACCTAATGCCAGATGTCAGTACTTAATTTGAAGAAATCACTTTTAATTTTGCAAGTTGATTCCTGCTCGTATTAAGTCAAAAGACTTAATTAAGGTGAATCAATTGTTATTTGCAAGAAATTTAAATTTCGATTGCAAATTTCTGGATGCAATTAATCTCGACATGTAGAAGAACATGGAAATATATTGCATCACAAATTATTTCTGGAATACAAAGTACTCAACAGAGTTAAAAGACTGCTAACATCAAGGAAAAGAAAAGGAAAAGAGAAAGAAAAAAATAGATTAAACTACATTTGGACTATTTTGCAATTTCCTGAAAGCCCAGGGGTTAAATTGCAAGACTATGGTGCAGAAAACCTTTTTTTCTTTTTCTTTTTTCTTTTTTTTCTTTCTACCCGGGTGGGCCGAGCCAACCTGGGCCGAAGCCCAGGCGGCCTTTGGGCTCGCACAGGAGGCGCGCAAGGGGGCAGGCCGGTGGGCCGGCCTTAAGGCCCACGCGGACCAGGCCAAAAGGGGAGGGGGGTCGGTGGGGCTGCGGGTAGGGCTACCCCAACCGCCGCCGCCGCCGCCGCCTTTGCCTGCCCGCCGGAGCCAAGCCGCCGTGGCCTCGCCGGGCCGCGGCCAGCCGCTCGCCGTGCATCGTGGCTGCGCTAGGCCGCAGCCGCCGCTCGCCGCCGGAGCCCGGAGCTAAGCCACCGGGGCCAAGCCGGGCCAAGGCTGCGCGTGGGGAGGGGTAGCGCGGCGGGGCCGGGAGGCCAACCGCCGCCAGAGCCGAACCGGGGCCAGCCGGTGCACTGCACGTCCGGTGAAGAGCGAGCGACAGAGACCAGCGAGTCGTCGATGATGGAGACCAATGGGTGTTGGTGACGGACATGAGCCCATGTGCGGTGGTTCTGTTGTGGAAGGACGTCGTGGATCGTCGCCGCCTCCATTGGCTCGGCAGAAGGGAAGAAGATCCTGAAGAAAGGCATGATTCTAACCTTCTCTTTTTCTTCGCTCTCTGTTCTTCTTGGCCGGAGATCACTCGGTAGAGCAAGTGCGTGATAACGTGTTTGAACTTGAGATTTGCAATGAACAAAATGGATCAAGTTAAGTTCTTTATTGATTGAATGAAGCTTATATAGGATTACAAGGGATATATGCCCGTGGGAGAGACGCTGTGGAACCGCCGGCAGTTGCTAATTTAGCAACTGCTTACCGTTCCATTAAGCATGGATTAACGATTTCTAACATGTTGCACATGGCCCACGGGCCGCCACCTACTCACTGTCCACTGTGGTCAAGTGTGAATGCTGTTCGATTGAAACCATTTTTTGGAGAAAAAAAATTTACTGTACACTAAAACTGGTAGGTTACAATAAAAAAAGCAGAAGTTAAAAATTTCTAAAAAATATAAAATATCTGATCGGTAATCCTTTTATTATTAGTAGATCACGACTGATAAATCTTCATAACTGTATCTAATAGATCATAACCGATAGATCTTCATAACTCCACCTAAACAGATCACAGCAAATACATTTTCATGACTATATCTAAATAAATCACAACCGATAGATCTTCATAATTGTACATAACTAGATCACAACCAATAGATCATTATAATTGTATCTAAACATGTCACAGTTGATAGATCATCATAACTGTACATAAATAGATGGTTCAGTACAATGACTAGCGGACCGGCTTGCAATCTAAAATTTTATTTTTCGTACTGATCTAATATCACGTGTACAGATAAAAAGATAAAAATAATTTAAAATATTTTCTGTGTAATTGTGTGGGATACTATACTAGTTGGGAGAAAAGAAAGGTAAGAGATTGAGCCACATAGTCGCATATAGGGAGCGCTGATGAGATCACGCATCACTTGTTCCGGCTGTGTATTTTACTATAGCCAAGTTTATCTAGACTGTGTTGTTGTTCTTTCGGCCTGAAAGTGTTACCAAGGTAGGTTCAGCAAGTTCACTTGGGCTGGGCTGCATTCATTCCTTAAGCAACGTAAGCTGGCGGCTGTAGGGTTTGCAGCTATTTTATAGGTTTACATGGAGGCTAGAAATGCTACCTGCTTTCAGCACCCAAAACGCCGTTTTGTTTTCAGCTTGTTTCTCGATTGATTCTTGGACAGGCTTACATAAAAAGGTTGACCGGGAGTTTTTGTAGCTAGAAGTCAAACAACTACAGTGCGGATCGGACTAGGTCTTCCGAATCCAACACACTAGAAACTCAGCTGAGTTGACCCAACCCAGCCGGATAATCAGAATCCACACCACCCACTTATAAGGATGAATGTAGCGCGTTTCGATTCAGAACCGCATCTAACCTACGAACCAATTCTTAGATGAAAGCATTTGTTTCGAACCTTTGGGCCAAAGAGAGTGATCCACCTGATCCATTGAATCTAATGGATCGATCCTATTCCTAACGCGAGCGAGAGCAAGAGCTAATAAGTCACCGTCGCCCCATCCCCTTCCAATTCATCAGCGGCGAGGGCACCCGGTCCCTGGCGGCGCCCTGCTAGGGCTACACTAGTCTTCCTCGTCAGTCACCTTCGCGAGGTCCGTGACCAAAGGCGCGTGGTCGCTTCCAACACGTGATCGAGTGGCTGACGGCTCGTTTGTGTACTACAACCACCATCGTCTTCTTGTGCTCCCATGAAAATTCAATCATTCATCAGCAAACATCCAATGCATTCATACACGAAGGCCTTTGATGGAGTTGGCGCACGTGGAGGCGGGCGACGCAAATGGCTTTGGAGCCTCATCGAAGCGACCGTCGCAAGTTGCGCAAGGAGGGCGATGACGAGGCGGAGGCACAGCGCAGAGGCCCTCACCGGACAGCGATAGGGTGCGGAGCAAACACGACTCGACTTATTGGAGGATCGAGCAGCGATGACTGATATAGCTAATCGAGCGACGATGGAGAATGGCAGAACTACGCTTAAGATAGTCCTACTCGATCCAATGGAGCAGTAGGTTCCTAAACCTATTGCCTCCTTTTTAATTTGGATCGCACCACTTTAATCCATTTAGCTACAGGATTGGTTAACCTTCGGATAAATGTGAACCACTCCCACCAATACCCACCTAGACGCCACGCACACGTCCAGATCAGCTCGCAGCCTCCCGCCGCGCGTAGCACTCGAGGCCTCCAAAAATCCCGCCAGGCAGCGCGCTCCGTCCGTTGGGGCGGAGAAAATGCATTTTTAGCCCCCTGCGAGCTTAATGCTAAAAATATTCTCTGTTTGAAGATAAAGTCAAAAGATCAAGCGCGCATGTCATCTCTCGTGGGTCTGGTCTACGACAGGTGGCATTCTGTAGTGGTCTGTGGTAGGAGCCACGTGTCCTGATATTTTTTACTTTATCTTTCAACAGGGGCTATTTTTAGTATTGAACTGGGCTAAAAGTGCATTTTATTCTTGGGGGACGCTGCGCAGTTCTGCGTGATGCGTCACTCGGCAGACACGACCGTGCGTGATGAGTGTGAGCCTGCCCCTGCCCCTGCCCCTGCCCCTGCCACTCCCCTGCGCGCGGCAGCGTGGCCGGCCCACACAGGCTCTCCCGCCGCGCCAGAGCCCCTCACGTGGCCGCAGCCTGCCCGCTACGCACAACTGTGCCGCTTCACGTCAGGTCAAGAGGGCCACGCAGGCGCAGGCAGGGCTTTGCCCAATCCTTGCCGCCGCTGCAGATCGAAAGCAGCAAAGGTTCTCTCTCGCTAATAATGCGGGGTGTCGCGGCGCGTGCGGCTCAAAGACATCGGAGTTTACTACTCCTATGTAGAAATCCTCGGCCGCTTCGGGGTGAGAGCCTCAGGAAGGAAGCTGCAGCAACTGGTTACGTGATGGGGTGCAGTTGTGGTAAACAGTGCCTTTGCTTGCTCCAGCTTCCAAACTGATTGGATGTGTGGACGTACGAGTGAAATGTAGGGTCTTTTCTGATCTCAATCCTGATGGTTCAACTAGGAGAATGGTTTTGAGAGCGTGGGGTTGGCGGCTTAAGCGGGTTAATATAGATCTTGTATTTGTTAGAGTAAATTTTATTTTAATCAGATATTTGTCACGTCGTAACAAGTTGGACCATATTTAAATTTTTACGACATACTGAATCCTAAAATTTCAGTTTAAACCAAATTTAATGCTCAATCTTATATAATGATAGGTTGGTCCTCCCTCATATAGCAATGACTTCACATTTACTTGATGATGTGGACCCACCAAAAAGGTAGCTTTTCACAATTAATGTTTGAGATGTGGATGTGATTTACAATTAATCCTCCGAATTTCACCTCCGCCTCAATCCCCGCCCCCTCCCCCCAACCCCACCCTCACGCTGTTTTATGTGCTCACCTGCAGAGTGATGTGGCATCCTAATCAGCGTCGCATCCACCTGATATGTGGACCGGTTCTATCTAGATAGGTATAAAATATTATATCTAGTTCAACTTGAAATTTTAATACTTAAATCTAGTCTAATGTGTTATAAAAATTAAATCTAACTTAACTTATCATCGTCGGACAAATATCTAGTTGGAAGTCAAATTTACATAAAAGAAAATAATTCTTACCCCGAGTTGCTTGTCCTCTTATGTATACCGTCTAAATCCGAAATGCATTAGTAGATGCATGTCTCACTGTTGGAGGTTGGAACTCCTACTTGTAACTCTCTTCGTATAGTGCTCATTGTCTTCGCTTTACGCAATTAGGATTTTCTGATCTGGATGAGTTTACTACTCCTGTGTACATGCCTATACGTTCTGTGCTATCGAAAAGAAAGCACTGCATATACTAGACTAGATGTACTGTGCTATCGAAAAGAAGGCACTTCTTTCTTTAGGGTTGAAAAGAAAGCACTTTATAAAAAGACCAAGGCTAGCTTTCGCGTTTGCTTTCAGTTCAGTCCTGTTGCTCGAGGATAGCACTGCAATCTGCTGGTTGGGATGGTACAAGGGTGTTTGGTTAGGTTTTTTAGTATTTTTTACTAGAAAAAGCTACAGTGTAAATTGAGCTGTTTAGAAAAGTTATTTTCTGCTAAATTTTTATAATGTGCTGAAACTTCAGTGCTCGTTTTCTAAAATGTAGATGGTTTAGATCAATCAAAAATCATATATTTATTTTCTCACAATCATAATAGTTTTTTCAAATAATCAGCTAATAACAGCTTTATCAACCATCATAGTCCAATCAAATAGGTCCTAATTGAAGCTTACCCTGAGTAATTTCCGCTAGAGGGAAGTGGAGCAGCAGTACAGAAATTGAAACGGCTGGATCGCTCTCACCGATGACCGATCCATCTCCATCCCACTTTCCCCTATGGCTGACGAGCCCCGCGGGGCCCAGCCGCCTGCGATCCTGTGGAGCGATGATGACACAACCCGAGCGTTGTCTCGTACTATTTCTGCCGGCCACGACGTGCACTGGTGCACACATGCATCTCCGTCTCTAGCACCACCACATCCCCAACCCAACCCAAAGCAAACATACGCTTCCGCTCGGCGCAGCCCCCCCCAGTTGGCCGGCGCGCCCGCGTGCAAGTGCAGAACAGTACAGCACCCATCCATCACCGTCACCGTGCACATCGTCGCAGCTCTTAAACCCCGCCCACGCCGCTCTGCCAATTCGCCCGAGCTGCAGCTGCAGCTGCCCACCCACGCTGCATTATTGCTCGCCCCCGCCGGACCGCGCGGGCAGCTAGCGCAGACCAGTCAAGCACGCTCGTCACCGTAGCTGCTGCGCCTCGTGCAGACGCTCCTCCGCTCGCCCCCACCTGCGCTCCCTCCCTCCCTCCCTCCCCGCCTGCCTGCGCCTCGAGCCCCGGTTTATAAGCGCCGTGCTCGCCACCTTCCCAAGCTCTCTCGGTCTCTCTACTGGCCCCGCACTAGCTAGCTGGCTGTAGCCTGCAGCACTGTAGGTCGGGTAGCGGATAAAAGTTCCGTGTTGTGAGTGCGATGGGGGAGTCGCCGAGGCCCAAGTCGCCGCCGAGGTACCCGGACCTGTGCGGCCGGCGGCGGCTGCAGCTGGAGGTGCAGATCCTCAACCGGGAGGTCGGGTTCCTCGAGGTAAGCAAAGCTGCTCACTCCTTGTCATGTCGATGCTGTAGTAGTAGTACTACTACTCTCGAATCTTGATTCTTGTAAAGAAAAAGCGTGCGTTTTTGTTCTTTCTATGTGGGAAAGTAACATGTAGGGAGGAAATCTCAGGGAAAGTTGATGTGGAGAGTTCATTGGCTTGGGGTTTCGGGATTGGGGGAAGTTCGTCGCGAGGCCCGAGGCGCGTCAGGCTCCCTGTTCGGACGTGCCGCGTCGTACGTACCCCTCTGTCACGGTTGCCTTGGTTTCTTCCAGAGGGAAAAAAAAGTGTGGCCATAATCTAATGACATTTTCCTCCTAGACGTAGTTTCTGCTCTCTTTTTTGCGAAGAATATGTTATCTCTGCTAAATCAGACATCAGGAATCTGAATTTTAACTAAAGCAAAACAGTTGAGGGATTGCAAGTGCAGTCTATGTCCAAATTCTGTTCTTGCTCTCTGCACCTCGTTGAAACTCTGGGTTTACCACCTAGCGGAACAAAAAGATCTTTCACATCTCTGCTGCTGCTCGTGACATCAGCTGGCACGGGCAATAAATCGGTAGAGGCTGGCTGCTGGCGCGCATTGCTCGTCTTCTTTACTGCTTTCATTCATGGCACATGGGGCAGGACTGGTTGCCATGTGTATCGGCCTGACTGACTGACTCGGGCGATCTTTTTGCAGCAAGAGCTACAGGGACTTGAACGAATGCAGCCGGTCTCGAGGTGTTGCAAAGAGTACGCTCTGTTTCCCTTGATGCTTTCCTCATTAGCCTCCCATCTGGAAGCTTAGCATTGGGCATTGCCAGTGCCTGTTTGGCTCAGATGGGCAAGCAGCAGGGAGGCTTGTTCTCTTGTTCATGCTAGTTTCATGCTCAAGTTCCATTTAGAACAGCAGTTCAATTTACTTTGTGTTTTCTCAATTTCAGAGTTATTAATCTTGTTGTCTCTTGATTTTGTGATGTAGCTTTGGTGTAAATGCCCAGTTCTTTGTCTGATTAAGAAACATGCTTTCAATTCCTTTTAAGGAAGCATTATAACTAGATTTTGCTCTGATTTGTAGTAGTTGTGCACCTCTGCTTCCTGCATATGTGCACTACATACTCTTTAGGATAACAAAAAGAAAACAAATACACAAAAAAAAATTATTTATAAAAGAGAACTGCCCCACGTGCATTGCAACATTTACTATACTTCCGTTTCCTTCACCGTCTGTCCTTCATAATTTGCAATAGCTTCTGCCTGGTGGTCCAATAGTGAATATTTGGACTGTTCAAACATGGCCTACATTTTTATTTTGCTTCTTCCGGGGTTGTATCATTTGATGCCGATGTTACTCACAAAGTTGCTAATGCTCTAGTGTAATATTTGGCAGTGTCAACGAATATGTCGGTGCAAAGACAGACCCACTTATACCAATGTATGATCTCTGGACTTAATCTCTTGCACATCAATGTTGATTCAGTGTTGTTGATCAGTGTTTCCCCCGGGCCTTCTACTTTCCAGAAACAAAAGGAAGCATAGATCTTGCAGTCTGTATCGGTGGATCAGGTTCGACACTCTTCCCTTGTTTCAATCCGAACAATATTTAAATCGTTTGAGGTGATATGCTGAATTAAGTAAAGTGACCTTAGGTAGGTCATTAACTGAAGTAAACAGTCTACAACATCTTACCACCATTTGAATGTGATAGTCATCATTATCAAGAATTTAGGTGTATGTCCTCTGTCTTTTTTACAAAGTTCTGTCTGATCTTTCGAAAACTGATAAAAGGACTTCCATACTTCATACTATGGGTTCTGGTGTTGTCGAACACTCGAACTGACTTTCATGTATTAACCGATTTTGTTATGAGATCTTCACCAGAACTGGTGGAAGAGACCTACCACACAGACATAAGTAATTTACTATCAGATATGTTATGCTTTAGTACGACATGATATCTGACAGGAGTTGCCTTCTTTTTATGGGAAAAGTGATACTATCTGACATCAGTTATGGTGGCACCAAAACTTTTTTCAGTTCTGCACTATTTGTGACAAATACTGCAACACACAACTTTTTTACAGCATTTCTTGCAAAACGACTTGCCCTGTTACTATACAATATTCAGCTTCCATGCAAAAAATTAAACTGATTTTTCTTCATTTTGAAGCCCAAAAATAATCTGACTTTTCGCAGATCAAAACTGTGCACATGCGTTTCATGCTTGTGCTGCTGGTGCCGGTGCCTGCCAAGGCCCAAGACACCAAGCTGCTTCAGCTGCTCCTGCTGCGACACGTCGTGCTGTACACCGAGCTGTAGCTGCCCAAAGACGCCTTCGTGCTGCAGCAAACCCAACTGCAGCTGCAGCAGGGGCTGCTGCAGCACCTGCAGCCTTCCCAGCTGCTGTGACTGCAAGCTGCCACATTGCGGCACAGGCTGCGGCCATTGCCGACCGCAGTGCTGTTCCAGCGACTGCTGCTGCTGCAAGCCGAGCTGCGCCGACTGCTCGTGCTCTTTACCCAGGTGCTGTAGCTTCACCGCCTGCTGCTGCGCTCCGTGCTTCGGCTGCCTCGACGTCCTCAAGCGGTGGCTGAGCTGCCGGTCGTCGTGCTGCAAGGGGCAGCCTTCCTGCTGCAAGTGCCAGTTGTCGTGCTGCGAGGGGGAGCAGTCCTGCTGCGGCAAGGGATCAACGTGCTCCTCCTGCAGGTCGTGTTGCTTCGGCGGCCCGGCGCCGTCGTGCCCCGAGTGCTCGTGCGGCTGCGTGTGCTCCTGCCCCAGGTGCAAGGGAGGATGCCGGTGCCCGTCGTGCAGTAACCCGTGCGGTGCCGGTGGATGCTTGTGCTAGACTAGATTATTAAAGCAGTATGGCTGTTAATTATTCTTCCTTTTGTGCTTATTAGGCGTTTGATTTGAGTAAAACTTCGCTAGTATATGGTACTTCGTGCTTACTGTAAAGAATTAACTTGAGCGCCAAAAAAGATGAAATTAAAGCGTGAATTGTATGGGTATTGTCAACCGTGGGGGATTAAATTAGAAGGCAATGGATACATGGGTTTCGTGTATACTTTACTGTGTTGCCTATGGCTCCAACATGAAATCGGCTAAAAAATACGGAGTAATGAATAGTTATTTCTTCTACATAATCACCAAGTTCTAAATTGCTCCAGACAAAGGACATCCTCACCTTGCATAAACATGGGCCGAAGAAAAAAAAAGCTTTTGGTCTGCATATGAAAACAACAAGCAGAATTAATATAAGAGTGGCTAAATCTAAAAAAACATACATAAAGAATAGTCCCACGTAATGACTAGAGTAAATAAAGTCTCCGAAGTGATCGTACAATCTCATACGAAGAACCTTAGCAATATAAAAATGAATTGTCTATTCCTAAATTATAGTAGCCTCACCTTATATCAATAACAACCATCATGATTCCCTCCTCGCTCCTTATATAAACTATAGAATAAAAACAGCAGTCACCGTTTTGCTAAAATTACAGTGTTTCCATATTAGTACTTCTCTGTTGCATGAGAAAATAATTTTCCTAGATGGCTGCAACTCTCTTAAACCAGAATGCCAAGAAAGCTGTAACTCTCTTAAACCACATTTGTGTGGGCTTGCTTAAGAAGAAAAAAACAGGACAAATAGTTCAGCAGCTTCGACATTCCAATGAACACTCGGATGAGCAATATCAATGCTACTAAAAGAGAACATCATTCTACAGAAGAGGGAGCTAAACTATTAATAAAAGTACATCAACCAAGTACAACTGAAAGCACGTAGCATGAATGACCAAAAGCACGTAGCATGAATGACCATCAAGTTATCTTTTTCCTAGGTCTTTAGGCTTTGTCTCTCAAGTACAAGGATCCATAAGATGGATATTAGCACAAGGAGTGCTCCATGATCCAAGGGCTCGCACGAACACAACAAATAGCTTAAGGAATATTTTCGAAATCAGGTTTTTCAGCAAATCCGGTCGTGAGTGTTACAACAATATTCAGAAGGCACAGAAATAATAAGTTTAAGCAAATACGAAAATTCATCTAAAGTTTGAATTACCGAGGCTCTTCTATATTTGAATTACCGAGGCTCTTCTGTTGACTCCAGGACTTACACGCTCAGTAGTGAGAAATACTTTCATGTATTTACAGAAAAGTCGAAGGTCATATCGTGAAAGTTTACTAGATCTGCTCGGTGCGACGGGTTATTCCCTAGAATCATCAACCTGCATCTTTGCTCGTGAGCTGCTACTCCTTACTAGGCCGAAAGGACCGTTCCACCTTTTTCAATATTTTTGTTTGTTTCTTTCTTGGCCCATGTCAATAAGTGGGCTTGGGCTAGCCAGCCACCGCCACTGCATTCTAGCTTGATCTTGTATGGAGAATTTCCACGGTGTGAAGTTGCCTCAAGTAATCATTGAAGACGTAATCGCCGACATAATGCCGATCAATTTACTAAATGAAAACGGGACTTATCGATCACATCGCGGAATGGCGGCGCGCACATGCCCTCATTTACTAAATGAAACGGGGACTTTTTGATCACATCGCGGAATGGCCGCGTGCACGTGCTAGCAAGGTGTGGAGAACGAACAAGTGAAATTTGTGGATGGGAACTAATGCAGTACATGGATAAGCGTCAATGTTATCATACGTTGGACTTAGCAGATGTTTATGTAGAATCTTAAGCTTGTGGAACTATCATAGCATATATAAGAAGAGGTGAGGGTTGTGTCCTTAGATGGAGGCTTGGTTCTTGACACCTTCGTAAGCACCTCACACATTGGAGATGCCATTAACATTTAGTTTCAAAGCATATGTTTCAGGCAATAAACTATACAAGGCCCACAAAATCTGACAGCAATATAACTTATGATACGGGAAATACAAGCATGGTAAATCCTTCAAATGTTATCATCAAGGATATGTTCCTGAAAAACTGATCCTGAAGAGAACAATAGGCATACTGCATCTTATATACATATGCATATATGGACAGTAAAAATCTTCTGCATACATGAAATCCAAACTTACTTTGGTACGTGTATCCGTATTGTTTCACGTGATATCCAGCAAAATTCCTATGAAAGTCCTGCATTCCAAGCACGCGCTAAAGATGAATTTCAGTGTAATAAAACCCAACGTCGTCACCTCACAAGTCACAAACACCCAAATGAGACATACGAGATGTGCATACATAAGCAAGCACTTGCACAACAAACAGATTAGAGCACCAGAAAACGGTACACACCTGTGATCACGGATATGCCGCTCTGCAGATGCAACTGAGGAGGACGGCGCCCCTGCGGTGGTTCCCACGCTTTGAGGAGGCAGAGAACCGCGCCATTGCGGAGGTAGCTATCCCTGACGAGGCGGTTCAGGGCAGGCGCAAGCATGGCCTGCCGCGTGTGGACGCCGCCGTAGACCACCATCCGGTATCTCTCCGGGCCTGGTGACCACACGTCCAGCACAATACAACATTGATCAGCGGTCGCATAACCACCCCCGGCGCCTCCGGCGAAGCCAGCCCGCCACCGTCCCATGGTCCGAGCTCCAATCGCATGACTTCGAGTTGGCAAAGGATGATCAACTTGTGTCGAGGAACCAACGCACAAAGGAAGAAACAATAACAGGAATCAATTCCGGTGCCCAAATTAATCCGATCTTACTTGCGCGTGACGGAAGGGAGGGGACGCGCGCGCACCTGCGACCATGGTTGGTTGTTGCGGATGAACTCAGGAGGCGGATGACGACGAGCGGGCGAGGTGGCCCAGGCGCGGTGAGCATGGCCGGCTGCGTGCGTGCCCACGCCGCCGGCAACTTTATAGAAGCTTCCGGAGCAAAGCGATCGTGAGGACCGAGCAGGCGAAAGGATCAGTTGATTCGGAGAAGTTCCGAAGCGCCACCGCGGATTTAAGGCGGAGGGGTTGTTAGTTTGGTACCGTGAGATTACGATGGATCGTAAGGTTTGCAGATCTCAAGGATATCTGCGGGCAGTCTTATCTTTTCTTTGAGCTAGTATCACCACTTAAATGTTTTGAGTTGAAAGGTAGATTTCTGAAAAGTTGTTTTCTAATTAGCGGAAAGTTGGTAGTTTTGCCACCGAATGTTTTTGATCATATAGTTGAATGAAAATCTCATTTCATATAGTTGGAATTAAGTAAAAATACAAATGGATTCTAAGGGTTTGTGATCATAAATTGGAGGTTGGTATCCAAAATTTTGAAAGCATGTTATTTTGGACTTTTAGTCTTCTCCTCTAGCTCCGGCGATGGCACCACTTGCCGGAGCAAGCACTACTATAGAAACGGGTATTCTAGATCCTAAATCTAAGTCGGTTATTCAAACAGTTTGTGATAAATACAATCTAAACCGGTCAGTGAGAAAGAACTAGCTAAATAAAATTAACTGTCACATATGACAGAATATCTACAACGGCTGATAAAACAGTTCGTCTGAAGCATTACCTCAAACGATTGAAATATCGAACCGGGATAGTGATAATATCTCAAACCGTTGATTTTCAGAACCGTCTGTGATATTATACAGATAGTTCATTGAAGGGAGCCGACTAAGATATTGTCATTATCCCAGTCCATTCTCACTTTGACCATTGGAGATCTATTGTTCATCTATTTAAGGCGTGCAGCTGACTAGAGCTATAGGGGTTAGATCATTCAGTTCTTATGGCTGCTTCTAGAAGATCATTTATTGATATATCCATTTAGTCTTGCTAATCTAAGATTTGTAATTAGCTATAATTAGTTGTATTCTTTAAATATTAAGATTTTATTGGTAATTAAATAGGGATTTCAAGATATATGTTTATTTAGATGTATTAGTGATATAGGGTAGTAATTTTCTCTAATTGAAACTATTGATTTAATTTCTCCAATTTAAGTAATAATATGGTGCATATATATATTTATTGTAATTTTAATTAATATATTATTGCTATTTACATGTATACCCTATGTTCACCGTGAAGCTGAAGAGCATACTAATGGTATATCTTTTTTAAGGGGAGTTGTCGAAGAGGATATGGTTAATAAGGGAGAAGAGTGAATGTACCGCGTGTCCATGCATTGACTGTGATAATAAGAAGATGTTCAAAAACTCAACTTAGATCTAGGCATACTTGGGCCTCCTTTGATTCATAGGAAAAACGGAGGAAATCCACAAGAATAGGAAATTTTCCTTTGATGGCACTGTTCATGCATTTGATTCTTAGGAATAGCCCATAGGAAAAATGGAGGATATTTTCCTTTGTTACCAATTTTACAGGAAAATCACAGGAAAAAAATAATCCAGTCTGACCTCTTTTTTCCAATCTTCGCATAGGACCGAGGCAAATGGAACATTATCGAAGCAATTAGGCAAATAACTCTGAAGCAACAGCCACTGATTATGTGAATTAATTTATGTCGAAGCAATTCTCTATAGCAAAATGGATTCTTCATACTTCAAAAATTTTATGTGAATTTTCTCATAATTTTTAGAATTATTTGAATGCATTTTTGGAATTAATAAAATATTTTTATTTACTTTGACTTTGTTTTGACTGTGCTTATTAGGATTCCTATGTTCTTCCTGTTCCTGCGAACCAAACACCTAATTCTGTAAAATTCCTGTGTTTTTTAAATCCTCTGTTTTGCACATGCATTCCTATCCTATTCCTGTGTTTTTTCTATTCCTGCGTTTTTAGAATCCTACGAATCAAAGGAGCCTTGATTTAGAGAAGCTGTAGAAAGGGTATACATGTTCGAGCTAGTCACTGTGAATTGATAGGAAGCCAAAACGTAAAACTGTGATTTCTCTTCCAACGGCTGGGCCAAATCTGGTGTCCCGATCGTTTGATGAGAAACACATGTCGGTTTGGTGGAGATGATTTTGATGATCCGGCTACACTCGTACAACGGTGGAGCGTCTAGGCAATTGTTAAACCAACTCCTGGAGGTTATTGACCTTGCCACGGGCATGATCAACCTGAACATGAGGTTTCTTTATCCCTACAAGCAACCGAAGAACGAGCAAGAATAATTGAAGGCAATCTGAAATTACAATATAGATGAATTATGATATGTTGATATTGTGGAGTTCTGTAAAGTAGTCGAACTAGATGGTCGCAAGATACAGCTAGAGACAAGTTGTTTGGCCCTAGGCAACAAAACTATGCTCAACAAAATCCAAAACTAAAGAGAGAATCCTAGGGGCTATACTGTTTCAAAGATAGTCCCTGACTGTTTTGACAGTTGTAGTGTGCTCATAAGGAAATTAGAGATGAGGCTAGATAGGATGGAAAGAGCACAAGATAAGCTTTTCAAGAGTCCAAGATCACCTAAATCGGAGTTTGTATGCCGAGATATAGACGTTTGAAGTCAGGGCTATCTCAGCAATCCGAATTAGAGTCCAGAACTTGTGAGACTTGATCTCTAGCTCTTCTTGGACCAAAGTGACGTGAGAGAACTCCTTATACAAGACAAATTCATGTGAGATATCTTCATGGTCACATGAACTTCATTCCCTTCTCCTCCCGAGAGTGTGAACTTGAATCCTTGCTTGTTCTTGACGATCTTGACGGATCTCCTTTTGTTCTTTGTAGCTTGAGCAGCAGACGTAATTGAAGTAGTGGAAGTAGAGGTGGTAGCGGGTGTATCTATGGGGTCATGTCCTCATCATCTCCCAAATATAATCAATATCTACCTCCTACAATCACTTCTCCACTTTCTATCCAATCTAGACATTTGGGGAAATCTGAATATAATCCTGGGATATCTTATAGCCATGTGCAACTCATATCTATGCTCGCTCGTTGTTCCACAATTCAAATTTTAGACCAGTTTTAAATGCAAATATGAGCTTGTTTTCTCCTTTTTCTCTAAACTTAATCTGTAGTCCTAAGAAAATCTCTATTTTGGAAGACGACATCATAGGGTCAAGTTGACCATTTGACTCCACCGCAATCTCCCGAGATGAACAACACGAGATCAAGTTCCAAGCATCCAACACCTTGCCAAAAGCTTATGCCTTTCCACTCTTCAAGTTTTGGCTCGTTTTCCTAAAACTCCACTCATCTCTCCCTTCTTAACTCTCTCTTGGACATGCGTGGACCCCACTTTCTAGTCCCCCACTCGTGAAGCAAGGCCAAAACGTGGTCGACAGTGGCAAAGTGCACACTCGACGTGTCCAAAGTGCGTGCAGCATGCCAGGGCGTGCACTCCATTGTAGACCAGTGCTGGCAGCTGTAGCCCTGAGCTAGCCAACAACACGCCATGTCAGGCAAACTCTGAACCAACCGTAAAGACTATCACAGTGCCATCGGAGACCGCGGAATTGTGCTAATCTGAGCGCCACGCGCTAGCTAGAGCAGCTACCGAGTGCGCGGAGACACCACGCGGCACGCACAAGCGCCACCACCCGCGTCCTCTAGCCATCCTCACTTCCCTGAAGATCGCCACAATACCTCTCGACCCATATCCTACTTCTCTCTCTCCGACCGTCAAGCCTATGAGCCACACTCACCGTGCACTGTGTCATCCTCTATTTAACCCCATGCCAAGCTCCGCACCTAGTCTGACACCACTCTACTCCATCCTCTAAACCTTCCGAGTGCAACGCACTGCCTTGAGAAGCTCTTCTTTCCCGCCTCCGGCGAGGGAGCCCGCCGCCACTGCCTCTAAGTTGATTCCAAGCCAACTTATGTGAAAGTGCATCTAGGTCCCCTAAGTGAGTTTTGGTGATTAATGGTAAAATAATTAAGAAATAATATGTGCATCAAGTGTATTGAGGATATTAGTTCCATGAAGGAGTACTCTAGTTAGTGTTGGTAACCCTAAAAAGTTCCAATGAATGGATGGCTTGAAGAATCTTAAAAGTGAAGGACATTTTGCGAGCTCTTTTGGTGATTCATCGAATCACATTAAGTTTAGGACAAGTCATACTATTAAGGGGGGATTGACATTAAGTAGCTGGTGAGAGTGCCTTGAAAATTCTCAAATAGGAATCAATTACAAATCCAAAGAGGCCTTTGAAACCCTTCTACACACTTTTTTAGAAAAAGTCAGAATAGCTGAGATTGATCCCAGAGCTTCCGAGATCCAGTTCTGTGTGTAGAACCAGAGAACTCAGAGCCTTGGAGTTGCTATGTCTATTCTAGATTTCCAAAAGTCAGAAGTTCTGAAATTTCCCGAAACCACCAAGGTCAGGTTTTGAAATCTTCAGGTCCAGTGTGCTTCAAAGTGGAAACAATCATAAGTTCTGTCTGGATGCTCCGAATCTCTGCCCTGGACTCTCTTTTGAAATCTCGGAACATCCGAGTTTGTTTTTGGACCCTCTGACTTTTGATTCTGTAACGGTCAAAGCCCCACCCTATGTGTTCTAAAGTCGGAGCCTCCGAAAGTTTCTCGGATGCTCTAAGTCTTTGTAATGGGCTTTAGTTTGAAATCTTGGAGTGGCCGAGTTCATTTCCAGAACATTCGAGTTTCTGTTATGTGAAATATCAGTCTTATGAAATCTTAGAAGTTCCGAGTACATGTTAGAGCCTCCGAAAGTTCGTTCTAGAGTTTTCTTGTTAGGGCAACCTCTCTTCCCAGATGGTCCGAGTTCCATGTCGAAACCACTGACACGTGCCTCTATTCGCTGTGCGCTGAATGCCGGAACCTCCGACATATTTTCAGATCTTTCGAGATTTGTTCCTGGATAGCAAAATAGCCATTGGTTTGAAATGTCGGAATCTCCGAGATTGAAATTGGAAGGTTCGGCTTTTTCGTCTTTTGCACAACGACTTGTTTTTTAGGGGTTAGCTATATATACCCCCAATCCTTTTTCCGTAGAGCGCTCTTGGATTCCTTCATCTCTTGCTTTTCCAATTCTCAAGGCTTGATTCCTCAAGCCCTAGATCTAATCTTTGAGAGGAATACTTTGAGAGAAAAGATTGAGCCCTAGATTGAGCACAAGCAAGAGTTCATCTCCAACCGTCTTGATCAAAGTTTGTTATTCTTGGAGATTTGGCATCTCCCAGATGACTAGGGGTTGTTGGTAGCCTTCAAGAAGAATTGTGAAGAGCCCCTTCAATTGTTTGAGGGTTTGGAGATCACTACGGCGAGGTGAAGGGCTGCCACAAGAGAAGGAAGGCATCGCATCGGCAAGCCTCTCGAGGGAAGAGCACGTTTTGCTGCTGGCTTCGATCGTCAGATCAAGTTTCCTCAATGGAGACATAGAGCCTTGCCAAAGGTTTGAACTTCTACAACAAATCCCTTGTCTCCTTGTGTTTGTGCTAATTCTCCTTTCTTACATACTTGTTTGTTCCTACACACCTTGCCTACTAGTATGCATAGGGTTTGATTTTCTCATAATTTTGTTAATCTCCTATTCGCCCCTCTTTTTCATTTCTGAGCTCCTCCAATCTCCATCTTCTAACTCCGCACCATAATTTCGTATTGGCAGCGCCGAGGACCGAAGCCCCTTTTCTGCCGCCACAGTCACCGTCGGACCTCACCGCCAATGACTCTCAGGTGCCCACCGACGATTGCCAACACGACCTCAAGGTTCGTGCTAGGCCCTTGGACTCTCCTCTGTGGTCATTACCCCCTGTTGCTCCACCGTTCACCGCCAAAGAGCTCGCCAGAGCTATGCTCTGTACGAAGCCGCTGGTGAGTGGGCCCCACAAGTAGCGCGCGCGAGCGTAACCATTTAAAAATTGCGTGCCACTGACAATCGGGTCCTTCCGTCGATTTATTTTAAACCAATGCCCCTTGATTTTTGCCTCCCCTACAGGACGGTGTATTCTAGATTTACACCTTTGACGTCATCATCTTTAGTCCGAAACCATTTATTCTATGGCTATTTACTCTATAACTAACCTTCGAATAGCGATTTCACCCTAATACTTAGTCCTTTTTGGTCCATATTTTTTTTATAAATTCCTAATCTTTCAAAATCTATCCAATGGGTGCCATTTTCATAATTTTTAGAATTTTTTGGATTTTTTGTTATTTATTTGTGCTATGTTTGTTTTGCCCTCGTATAGCAACTAACGACTTGACACTCTCGAAGGAGGACTCCGAGCGGTATCCCGACCAAGGCAAGCTTCCATGAATATCCTGACACTTGCAATTTATTACTAGGATTTATTTAATTTAGGCAAGCATGTGTTATGTGCATATCATTTCATGTGCATTTCAAAATATGTTGTTATATCCCTTTATTGGAGCAAGCAACTATATTATATATTCGGTGATAATACTAACAAAAACATAAACACGATTAAAATTGCTACATGCTACATGTTCCATAATCACATGAAATGATGGTTTAAAAACCTAAAGCTACATGTGTTAT
The DNA here is from genome assembly GCA_019208055.1 of Stipa capillata. Lineage (NCBI taxonomy): Eukaryota > Viridiplantae > Streptophyta > Magnoliopsida > Poales > Poaceae > Stipa > Stipa capillata. Next base: position 225,389 of record JAGXJF010005517.1, on the reverse strand, counting down.
AATTCATATACATGAACATATGAGGACGTCTCATTGGAAGAACTTGTCTTTAGGCTCTTGATTCATGATCTGATGGTAATATTGTGAGGAGCAATCTGAATTAGTGATGATCATATAAATAAGAATTTAAACTTTTTAATCTCCTGTGTCGGTTTTAGGTCAAGTTATAGTGCCGCCTATCCAAACTACCATCCATACATCCACAAGTCCTCTATGGAGAGGATTTAGCTTAATAAGTTGTCACACTTTTCATCTATACCTATCCCTAGAGTAAACTAGGTGGTAATTGCGACATGGTCATGCCTACCGCCTAGTTTGCTAGAGCATGAACATGTGTTGTTAAGACTTGTCAATACAAGTGAATTGTTGTTGATGTTCATAGCCTCTCTCGTGGTAGATTCTTGGAGTTAATGTGAACCAATGCCCGATAAACTTACTACTAGATGGTGTGATGTAACTATTGAAATACCCCTGTTGGCACACCGATGGGAGTATGCTATTAGTATCAGGCACAAGGGGGTAATATTGTCGTGTTGGATAAAGATGTACATCATCTGTTGAGAGTAAACCTATTCGCATAGTCGTGCCCATGGTTATGGGCATTGTGAGAAGTGGTCACACTATACGAACTTGGTCCAACAATGCAAGAGATGAACACGTGAACGCATGAATATATGAACGTCACACTATACAGACTTGGTCCAATAGATCAGGAGATTAACACATGAACGCATGAACATATGAACGTATGGACATTAGAACGATTGAACATACAAACGATATTATTATGGACACTTTTCTAGATGTGGACTGGTCCTTATCTTTGATCTAGTTATCTGGTCCTTTTTTTTTCCTTGATCTAGTTATTTGGTTCTTTTCATTTTCTTTCACCTATGGTCCAGTTATTTGGTCCTTTTTATTTCTGTTTTAATCGTAGTCTAGTTATCTGGTCTTTTTATTTTCTTTTCACTTGTGATTCAGTTATCTGGTCCTTTTATTTTCACTTATGATCTAGTCATTTAGTCCTTTCATTTCTTTCTTCTAATTGAGATGGAGTTATTTGGTCCTATTATTTCCCATCAGTTGTATGAAAATGGTGCCAAGTTTGTTTGTGCTTCACCAACATGTTGATCTTTGGTTGGTTATTGGATACACAAATGGTGTGACCTTAAAAACCGGGTCCCGACAGGACTTCATCCACTGGCCAACGGCCCACTATCTAGGAGCTCCTCCAATGCTTCCTCAAGCGCCGGCCTCACGTCATGTCCTCCCTTGGTTGGTGAGTGGTGCTGGACTTCGTGCTCGACCCTGCCGGTGATGGTGCCCTCGTCTCTTCAACAGCGCCAGTGTCAGGTTCGAGCTCGACCATGCTAGCGGCAACGCCTTCTCCCTACGGTCAACGAGCCCTTCCCCTTCCTCCGCCAATGACACCTCCACCCAAATCTGACTCAACCTGGGCTGCCTCCAAGCAATTTTGTTGTTAATTAATGTTTGTGCAAAGTTGCAACCGGATAAAGTGCTTAGTTAATTGATGTTTGTTCAGTGTTGTCAGTGGATAAAGGACTCGAGATTTGATTGATGCTAATGGATGAATTTGAAATTTTCTCCTATCCGATAGCCTCGAATTTGCACAGACACTAGTGTTGTATGGCATCGGCCCCTGTTACAACATGGATAATTCAATCTTGCGACATGGATAATTGTTCAACCAAAAATTTGGATAATTGTTGTTTGTTGCACAAAGCCGTGGTTTACGTGCTATAAGAAATCCATATGTATTGATCAACTACTTGTGTAAAGCCATGGTTTACTTACTGATAAAAAATTCATATGCATTGATCAACTACTTGTGTGCTGATATATGAAGTTTATTTAAGACTGTGGAGCGTGGTTGCTGACACATGAATTCGATATATGAAGTTGAATGATTTGTCTTGTGCATTTACGTGTACATGTTGAAGGTGTGTTAGCTCGAAAAGGATAAAAACACTTGTATTTACAGTATATTAGCTTGAAAATAGTTCATTGTGTGAAATCAGCTATTTTCACTCACAGGCACAGCTATGGCAGCTAGTTGCCAAACGATGCTCCAGCTTTCTCCCACCAACTTTCCCATAACAGATAGCCCACATCTACTTTTATATAAGCCGCAGACTAACCAAACAGGTCTAAGCCATTTGGGCTCATTGTCTGTTCTTTGCTTGAATTGTGTTTTGGGCTTTTTGTTAGGAAAAATTAATTCTAAACAGTACATATGGTTACCGCTCCTTAAAAAAAAAGTAAGTAATCTCTATGTATTATTGTATCTCTCAACAGTCTACCATACGCATAGAACAAGGTAGTGCACCAGATATAAGGTAGAGTTAATGAGAAATGAGTATGCATGCCCTATTAAAATAGGATGTTACCATCACTCAACCTCTTCCACAGTATTAAAGTAAGAGTAGAGAATGGAAACATCGCATTAACTACACTCTATTTTTTAGACTAGCAATCACGTCCGCACAATGCACGCTTTTCACAATATATTCTTTAGAATATATACTCACATATGTAAAAACCTATTCGAAAAAATATTATTGAGCATATGTTAAAACCGTAAGCATTATTTTTTATAAATAAATAAATTTTTGTTAATAATAATAATAATTTATTTAAGCATAAAAAATAATTCTCGGTCATACAAATTGAATTGATAAGTAATTAGGAGACAATAAGTACAAGAGTGATTCGGGAGGGTGTAATCTTTATCCACAACTATGGGACGGAGAATTACAAAATTAGATTAAAGATTAAGGACGGCTCACATTGAAAGTTTCCATCTAACTTATACTTTTTTATTGGTATAGATAATGGAAGAATGAACTATGCTTTTGATTCTCCTAATGGACAAATATTTTAAAATAGATAGTCCCAAGACTAGTTACAGAAATAGTGAAACATAGGAGTAGTACTCATTCCGTTTGATTATGTAAGCGCATATATTTTCTAAGATTTACCTTGGATCAATAATATGTAGATTATGTGATAAAAACTGATATAATTAAATTTGTATTTAAGAGTATTTTTTATAGTTATGATTTTATAACTACAAATAAAGTATTTATGAAAAATTCGTGGTCAAATTCAGGATTAAAACACGTGCGCCTTACGTAATAAAACGGAGGGAGTTCTACGTACAGTTATCAATTGCTGATACGCATTGCAAATCGGTAATTTGTTTCTTTGTAGAGAATTAACACTTTTTTTTTATCAAAGTCGATGCACACTAAGTATATATATGTAGTTGCGTTAACATTCCTTACCATTCCAACAAGACCAAAACGAAGTTCTGAAGGTAAAACAATAGCAGACATTTTTCTTCCTATCTTCGTACTTTGATCAACCTCTGAAAGTCCAATTCATTAACCGGACTTCTCATAACACTCTTGGCACGCAAACCAAGCATCCCTATCAAGAATGAGAAAAAAAGTTATCGAGAGAACAACTCCTAACCAAACCAATGTGGTGATCTATGACTTGTGTCACAGCCCTTCTACGATCTAATTTAATTATGTATAATCTTCCTTTTTGCTATTTCTTCCTAATGCTCCTATCTACGCTCTCTTATGATCAACTCTACGCGCCCCTCTCCTTGCTATAGCTTGACCCCCTCCGGTGTCGCTGTAACACGCTGGTGTATGATCCGACGGCACCGTCCCGATGCAGCACAACGTCGGCGTGGATCGCGGAGTTCGGGTACTTCTGGCGATGCCGATCCTGATGACTCTGATGTTTCTCCTCCACCTTTGTCTCAATCGTCATGTCAACCTTCTGCTCACTATCGAGGAGCTTTCTTTTGCTCTCATTGTCATTGTTGCTATCTTCCACTATGACTGTGAATACAAATGGCCCCACCTGGAGGTAGTCATTCATGTTAAGTATGGGCTCTAGGGCATGAACCACCTCCCTCATGGTGGGCCTGGACTTTGAGTTTTGGCTCAAGCACTTGTATGCCACCAACGCAGCCTGTCGAGCACCCTCATTCGAGTACTGGCACTCTAGGCTCGGGTCCATGACCCGGTATAGCCTGTCGGGCTTCTTGAGGTAGGGTCTGGCCCAGTCCACTAAACTTTGCTCTCTTGAACACCGAGCCCGATCAATGCACCGCCGACCCGATAGGAGCTCTAGGAGAACCACGCCGAAGCTATACACATCACTTTTAGCCGTTAGATGTCCTGTCATAATGTACTCCGGTGCAGCATATCCATGTGTCCCCATGACACGCGTTGTGACATGAGTTGCATCACCCTGTGGCCCATCCTTAGCGAGCCCGAAGTCGGATAGCTTGCTGTTGTAATCCTGAAATCCAAGAATCAGACCGGGTTAGGCAAACATCAAGGTGACAATTACAGTGATATATAGGACTTCGCAAGTAACTCGCAAGACAACGTCTGTCATGCTATCAGTATTATCTATCAGGCTAGTGCTTTGATATACTGAGATAATGATACAGTGGGGAGCGGGTAGGTACAGAATTTTTATTAGGTATCTGGATTTCTGGGAGTTGGGCATCGAGGGACGTTCTAAGTCGCAATCATGCAGAGCTGGCTTTCTAACCAACCCAGAAAACGATTTTGAAACGAGTGGCAGACTTTGACTTTCATCTATCTCCTATCGACAAGTCATGGTCAAAGCTCGAAAAGTGGTTTTCCAATCCAATTTTCAGAGCTCGAAAGCAAAAGAAAATAAAATCTTGAAGCATTTTTAAGCAGGCGGAATGTTCTATGCACTGCTGGTGTCGTCATCACCCTTTCTGACACGACGCAGAAGCTGCCGCCGAACCACCGCTGTGTCAGAAATGGCAGAGTATTTTCCTACCGTCTGGAACTACCGCTACACTTCGGTGAAAAGCACGGCGAAAAGAATGAACTAATGGAATTAAGCACGGGTTGGTCGGATCGCTCACTCACCGAGTCGAGCAAGATGTTGGATGCCTTGAAGTCGCGGTAGATCACCGGTTTGTCAGCGTCGTGGAGGAAGGCGAGGCCCCTCGCCGCGCCGACGGCGATCTTCATCCTCGTCATCCATGGCATGGGGCCATCGAGACTCTTGAACAGGTGCTTCTCCAGGCTCCCGTTGCCCATGTACTCGTACACCAGCATCCGGTGCTCGTCCTCGTAGCAGTAGCCGATCAGTTTCACCAGGTTCTTGTGCCTCAATTGCCCGAGGAAGAACACCTCAGCCTGCAGATTTCAAAGAAGGCAAATTTAATTAGCGCACTGATCGGTCGAGCTCGCCATGTTTCACAGTTCAGGCATCCGTGCAACAATGGTGGAATCAAGGTGGTCAATCTTACCAGCCACTCCCTGTGGCCCTGCGTGCTGCAGTCGAGGTCGAGGTACTTGACGGCCACCGTCTGTGCGTCCAGGCCCGGCCGGAGCTCGGCGCTGACGCGGCCCTTGTACACGGGCCCGAACCCGCCGCAGCCGAGGTAGTTACAGCGGGAGAATCCGCCGGTGACCGACCTCAGCTCGGCGTAGGTGAAGGCGTGTAAGTTGGACCCGGACAGCGTCATCGACAGGTCCTCCGGCGTGAGCGTGCCAGTCGAGTCCAGGCTCGACAGCGACACCCGCGACGCGGACGACGCGGACGACGCCGACGACAGCAGCGTCCTCCGGTCCCCTCTTCGCCGCCTCCGCGCCGACGGCGACGTCCTGTCCTTGTCGCCTGCCACCGCCGCCGCTGCGCCGCCCACGCAGCAGAACAGAGACCTCCACGACTGTGCCGCAGCAGCCATCAACACCAACTCCAAGATCGACTGCGCAATGCAAGAATCCAAGAAGCAAACTAGACTCTTGCAAGAATCCAAGGCAAATAGGCTTGCTTGATAGATTGGTTGAGCCTATGAATGTTGCTGTAGAAGAAGAAGAAGATGGGGAGAGAGCTGAGGAAGCATCCGTGGCTGATGGCGCGTATATATAATGGCGGGCCGGTGCAGGTCTCCGCTCCAACCGGGGCGTCGTAACGGAACGGTGCCTTGACCCTCTCGTGGGGCACAAAACAGCGGGGGGCTGTGAAAAACAGTGTCGAAACGGAACGAAAAGGGCGGTCTCGAAAGCAGAGAGTGGTTGAGCACCTCAGCTTGAGCATTCAGACCTGCATCCTCTCGTGGCTTTCTGAACATCCGATGCGAATGGTAAAATCTGCAACCTGTCTCTCGCCTCGGGTCTCACCGCCGGTTCTGGATTTGGAAATCTGGCGCGTGCGTCACATTTTTCCTCTGCTCGACGTGACGCTGACCGGCGTGTGGCAACGACGTGGGAGAACCTGAGGTTGCTTGTAACGGAGGCATGTGCGCGTGATAGTAACTGTGATTATGTTGTAGATTAAGTAATGCTAGGTGCTCAGATCACGTGAAAACATACCACGAGGTGTTTTCTGTTGGGGATTGGTCGCCGTCAGTCGCTAAAACCAATGTTGTTTTGGCAGGCTAGGCTAGGTGACAGTGGAAGCTAGTACATGCAAAGCAAGGTGAAGCCATTAGCTCTGCCCAGTTGCTACCTGAAGCTGGCAGAGCGGCAGCAAAAGGAATCTGATCCCCGGAAATCTTTCCATGCACCAGCTGCAGCAAAGCGATTCAACGTCCGGCCGGTTCTGGTGTTTCGCAGCATCAGTCCATCCTTCACTGAAAGACACGTGGAAGAAATCAAATAAGGTTCCACGGCCAGACAGATTGGCTGCACAGCTGCATGCACTGCACGCTCTGAACCACCCTACAGGCACAATCTTCCCTGGAATTTACAGGTCAAGGAGGTGGGAGACATCTTGTCTTGTGCTGCAGAGGCACTTAAATTATGATGTTTTGAAAACTCTGCTTAAGAGAAAAAAAAGAAGCAAACTGGAAATCTCGAGTTTAGCTGTTTGCTAACCAGAATTTAACCCAGCTGTCCTGTCGTGTTTGTCGGATGAGTTTCTTTGAGTATTTCTTTTTTGTGTCTGTAGATTTGTATTATATCTGCCTGTGTCATGTATGGGCACAGCCTCGCACGTTCGCGGATAAAGAATGTTGTGGCGATTGAATATTCCACTCCCATCCGTGACATCCTGTTCTTGGTCTGGAAGATTAGTTTACTTGCTGGTGATGCGAGGGAAAATACCAAGAAATGAAATCGAAGCAACGAACGAAGCTTGTTCTTACGGGACAAGAAAGAGGCGACGACGTGCAATTCATTCTTCTGTTTGTCCCTCTCTAGCTAGGCAATTTATTCTCCTCCTGTTTGTCCCTCTCTCTCAGCGTAGAAAATTCTTCTCTGATGAAAGAGTTCAACTCTTTTACTCCTTTCTAATAGTATATCGACTTTCACTTCTCTAATTACATTTTTTTTGAAATTTTCCTTTTTTTAAGGAAAGCAAATACATAAAAACATCTAATAGTATATCGACTTTCACTTCTCTAATTACATTTTTTTTGAAATTTTCCTTTTTTTAAGGAAAGCAAATACATAAAAACATCTAACCTTTGACTTTTCGATCCCTCTATACCATCTAGAATCAATTTTAAAAATAATTCATACAATGAATTGCCTTTTAAACTGACTCTACACGAAGAGTTAATATTACATACAATCGTGTACAAAAGCAATGAGGTTGACTCTAGAGCTTTTATTCTTCATAGAGTCTGTCTCTTCCCAAAAAGTTAGCTTCATTCTCTTTATTCCTTATTTCTCCTCTAAATCAATAATTATTTTACGTGGTAAAATAAAAAGCCAGCTAACATCACATGTTTGTAAATACCTTAAGCAGGTCATAGAAGTTCAAGAAAAAAGATCACAAACAATCTTACCTATGATGTAGGTAATGGGACTTGCGTCCTAGCCAACTAGAATTTCCCCTAATAACAATTTGAACAGAAATCCATGATACGCACTATAAGTGGGTTCTTGAATTCGAATGAGTGTGCTCGACCCAACCGTCAGTGTTACTAAAAACTTTTATTGTGTTGTGACCGAAAATGCACGATGAACTATCGAGGAATAAGCAATCACAACAAAACGACACGAGGTTCAACAAATACACCTATATCCTTAGAGCCCTTCTATGAGCCCTCTGCCCCATATATTATTATAATATGTTGACCATCGATACTTTCGAGTACCCACAGTCTAACCGCACCCCATGCCGACTAAAGCTTCTTCGTCCTTGCTTGCTCGGTCACGGTTACATTGCGTGATGCATCTATTTATAAGAGGTCTAGGTACAAAAGTCTAACTTTTACTCTATCTATGCTTTATACATACTCTTTATAATATTCTTTTACGATATTATAACTTTTTTAAGTCTAATATATAACCAACTTGTATATATATTCGATACTTGTTCGACATGTTAACACTTAGTGTACTCCTTTTAAGTTATCTGTTGTTTCAGGAGGCGAGGCAAATGATGCCATCGCAATTACCACCTACAAATTCTAAGAACTACTAGGACGCGTACGGCTATAAAATTACTCCAGCCAGATAGATACCCATCAACTGATCGACGCCAATGCTTCTTTGACACATGGAAAACAGTTCTAAAAGAATAACCCCGTATTAACAAATAAAGCGACATAGAATGAAAGGATGGAATTCAAAACGGTCCTAGGCGACCGGCCAGCAGCCGGCCGGCCGGCCAGGCGTACGTATATTTCTCGGTTTCTGCACGCACGATGCATTTGTAAACTGCAAAGCTGAAATGGAATGATTGCTCGACGGGGGCAGGCGCGCAGACAGCGCGTAGATTCATCTGTAACCATCGACCGATCTGAGACTGAGAGGCGCGCGGAAAGCGACGCCGTCCCGATCCCGACGCCCGGCCGCGGCCGGCGACACGCGCTCGTGGGGGTTAACGGCTCGACGGATCGCAGGGAAACGTGCCGGAAAGGGACGGGGCGGCTCCGCTGTGACCGCGACCGTTTTCGAACCTCTCGCGCGGTCCTTGGGTACGGCAGGACCGAGAGCTCAGCGTTAACTCGGCATCGTAGTCGTAACACCTTGTTTAGTATAAAACGATTCGACCTTTTGTTTTTCCTAAATTTTCTGGTTTTGTCCTCGATATGTTTCCCATTTTTCTGATTTTTCTTTTTAATCTAGATTTCCTCATTTTAGTAAATTTTATAGAACATTTTGGACTAGATGTTATAATTGCTGATGGTGATTGGGATTCACTAGCGCCCTCCCCTACCTCTTCTTCGTTTGCCGCCGTAGCCTAGGAGTCCACCGCAATGCCCCTACCCTTTTTGTCACCATCGAACACCTCCCTCGACCTCCAGTCATCGACAAGGGCGCCCCTGACCTCCAGCAGTGACGTCGTCCTCCCCTACCGCCTCTAACCTGTTGCCACCAGCCAGGAGGTTGACCGCGCAGTTCTTGTTGACTCCTCTGTCACATCCAAGCCGTGGCAGACCGGATCTCCGCATCTCACCAGTGGTCTTCTCCTACAGCTTCTCACCTGCCACTGCCATTAGTGGTGCCCTTGTACCACCCTCTCATGCTCCCTTCGTCGTCTCTAACCCTGTCCTCTTGCATTAGCCTAGTTAAGAATTAGCTCGATCATTTTGGATCTAGAAATAGAAAATAACACAAGCATGTTCCTTGCCATCACCATTTTTGCAGCTTCTTTGTACTGTCATCTACCCTATAGAACGTAATTGATTCAGAAAATCGACATCATGTAGTCTTTGCGGTAATGTGACAGTGACTTTTTTTCTTTGTAACTCAACGAAATTGGACTTCACTTGCAGAAGATAGTGGCAGCCGCACGAAATTACAATATTTCATTGTTCAACTAGATCATTTCCATTAAATAATATGAAAAAGCTAATGTACAATAAAACATGTCATAAGCATATTATTTATGCTAAATCAGACATAAAACAGGTAATTCATACTTAATCGGTACTTAAATATCATCTTCAGCAGGCAGATACATTTTAGACATTCATCACCAGCTATAAGTCTTATGTTTGTCCAAAAGCACTCTTACCAAACAGGTCTTGTTTCTATTCAACAGCTGACCGGCTGTATCTACTTTTTAGATGTGACTAATTTTAGCTTTTTGTCAAGAAGTTATAGTCCAAACAAATATGATCTTAGAATTATGGGATGGTTAAATCTAGAGATCTGACAATAGTTGATCGGCAGAAAATGAACCTTTCCTTTTCAGATAGCATTGTCTTAGACCGGATGGAGGGACCTCTCGGTTTTTTACTAGAGAAGAAACAAGAAAGTCGGTTCACATTCATCCCCCGAGGGAATCAAAAGCGGCTGGCCCGGATCATACGACAACGTCCTCACTACTGAGCCAGCGCTCGTGTGCTCTACTTCCTTTTTTCCGAGGCGTTTATCTTCGACACTACTCCATAGAACTACCCCACCTGATAGAGATTTGCATTTGTAACCTCCCTTCGCCGTACCAGCCGGTTACTGCTGTTCTTGAATCATGATCAGATAACTGCATTTGTCCACTTGTGATGATCTCTGAAGGGCAAGGTTAACCGGCTGTCCAGGGTCCAGGCACCACCTGTATCGAACCACTCCTTGTTTTTGCGTAACTGCGTATGCATGGTGTCCGGACTTTGCAAGGAGTATATCTGACCAACATGCGCCTGATTGCTTTTCTTCTTCTTCTTCTTTCCTTTTTTTCCAAGGTAGCCTGATGGCTTCTTGAAGTCAGTTTGCATGTGATGTTGTTGTACGGATCCAAAACTTTCAAAAGACAGTTCTTGGACACTCCATTTGGATGGCACATACTAGAACACACTGTAATTGAGATTTTGGCACAAGACATCAGTACCATCGATATGTCCAGTCGCAAATTCTTTTTATGTGGCCCGTGGCTAATAATTTTAAAGTCTGTACACCTTTGTGATTGTAACAAACTGAAGTAATTTTCTCCATTGTTTAACCCCCGCAAATATACCCGAACAGCATGGCGCGCTAAAAGTATGGCCTCAGACCCTGTCTAGCTTTGGTGCGCCAGTGGTGTGCAGCCACGTGCCGTTCTACTGTGCAGATTGTGTTAATTTCATTTTCTTTGTTTGGTGTGGCTGCATGTGCGGTATGGATATGTGGGTCTTGTTTTTCGCAGTGTGGGTTGCGCTCTGCCCGTAGTCATTTCACTGGCCCTGTAATTTTAGTGTTTGGCCCGCTGAGTTAACTGCATGTCGCTGACTGTCGGCCTTTATTTTCGGAGTTTTTTTTAAATATTATTTTTTTTTCAGAAATTTCAGAAATAATACCACTACTGAAAAAATTGCAAAAATAACCTTCAATCGCCATGGGTCATGGCGGTAGGGTCCAATCGCCATGACCTGTGGCGATTTCTGTGTAACCGCCAGCGCATGTGCCGATTCAATACTGAATCGTCAAGCGCCATGGCGGTTGGACGTAATCGCCAGAAGCCATGGCGATTTCTCGTAATCGCCACGAGCCGTGGCGATTTTCCCTAATCGCCACGGCTCGTGGCGATTTCGCGCCGAAAGTGGCCCTGCGCCACCCTGCCCCCCTCCAGCGTCCTTTTGTCGCCCGTGAAGGTCACCTCCTGTCTGTGAAGTGAGAATCCTAAGCCTCCTGCCCGCTCTCCTGCCCGCCTCATGCGCGCTCTCTATTTATTCACCTCTCACCTGTCTCTACCTTCCACCATTCATGGAAAATTGAAAAATCGATACAGAGAAGAGAGGGAGAGGGATTAGGGTTTGGGAGCGAGGTGAGAAGAAATAAGCTCTCGGAAGTAGGGTTTAGGGTTTAGGGCGGTGTGAGGTAAATAGTTGCGTTATTATTTTGTTTAGTTTCCTAAAAATAGTAACTATGGCGTATTCCAAAATGGCAGGAATGGCCTCATCTGGTGCTGACGAGATGCCGAAGCAGAAGATGGTTGCCGACCTGCCCGCAGGTGTCGAAGTTCCCCATTGCTGGTGCCAAGATCCGTGCAGACTGATGAGGTCGGATGAGTTCGGCTACACGTACGGAAGAAGGTTCTTCATGTGTGCTAACTACGACGAAGAGCCACCGAAGTTTGGCATGCGCACACGGCGTGAAAGGGTAAAACTCGCACATACCCGCATTTCTAACACGATGCAATACAATGGTAACAGTCGTTTGCTTGCAGTCTCGACCTACTATATGTGACTACATACAGTGGCTGGACGTGACCCAATCGAAAGAGAATGAGGAAGAACTCAGGTGGATGGTTGTCTGTGCTCGAGGTCGGATTGAGGAACGCATGCACGAGGAAGAGGAGGAGGAGAAGAGAAAGCGTTGGCAGGAGATGCAACGCAAAGAAAAGGAGGAGGCGGAACGTCGAGCTGCGGAGGCACGTGAGGCCGAAAGGGCGAGGAAGCGCGAGATGGCGCGTCGCGCGAAGGAAGAAGGGGAGGAAGCTCACGTTCGTCGTATGAGGAAGGGAAAATATCCGAAAGGCCCTGAGTAGCTATTTCAATATTCTATTAGGTTGTTTGGCTGTATGCGAATGTTATCGTACCGTGTTGTCACGCCATGCGTAGTGCTAACGATGTATCGAACTCTATATTTCGAAGAATAAACTGAGTGTTCCATGCAATTCAGTAGAACAAATGGTACTCGAAATACGAAGTGCTGATAGAATATAATGTAATACAGTACTAAAGTGCTGATAGAATATAATGTAATACATCATGTTAGAACAAACGCGGTGGATGCTCTAACGGAGTAAATTTCCCTAGCCCTAACAACACTATCCTTCCGCTGGATTTATCCTGATTTCATAGCCCTTTTTTATTCGCGTCCTCCCCCTGGATCTATTCCAGCTATGTCCACGTCCTCTGCCTCCAGCATATGCCTCTAGCAACTAGAGCTGTATCATCCTGTTCATCATTGAGCATATGCCTCTTATCACACCAGTTCTTTTTGCAGTTGCCCCCTCGTCGGCCGACCAGCCAGAACGATATATTATTGAATCGCCAGATGCCATGGCGATAACTGATTTGTCAGTAATCGCCAGACACACGTCTTGGCGATTTGTCAGTTATCGCCAGAAGCAGTAGCGATTGGTCATAGTCGTCACGACCAAAGGCACCCCCTTGTACTATTTAACCGGGTGAGCAGACGCTCCCACCCCGTAGATAATCTTCCCTGGGTTATTCAGAAAAAATATGGTATCTCGGAGTAGCTTGTTTAGATTTCGGAGTAGAAGAAATACGTATTCTTCTACTGATTTTGGTTGTGGTTGATCAAATAAGTTGATTGGTGTTTGCTAAATCAATTAGTAAGGATGAAATATGTACGTATTCTATAAAACATAGTTTCTCCACATGTCTGTTCATGCAAGAGTATGTCGTGAGAAGTGGTGTACAATCATTTTGTCTTCAGGTTTGATTTTAAAGATTGACAGATTGCATCTCCATGATTGCATTGCATATCGGTCATCCATGAGACGTAGCACAGGCTGATACTGACAGGAACATGTCTGTTATATTTAATGTTCTTCTGCTGTTTTATTCGGTCGTTCGTTCGGCTTCCTTACCTTCCCTTTCTCTATACCATCCTTCGTATGGGGTTTAGGGTGAACTATGGTGCGAAACATTCTTGATTTGGCTGTTAAGCTAGATTCTCTAGAATCTTTGTTGTATTTTTCTCAGTAAAAACAGGAAGGTGAATACTCGTGTAATCAACTGGGTGGTGAGGATTACGAGATGATAGAGTCCATCGGGGCTAACGAAGCCATGAGTGTCGGGGCTAACGATGTATGGAACTCTATATTTCGAAGAAATAAACAGAGTGTTCCATGCAATTCAATAGAACTAATGACACTGGAAATACGAAGTGCTCATAGAATATAATGTAATACAGTACTAAAGTCATGGACGCCTAGTCTCGTTGTCGCCTCTTCCTGATCAGCGACGGTGAGTACCTCTGCCTAGGCTGCCCCGCTCCCGCCCTAGGAGCCCTGCCCACCGGAAGTGTCGGGTCAGCCTGTGTATCCTGCGTGGGCGCTGGTGGCTGAGTCTGCTGCGTCGTGCCGAACTGCCCACGTGGAGTCAACTGGGCCGCCTCGTCGTCGTCCTGAAAGCTGAAGCCCTGAGGGTCGGGGCTGTTGAGGATGTAGTCAAACGGACTACCTGCCACGTCAAGCGGCACGTGACCTGCATATAACCGGAATTAGTGAGCACAGCAACGAAAGGAATAATGGTTTGTACGAGACGAGAAATTTTTTTACCTTGTGCACTCATGGAGAATGGGGCCGCACTCTGCTGCCACGCAGAACCACCCGCCTCTGTGGGCCCCGGCGGCTGGGAGGTAGGAGGCTGACGGTGCGTCGTCTGTGAAGGACGCGGTGGTCTGTGTGCTCCCCGGCTAGAGCTAGCCCCGGCAATGACGTCATCAGTGCGCGTGCACCTGAACACGTCCATGATCCTCCTAGTAAAATCCGCGACCCTGGACAAGCCTGCGTGGTCATCGGTGCCGGGTGGGTGACGCTGCAGCAGTCTTGTCACCTCCGCGTTCGCCGATGTCGCCCACTGTCCCTGAAAAGTGAGAATCATAGATGCTCACGTAAGTTGTACACAAATAGACACGGAGAAGTGGAGCACGAAATTCACTAACCGCCAAATCTAGAGTTTCAGCCGGCGAGGATCGGGTACATGTCTGTCGTCTGTGCCGCCGGCTCCTCAAGGTCCTCGCTTCCACGAATAAGGTGGACGCGTGTACGTGGCAAGTACCACTGCAAGTAGGCGTCGAAGTCCGCGTACCTGAATGCTCGCTCCTCGGGCAGGACGCTGTCCAGAGCAGTGGCCCACGCGGCAACAAAAGGGGCCAGCCGTGATGCCCACTATGTGTCCCTAGTACCCCCTCCCTTACGGGTCCACCTGTGTACGTAATAAATTTGTATCTCGTAAAAGGAATAGCCATTCGAAATCTATATCAAATTCTAAAACTTGACTTACGTGTGAGCGTTCGGCTGGACGAGTGGTACGTGTGGAGGCGGGTACTGCTGGTACAAGCCAAACTGCCTCATCACACGGTGTGGTGAGTGGTCCTCCACGAAGATGTCGAAGACAATCTTCGAAGTGGTCCTCCAGTAGGTCTCGTCCCGCCGGCACAGTGAAGACATCCCCCGGTGCGGTGCACGTCGCGCCAACGCATCAGGGGAGTACGGCTCCCAAATGACGCTCTGCGCAGGGAGGTGCTGGAACTGCTCCATGAAAGAGAGGTAACAGCCTCGTACCTGTGCCCTCGCCCACTGAGGCTGCAAGAAGTACATCATACGAGAGTCATACTCAATGAACTTACGAATATTATAAGCAAATACAAGCTGATGAATACAAAATAACTCACTGTTCTTCTTGTCCACATGGACCCGAAAGTCGGTCCGTCCTCCAGCAACTGGGGCCCTCCTCCACGGTAGACTCCGCACCGTAAGCAGAGTCGTCGACCCATGGTCGGCCGACCGGGAAGCGCTCGAACGACCACAGCTGGAGAAGAAGCGGACACCCTGTGAGATTGGCGTTGGCCAACCTCCTCTTGCATGCGCCGCAGAGCGCTCGGTACAAGCCCGCAAGCACCGCAGACCCCCAGCTCGTCGGAGGGAGCTGATCCGCCGACTCAGCATCTGTGATCTGCCGTGCTATGCCGATGTAGCGAGCGTCTACGGTGTCTCCGTGGGCACTCGTGAACATCACGTACCCAAGCAGCCAGAGCACGTACGCCTCAAGTCCCCGGTTCAGCTGGTACACGTTGAGGTCTCCCTGAAATCTGTGCTCCAGTGTGTCCAGCTGCACGAATATGTCAGATAACAGAAATATGATGATTGCTGAACGAAGATATCGAACATCATTAAACTACATACGTACCTCAAACTGACGAAGCCACATCAACCTGGGACCGTGCTTCTGGCCGGCCTTTACCACCTCAACCTCAGGTGGCCCAGGTGGTAGAGCTGCGCCAAACCTGTCCGCCAGTGAGTCAGGCCAGTCAGCAGGAGCCGGCAGCGGACCCACCGCTGCTCCAGCCACTGGTAAGCCAAGTAGGCAGGCCACGTCCTGCAGCGTGACCGTCATCTCCCCCCAGGCAAAGTGGAAGGTGTGGGTCTCGGGCCGCCACCTGTCCACAAGTGCGGTCAGCAAGGAGGCATCGAAAGGAAACCTCCTGGAACGACCCACTCCAGCAGCCGGCTGTCCGTCCTCGTCGCCCACCGCCTCGACCATCCGTGCGAGTGGTAGTAAACCGGACCACGCGAGCCTGTCAGATCACATAAAAGGTCCAGTTAGTACTGAAACAAGATGATATAGATAGAACCAAATAATGTACCTCTCGATCCACGACTCGTGAATCCTCCACGCGTGATCAGGTGTACGAGTACGGAACACCCCGAGATCACGGTCTCCTGAAGCCAGCAGCCTAGCCCGGTGCTCTCGGTCCTCTCGCTCATCTATGAGCTCGAAGCGAGCCATATCTGTTCATGCGATAAAAGTAAACATTAAAGTAACACGAAGTAAATATAACACGAATACATCAAGATAAGTTCATCAAATACATGCAGCACACGAAGTAAATATAACAAGAATACATCAACATAAGTTCATGAAATACATGCAGCACACGAAGTAAATGTAACACGAATACATCAACATAAGTTCATGAAATACAGGAATTACACGAGGTCAACAGTCCACGAAGTACACGAATCACATGGAGTACACGAAGTAAATACGACACGAAGTTCGAATGCACTAGCAAATTACATGATACAAAGAGTGCGACAAATAGTACTAATGGCCTGACCCAGAGGCACCACTAGCCGCCGCCTCCTCCTCCCTTCTTTTTTTGTCATCTTTCATCTTCGGACATGTCTTCATGCGGTGGCCGAATTTCTTGCAATAGCTGCACTGTTTGGTTGGTCCACCAGCCTCCGCCTCGTCCATCGTGTTATGAATACGGCGAGTCCGGCGTTGTCCCACAGAAGCTCGGAGGAGGCTAAAATCGGGGACATAGACCAGTTCGCCTGGATGTACCTGCGTGAAATTATCCACCACACGGTAACCATACAGCTCCCCTGTCCAGGTATCACGGACAGCCTCCTTTGTGAAGTAGTACGACACGAACGGCCTCGTGTCCATCTTCGTCTTGGCAGCCGCAGCAAGGACGTGAGAGCAAGGCTTGTGAAGAAGCATAGGCTTGTTGCACGTACAAGTAGCAGAGATATTCGGTTGCATATGGAAAGTAACCTCCTGAGTAATCTCATGTGCGCAAACCCCGAATCCGCTCTTCTGCTTCAAACATACCTCGAACCTACGTTGCACATTACCCGTGCGTCTTGCCTTGTGCATTTGCGCCTTCTTGGCCTTCTCCTCCATGTACAACATAGTCTTACCACAGTAAGGTGTTCCACCGAATTTTTCCATATGCAGTACAGCCTTTGCACGCCTCTCCTGAAAGTACCTCATTGTGCCGTGAAGCGAACCCTCCACGATGGCGACCAGGGGTAAACCTCGTACCCCCCTGAGAACAAAATTGTAAACCTCAGCAAGATTGCTAGTCATGATCCCATATCTAGCGCCGTCTGTGTCATGGAGGAGCGACCACTGCTCAAGTGGTTCCTTACTTATCCAGTCCGAGAAGCACTTCACCCTGCTTGATGCCTTCCTCCTAGTGTTTGGTTCATCAACTCCCAGAAGATCACAAAGCCTGTGTGTTACCTCCCCAGGGTTACGTTGTCTAACCTCCTTCTTCGTGAACTCGTCCAGTCTCCTCCAGTACTCGTCGAACTTCCGATACTGGTTCTATTTGCATAACGTTTTGAAAAGGTTCATCAACTGCTTGTTCTTGAACTGGCGATAGAAATTGGCCGCTAAGTGACGGCTGCACCACCTACTCCGGATGTCGTACCAACTACATTCTAATGGCAAATCTTCCCCCTCCGGAGTCTTCGCCGCTCCTTGCTGCAGATGGCGAATTGCTAGCAGCAGCCCTGCATGCCGATCATGAATAACACACACGTTTGGTCGATCCTTCACAAGACCTTGCTTCAGACACTGAAGGAACCACAACCAGTTGTCGTAGTTTCTCGCAATCAGCGAAACCTATTGCAAGTGGCACTAACTGATCATTTCCGTCTGCCCCAATTGCGGTAAAGAGTGTCCCCTTCAGCTGGCCTGTCATGAATGTCCCATCAATACAAATAACCGGCCGAATATGTCTGAACGCTTCTGCGCACGGGCCAAAGCACCAGAAAGCACCATTCAACATAAGTTTTCCCAGGTATGTCCGGAGATGGCAGTAAGAGACGGCCAACAAATGTCCCGTCGTTCCTCTGGCCCAATGTGTCCAGAAGATATGGCAAATTGTTGTATGAATCGATGAATGTCCCGAACCGCCGCTCCAGCGCGATCTGCTTAGCCCTCCATGCCATGGAATAACTTATGCTATACTGGTATTTGCTCTCTACAGATGTCTGTATGAACTGTGCTGGAATGCAGACATTCTTCACTATCTCGTGATACATCAACCCAGCCACGAGTTCAGCACTGATATTCCGATGGGTGTCAGGAACTCCGCTTATCACACATGTATGCGGCACGACCCGTCGTATGACCCACTGCACTTCATACTTCCTCATGGACGCATGCACGTAGCCCTCACACCCAGCAGACTTGCACTTCACTGAGTACTGATCCTTGCAACTTTTCTGCACTCGAAATGTCCTCTGTGTCGACATCGCCCAAAGCTTCACCGCCTCTTTCACCTCTTTCTTCGTGTTGTAGAATGCGCCTTGGACAATCTCGTTGGGTTTGTACGGATACCTGTCGTGACTTCCGCCCTCGAGATTCATTCTGCTGGACATGTCAAGATTTCACATACTAGGAATCGGATCGACGCCTCCTTCTTCATCCTCATCTTCGTCCTCTTCGCTGCTACCGTCTTCGACATTCGACTGTTCCTCTCTAGCAACAGCATCATCATGCTCCATGATCTGCACTAGTTCAGGACGTATCTCCCCCTCGTCCACCGAACCGCTCAGGTATTCAGTACCTCCTGTCGCGGAAGGTCCAGCGGAAGTTCCACCGACTTCCACTACAGTGCCTTCTTCGCCAACAACTTTCTCCGCCGCTGGGTTGTTCTGTCCTCCGCCTCCGCCTTCTTCATTGCCTCCGTCTCCGCCTTCTTCATTGCCCCCGCCTCCGCTGTTCTGTCCAACTTCGTTGCCTCCGCTTCCGCCTTCTTCATATGACACCTGCTTAGGTACCGCCTGAACCAACAGATAATGGGAACCGTTGCGTTTCTTACTTGCCCTCAACTAAGCCTGCCAGTCTTTTGTCAGATCGAGCGGGAACAAATCCCACCGGACATGCTTGCAAGACTTGCTAAAATACGCCTGCAAGGTTACACTTGCGACCTCCGGATCAAGACCAAAGGCCCGTGTGAACCATTCTTTAATATTACTGATGTGGTATCTGTGGGGATCTCGCATACGTAGTGTCGTTTGTTGGAAGCTACTAAGATCAACGGATCCAGATTCATCTATACGGACGGTACCAATACCGTAGTAGACTACAAATTCTACTACTTCTGACATTCCTGCCATCCAAAACGTAATAATTTAGACTACACAGTCTAAGATTTTCCGTGCGTAAATATTTAGTCTACTCGATTTCTAAGTACAGGACGACTGAATACAATTTGGACTAAATAAATTTAGTCTACTCTATTTCTAAGTACAGTACGACTGGGTACAATTTGTTCTGTACTAATTACCTATGCAATATACCAAACGTTTCTATTTAAAATATCACCATATTTCTACACATTACGAGATCTAAATACTATTAACAGATCTACCCTAAATTGCATCTTCCTACAAATCTATACTAAACCCTAGACGATTCTAGATCTACTATTATCTCTAAATACTACGAATACATCTACCCTAACCCTAAGTTCTTTTTTCTACAAATATCTAAACCCTAAACCCTAAGTTATATTTTCTACAAATATCTAAACCCTAAACCCTAAATTATATCTTCTACAAATGTCTAAATACTAACTACCCTAAGTTATATCATATACAAATGTACTCTAAATCTACCTCTATTTCTATATCTAGTAAAACATCTACAAAATTTAGAAATATACCTTCAAAGTAGTGCAAAAATACCCTCTCCCTTTCTCTCCCTTTCTCTCCTCACTATTTTTTCTCTCCTCTCTACCCGAAATATCCCCTCTTCTCCTCCCGCGGCGCCCGAACTCCCTCCACCGACGCCGCAGTCAGCAGGCGATTGCGCGCTTATATAGGCCCGAGCCTTATCGCCACCACGCGTGGCGATTTCCCCGTAATCGCCACGAGTCGTGGCGATTTCGCCACGTGGCGTGGCGGTTACCTAATTCCGCGCGGAATTAACTTCCAATCGCCACGAGTCGTGGCGACTGGACCCTTATCGCCAGGACGCATGGCGATTGGATTTAATGCCGTAACGGCCCGCGGCGATAGCCAGAAATCGCCACCACCCGTGGCGGTTACGGAGAAATCGCCATGGGTCATGGCGATTGGACCCTACCGCCATGACCTGTGGCGGTTGCAGGCTATTTTTGAAATTTTTTCAGTTGTGGTATTATTTCTAAAATTTCTGAAAAAAAAATATTAAAAAAACTCTTTATTTTCGTGTTGTTTCTGGGGTTTTCGCCAGGCTGCGTGGTGCAGGTAGGTTTGCCAGTGGCAAGCTTCGCGCGACGCCTTCCGGAATCCAAGCTGCCTCCTCTCCTCTCCCCCGCTGCCTCCAAGGCGCTGCCCTTTTTCCCGTTTTGCCCTAGCCCCACTACTCCCAACGTCGCTAGTTTTGAGATTGCGCCACATCGCTGTTTCCGCGCCTCGCTCTCCTGCACAGTTCGCACATCCACTTCTCCTCGGCAGCCAGGATCCACAATGGAGTTACGCGTCAGCGTTTTTGGGCAAGGGTTTGGTGGCCGGCTTCGGTCCCCCTCCCGTGGCCACCTACAGCTGCTTGCATGATCTATGGACCTGGCACGTGTTAATCTATCAAGGAAGAGACAGTGCAATGCTACGCGTCAATGTCTTGATGCAAATTCGAAACTGTCCAGTCAAGACACTAAATTATCTTTTATACGCTGTTACATTTAATACTAACTCTTCATGAAAGATCAACTTAAAAGATAATTCATAGTATAAGTTATTTTTAGTATTGACTCTAGATGACATAGAGGGGTCGAAGAGTCAACACTAGACTCTACCTTTATAGATGCCCTTAGAGTATATATAAAGGCGTGATGTCAATAAACTTTTCATCATGCCACGTAGGATAGTTGTTGATGTGGAGAGAGGATGATGATAGAAAATAAAACTGACTTTGTGAAGAGTCTGTCTCTACAAAGAACTAAAGCTCTAGAGTTGACTTCATTGCTTATGTATGATGTTGCATTTAATGCTAACTCTTCATGTCGAGTCAGTTGAAGAGATAGTCATTTGTATGAGTTAATTTTAATATCGACTCTAGATAATATAGAGGAACTGAAGAGTTAATAGCTAACTCTATATTTCTATATGCTTTTAAGGACATCGCCAGATTGGTAGTCAAGCTCTGGGTGTCATGGCCGTTCGTGGAGATTCGTGCGGTGATCACCAAACCTAAAAGCAACAATAGAAACTTCTTTTCAAGAAAGAAAAGAGAAAACACATAGAAACTGGAAGGCCAACCGGACTTATTATGATATTTCTTTATTTTTGTGTTGCTGCTGGCGTTTTTCCTTTCTTTGGAAGTGAAAGAGTCATTTTATTGTGAAAGCAATGTGAAGTCAATAGGGAGGTATCAAAGATTTTTGTTATTTCAACTTGTATGTTGACTAAGAAATGAGCCAATGCAGGAAGGGGGAAGCCAGAATATGAAAGCAGGTTGCCTTTACGATCGTTTCTTAAGACGATAAATTCTCGTCATCTTCCTTCTTTGTTTGAATCATAGGGTTAGCTGGGACGAATAATTCTGCAAAGTTAATTAGAACATGTGGACACGCAGAACTAATCTATGATTTCATACCGTGCTGGATCAAAGATCGATCCACCATTAGTGCAGGCATGTCGTAATGCGTAATGTGATTATGTGAAGTCAACAGGAATGTATCAAGGATGTTTGTTGTTTCAACTGATATATTGACCAAGGAAAAGGAATTATCCAATATGTGGGAAGCCAAAATATGAAGCAGATTGCGTTTAGAAACAATTTTCTTATACCAATATGCCTTTAGGAGAGTGTATTGGGAAGATGAATTTTCTTCATCTTTTTTTTTGTTGAATTCAAAGGGTTAGCTGGTTGAACAATTCTACGAACACTACTACGAAAAATGCTTTCTCAGACGGTTCAAGAACATCCTAGATAGTCTTGAAACTGTATGGGATAGATGAAAACGGAGACGGTTCAAATCAACAAACCGTCTCGGATTAAATTTACAATTTAAAAAAATATTAGGTAGATCTAGAAGCCTCCCGCGCTGGAGGCGCCCTTGCCCGTGCTTACTTGGCGGAGGCGTCCTCGCTCATCACTGTCTACTTTGTCGTGTGGGTGCCTCCATAAACGCATGCTTCTCCTCCGCCTCTTTCTGCGCCTAGGCACGCTCCTATGGAATCAACAAGAAGGAACCAGATCTAGAGGAATCACCGTCGTGTTGGTCCAGTTGGAGCTACTTGTGGTCACACTCTCACACTAGCTTCTCCCAGATGGATATTCTCATCGCTGGGAGGAATCGGAGGAAGTCTGACCTCCCTCACCGGTGACCGGGAGGCCAGATCTAGCGATGGTGGCCAGCAAGCTCCCGACAGCAATCGATGTCGAAGGCGTCCGAGGCCGCGAGCTCTCAACCGCCAGCACCAATGCTCCGCTCTATCTGTCGGCCGCTGCCATCCAAGGAGCCCGGCCCACCCTTGTAGTTGCACTGGCACTGACGGGAGGGGGGCTGTCGGATCCTGCCACAAGCTTCCGTCGAAGTGGCGAATAAGGAAGGAGAGAGGGCAGCAGCTAGACTAAGGAAGAAGGAGGGAGGGTAGTGGTGGGATTGAGGAATGAGGAGGGAGGGCAGCGGCACGGATTGGGAACGAGGAGGGTGGCACGGCGGGATGAGGAAGGAGGAAGGAGTGTTAACTCATGCTAGGATCATCTAGCTCAAGATAGAACCACACAGAGGAGCTTTAGGGATGAGTACCTTGTTCAGATGAGCCTCCCATCTCTTCTCTCTTTTTTCTGTTCAGCTTCTAGGGCTTGGAGATGATGCGGTGGAGCTCTTCCCTCTGTTAGGGTGCTAGATTTTGATCAGTTGGTTGAGGGATGCTTAGGGTAGAAGCTTAGTCTAACCTCTTGTCGACGATCGGTAAACCGCTGATTTTATGGTATTCGTGGAATGTGTATGTATGAGGGGTAGGGACCGCTAGGGCACAAGGCCAGAGGTATAATGGCAAGGAAAACGCCCTTTTTATACACGTTCGGGCCTCCCTCAGGATAACAACCCTACGTCCTGTTCGTATATATTAACTGGAGAATGCCTTACAAGGGATATGAAGGTTAGTGGCTATCCTAGGCCTAATCGTAGACTAATCCGACTAATTCCGCTAAGCTCGACTTCTTCGAGGTGATGGGTCTTCTCGTAGAAATAAGCTAGGGCTTCTGGATCTTCCTTGGATCTAACCTGCCTTGGATCTAACTTGCCTTGGATCTCCCTTTTCTTCACTTGTCCTCCCCTATGGGACTGCTGATCCTTTATAGGGGGGTTCATCTAGTCGTACTGGACATGGACTTATGCATGAGTAGAACTTTGGCTTTCTTAAACGTCGGGATTGACTTTCTAGTTTAAGGGTATCCTTCCTCCTTACGGGGGGTTACGTTACCATCCTGGAATCCTTATCGGGTACGTGGTATACTCCAGTAATCCAGGGAATCGTATGCGGATACTTTCTAATGTACGGGATACCGTACTATACATCATCAAGCCATCAGTACATGAAGTGAGGTCATGACTGTTCTATATGAAATATGCCCTTCTCAGGGAGTAGCTCCGAGTAGGCAAACCGAGTAATCCTTATCGACAACTTTCCTGAGTAGGTACAATCTCTACCGAGTAGTCGTGATAGCCTTATCGAAATAGTTCTTGGAAATCTAAAAGCTTTTTCGATTTAATCTAACCAGTCAATCACGGACACGCGTTGGCCTGGTGGATTTCTGGAAAACCGAACCGTCGTGACGGAAATTTCACGTGGTGATGATGAATCTTTCCTTTTTTGCGCTACTGTTCGGCTAACGTTAGTCGTAACGCAGCGCGCTTGTCGGGGTCGTGGGTTTGTCAGACCCTCTTTTTCCCGCATAACGTCTCGTATGCGGGAAAAGTAACTGTTCGCATTAAATGTGATGGAACAGATCGTGCCGTTAACCGCGCTCGGTCAGGCGAAAGTTAGAATCTTTAAGAAACCAAGAGTTGGGGTTTTGCCCGCATTGCTCTCCGTTCTTTAGCCTTCCCACCGTCTTCTTCCTCGCGTTATGGCGGGGCATTCGTTGGCTGGAAACCCGTGGCCGCGTTCAGAGCTAACTCAGGCGAGGCTTGCATCTTCTTTGGAACTGACTCTAATTCAGTGGACCTTTCAAGCCAAGTTTCGCCCTGTCCTGAACGAGAGGATCCCCACGCCTGATCCTGGTTGGTTGGTTATTTTTCCTGATTTCTTTCGGTGCGGGTTCTTTCTCCCCCCATCCACCTTTCTGTCTTCCGTCTTCCAGTTCTATCGGGTCGAGATAGTCAACCTCGATCCGGCCTCCTACACCGTTCTGAGCGTGTTCGCCCATTTGTGCGAAGCTTTTCTTGGAGTACGCCCTTCTTTGGACCTCTTTAGATACTATTATACACTAGAGAGGACGAAAAAGGAGATTGTGGGAGGTGCGAGTATCCGCCTCTGAGAAGAAAAGGTCATGGAATACATAGATGCCACTGGGATCCGATCCTTCCCGAGGTGGGAGAACGAATGGTGTTACTGCCTCCATCGTCCACCTCGGGTATCAAGCACTAGGGATCTCCACTCGGAGTTGCACCCTCGTGGTCTGATGAGACAGCGCTAGACTCCCGCCTTATGGGTCTGATCGATGAGATCAAGATCCTCCGGGCGTGAGGCCTGTCCTCCTTCGACGTCGCCGCCGATTTCGTCAGGCGCGGGATATGCCCCTTGCGGTTGAGGGAGACAGGTGCTTGGGATTTCTCGAGTGACCCTTATCAAAAGCGGAAGAGAATTGGTAAACATCGTACTTTTTCTAAGATTGCCGCCTAGTTAAATTTCGGGCTATTTTGACTTCCTTTATTTCTCTTTTGATAAGCTCTCTTGGAATTGGAGGTGCTCGAGAAGGTGAAGTCCCTTTTCAAAAAGGTGCCTTCACCAGGTCGTTAGGACATCCCTTCATCACTACGCCTTCGGCCTCAACATGAACAGGAAGAGGTTCTTGCGGTAATCTTTTGTTTTCAGGACATCTGGCTTTTCTGGTCCGAATAGCACTGACTCAAGGTGTTATTCGATGGACTTCTTCAGCGAGAGGGACGCGGCGTCACGGATCCTGAAGCGGGGCCCTCCCTTCCTAGTCGGGGCCTGACTACTGCTGGGGGTCGTTGTGATGAAGGCGTCGGATGTCCTGTGGATGGCCCAGACCAGATGAAGGAACACACGCGGGGCGGACTAGAATCTCCCGCAGTCACCCCCGAGTCGTCTTTCCAAGCTTCCCTGGTGAGTGCGTGAACTTGTTCTCCTTCTAGCGAGGTCGACCAACTCTTGATCGGATTTTTGGCATGAATCAGGGAGAAATGTTCGGGAGTCGTTCCACGGGAGCCTCGCCCCCTCTTCTTCGGGGAGCAAGTGCTTCTCCTGTTCGGAGAATACGCTCTGTCTCTTTGAAGAGAGCGTGGTATTCTCCTTTCATCCCCTCCTTAGTCGAGCTTTTGTATGTTGACCTGGGTGCTGAGCATGATCTGTAGGGACTCTCCTTCGCCGAGGTCCGACCAGTCGGTCATCCCGAGGAGGCGCTTATCTGTCTCCAGATTACTGCCTAGTCGGGATCCGACAAGCGGGACGGTTCTGCCTTCGCTCAATATATGTCAGCCGACTTTTAGTCAGCGGGGCGGGGAGACTTCAGCCGAGGATGACCCGGTGGTGCTGCTCGGACCATTGGTGGAGGTAAGAACGTCTTCACTTGTTATCTGCCCTTTTCGTAAGATGATTCCTTCTGACCTTAATGTTCCTCTTAGCGCATCCAGGGTAGATGGGATTCCGTCTGCAACGAGGTCTGGGGACTTCGGGACCGACCGACTCAGCTTTTCGACGCCCTTTTCCAAGAGAAGGCAAGGGCCTCTTCTCTCGAGGAGAAACTCTTAATGGTGACGGATCGCCTGGAGTCAGTACTTCGGACAACCGGCGTGTCCCTCCGGGCCACTGAGAGTCTTCCAGATCGATTAGTGGAATTGGATCGGGTGGTTCAAGACTTTACTAGACATTTGCATGCGGCCAAGAAGGAGACCCCAGAGGTGTGAACACGTAGTCGATCTTGTATTTTGTACGTGCCAGACTTTTTTGTGGAGATTTTTGGTTTTATCTTTCTTGGGGTCTAATGTAACTTTCGACGAATTTTTAATGTCGAGGTCATCTGACCACCTTATTCAGCCCCCGACTGTGCACTCGAGGGGTGTTCTCGAGTGGATAGTCGATTAATCTTACACATAGAACTTTTGGAGCTGGTCGATGTTCCAGGAATTTGCTAGGACTCGGCCGTCCTCCATTGCTAGTCGGAACGATCCTGGTCGAGTGACCTCGGCTACCGTGTAAGGGCCTTCCCATTTGGGGGAAAGTTTATTACTGTTACTCTTGTTCTAAACAAGTTGTAGAACAAGGTCCTCGACTTGGAGCGAGCGTTGTCGGACGTGTCGGTCATAGTAGAGACGGAGGTCCTGCTGGTAGCGCGAAGTAAGGCTTGAGTCCGCTTTTCCTCGATGAAATTGAGGTCGTTCTCTCATCGAGGGGTTTCCTCCTTATCAGTGTATAGCTCTACCCGTGGTGATTTAAGTGCGATCTCGCTGGGGAACATGGCCTCCGCTCCATATACCAGGCAAAATGGTGTTTTGCCCGTGGCACGACTCGCGGTTGTTCGCAGTACCCAGAGGACGGAATGTAGCTCTCGCCCCCATGCCTTTGCGTGTGCGGAGAGTCTTTCGAAGACGCGAGTCTTCATTCCCTGGAGTATAAGTCCGTTAGAGCGTTCGACCTGCCCGTTGCTCTGTGGGTAGCAAATTGTGGTACCTAGTCTGGCGCAGTACTAGATGAACTCTGCGCTGGAGAACTGGCTACCGTTGTCAGTTATGATCCTGCTCGGAACGCCGAATCTTGTCATAACGTTCTTCATTATGAACCGTTTGGCTGCTTCCGAGGTGATCTGTACGACTGGTTCGGCCTCAATCCATTTAGTGAACGTATCGATTGCGACGAATAGGAACTTATAGCCCCCGGGCGCCACTGGGAAAGGCCCTAGAATGTCTAGGCCCCATGTGGCGAATGACCATGACAAGGGAATTGTTTGTAATGCTTGGGCGGGCTGGTAAATGCGTCTGTGGTGAAACTGGCACTGACAGCATCGCTTCACTAACTCGCTCGCGTCATGGAGGGCTGTCGGCCAATAGAATCCTTGTCTAAAGGCCTTTCCGACCAGGGTTCGGAAAGATGCATGTGCCCCGCACACCCCTCCATGGATTTCTTCGAGTAATCTGATACCCTGCGTCTGGGGTGTACACCGCATGAGCACTCCGTGAGCTCCTCTTCGGTAGACGGCTCCGTCGACCAGGGAGTACATCCTGGCGCGTCGGGCAATCTGCTCGAATAGTGTATCATCCTCAGGCATAGTTCGATCGAGATGGTACCTGCGGATGGGCTCCATCCACGAATTCTCAGGATCGAGGGTAGCGACGAGTAGCCCCGTCACTCCCTTTGGAGCGTCAATGCCTGGTGACGTCCTTGAATGGTGCCCGGTGTTGAGCGTGACCATTCCTTCGTCCATGGGTTCGTGAGAAGTTATGGACGGTGTCGAGATCCTTTCTACAAAGGCCCTAGGTGGGCATGGAGATCGTGAGGAAGCTAGGCGGGCAAGACTGTCGGCTCGGCAGTTGTCCTTCCGAGGGATATACCGTACTTCGAGGCCGACGAACTTCTTCTCCAGCTTTCTCACCTCCGCTAGGTAAGCTGCCATGTTTGGGTCTGTGGTCTGGTATTCCTTAGACACTTGTCTCGCTACCAGCTGTGAGTCCCCACTCACGAGGAGGCGATGGATACCAAGTGCGGAAGCGACCCTGAGACCGGCTAGCAGACCCTCGTACTCAGCCACGTTATTCGTGGCTGGGAAGTCGATCTGCAATACATACTGCAGGCATTCTCCGATTGGGGAAGTTAAACTATTCCAACCCCCGCGCCTTCAATGGTCAGGGAACCGTCGAGGTGTAGAGTCCAAATATCTTCTTTCGCCGTTGGTGACTCGTCTATGTGATCGGGTTCCGTCCATTCAGTGATTGTCACACCCTGTTTTTCTCATCGGGTTTTCCCTGAACACCCGAAACCCTAATGACGCGTATATGCGTGTGTCGGTGTTCAACCATGATTTCGAGTCATCGGAGTTTCATTTTCCTCGAGCCTAGCATTGCATGGTGATTGCATGTGCATATCATATTAAACCCTAATCGGACACACGTCCTATACACGCACGACACTCCCAAACCCTAACGCTATGCGGCAACCTACCCAAACCTACTACCAACCACCCAAACATGTTATGTAACCCTCCCGTACCCTACCACAGTCTTGCCGTCGTCCGAAACCCTAAAAACCTAACCTGTCGTCCAAAACCCTAATTAGGTTTTCTCGCATCCAGAAAATCAAAAAGTGTTATCACATGCATTTTAATTTCTCCAAAATGTCTAGAAAAACTCCAGTAGCTTCTTGGATCTATTCTTCACCAATCTATAAAATAAAACTTGAAGGTCCAGTTCAAAATTTTTGAATTGCATTCAAGATTCAAATTAGGTCAAAACTCCCCTTTGAACTGCAACCCCTTTATTTCTTGCTCAGAAAATTCCAGAAAAATTCCTCGATACCCATGTCAGTACCCTTGTTCCATTTCTATAAAACATTTCTACCTCCAGTACAAATTTTTGCCAGGGCAGCCATCGAACACCTTGCAGAAATTTCATTTTCTCTTGAGTTTGAGCTCAACTTCCAACTGCCTTGCTCCCAACTGCCAACTAGAGTAATTGTCATCTCCAGGCACTTGTTTCCAGCAGCTGAATCCCACAGAAAAACCCTAGCCCACAGGGATTCAACCCCTTGTCACCTCATGTCAACATTGGCAAGGGTCCAATGGCTTTGTACCTCTAATATCCAGGCCATGTCTCCATTGATCTCAGTGCTTAAACCACCGCAGACACTTCCCTATTTCCCTCACCTCAGCAGGGTACCCTGGCTATAGGGTTCAACTCCCCCATCCCCTCATGCCGACATTGGCATGCCTCCTTGGCTGTCCTCCTCTGCACCAGCTGCTGCCCCATTTCTTTTCCTCTCTGTTGAATCAGCTTGGCACAGCATGGCAACCCCGGCAAGGCTCCTGCACACATTGACACGCCCAGGCAGCTCGGACACCCCCTAGCCTCGCTCTGGACGCGCCCTGGGCAAGGTCAATGCCGAGTAGTGGCATCCCTTCGTGCCAGTCATCAAGCAGACGCCAGCGGGCTCCAGCCGTACACCGAAGTCACTCCCTGGCCGCCCCCGATTTCTACGCCTCACTGACCTCGCCCCGCTCCTCCTCTGCACCTTTGCCGGCGATGCCCCATGGCTACCACCTGGCAGCCATAGTCGCCAGCATATAAAAGGAGGTGCCAAGCACCCGAGCTACTTCACCCAACCTCGCTTAGCCCCCCTAAAGCTCTAACACTCACCATTTTCATCAGTGCTCAGCTCGATCCTCGAATTCCAGCACCGATCACTTCCCTTCGCCATTTTGCTCCGAGGAGAGATTCCTCAAACCCAGTGAAGGATTCTTCTTTTCTCTTTTTCCTTAAGCTTCCTAGAACCTCCCCTAACCCTCTCAAAGTTTCCTCTGTAGCTGAAGCTCGCCGGAGACCTCCAGCCACCGTCGCCTCCGCCTTCCCTGTTCTGAGCACCGACGAGCCTCGTCTCCAGCAAGCGCGCGAACCCATTAACCATGAAAACGAGCTCGCCATCTCCTCTGGAATCTGTAGGTGCCAGCCGCTCCTTTTCTCTCCCACTGAATCACGTGCAATTTCTCGCCGTTGATTCACCGGAGCGCCGCCGGAGCCAAATCGATTTCTCGCCGGAACCCTACCGCGCGCGCCCTCTCTCCTTTCTCACTGTTTCTGACCCGTGGGCCGCTCTGATCGAAGCGGTACGCCGCATCCGCGCCACTGCCAGTGGGCCCGAGCGGCAGTCCAGACCCACTGTCAGGTTAAGTGTAGCCGGCGCCGACTCCCCCGCCTCCGGCTCACCCCTTTAAACCCGCAAAACCAGCCGGTTTTCTGCTAAACCAGTATCCCTCTCTGGTTCGGCCGATTCACCCAGATCCGAGCCGATTCTCTGAAAATTCCCAAAATAAAAGTTGTTCCAAATTTAATTTCCCAACTTTTTTATATAGACCACGTTTCAAAAATCCAAATATTTCTCTCTGTACAGTCCATAGTTTCATATCCAATTCAATTTCAAATTGTCTTTAATTTCCTTTTGAATATGTGATTAGCTCTAGAGTTTTCCAGCATGTTAAACTCTAATATTTTGGAACCTTGCACAAGTTACATACATATACATTCATGTTGCTTAGTTCAAAGATAAAAGGGGATGGATAAACCGTGAAACCCTAAATCACAAGCATGCATATGTAGTGTTATTCCTCTTTCAAATTAGTTTGATTAGGTGACTCAACCCAAGTTGTCCAGTAGGTTTAAAATCTAGATTTCTTCATATATCCTAGTAAGCTATAGTTGTTCACATGATGCATGATTCCAAGAGCCAAGGAAAACAAGTGTTTACCATCAAAACCCTAGAAACCCTAATCGACATTTCATGCATATATATATGTTCTTCTTAGCATTATCTCCATCATGTTAAACCTTTCAAGAAAATGTTAGAACCCAGAACGCATGCATGAGTAGGTATTCATGCACATGTTGCATGGTTTGGACAATAAAAGGAACATCGATACAGCTCAAAACCCTAGCCATCATAACCCTAGGTTGCATGCATGTTTCATGAGGTAAGTAATATCCAATCACGGTCATTCTTCCGACCAAAAACCTAGAGACCAGCATGCATGCATGCTGACCTTTATTAATTGTTTCTGGTGATGCTTGGTTCTTATTCGAAGTTTTTCCGAACGTGTAGTTGACGGTGTGAGGTTCGTCCGCCAGGAAGAACCCGAAGCATCCCCGCGTCCGGAACCGAGCCAAGAACTGCCAGGCAAGCTCTCCGCCCTTGATCATGTTCTAACCCAAGTTTGCAAAATGTTATTTTAATTTCAAAACATGCATGCTATGTTCTATTACCGTTATTTTATGTAGCATAGTTATACCGATGAGTAGAAAAACCTAGTCCAACCCTGAATCCCTTATAGCCCTAAGGACTATATATTCCGGAAGTCTTATCGGAAAACTTAGGGTAGTGTATATACATATATTCATGCTTAGCCCTGCCGTAGTGAAATTAGGGTTTTAGCAAAAGAAAAATAGCAACACCCCATATTTTATCCGGTGAACTTTTGAGAAGCGGACCGTCGTGTCCGGAGGTGTATGAAGGTAGCATAGCCGGGTGGGTATGTTTTACCGGAAATGGTTTTGTGAAACCGAGCTGAAAAGGGAGAAAGTTTTGATCCGGGTCGGTAATGAAGGGTGAATGTAGGGAGTTGTTAAAGAGCGAGGTAAGGCCCGTCGTGGTTCTCGTTGCCCATTTACGGGAGTGGTGTGGAGTCCTTCTCGGATCATCTAAGGACCGATCTTAAGTGCCGTTTGGCCAAGTCTTACCGTGCGGCCACATGTCCTTTGTGGGAAGGACTTGACATAGTACCCGGCCTGAACTAGCATGAACCCGTGGGCAGTTAGTAGTGTGCAGATGGGGTAGTGTAACCCCTGTAGAGAACAAAGACAGTAGTTTAGTGAGGTATTGTTCGCCACAAAGTTGGAACACCAACCTGCTTGTACCGATGTTACTGACTCAAGCTAGGTTTGGGACATGTCCTTCGGACGGGTTCATGGCTGGGTTCACACCGGCGAAGGGTCTCATTGTACTAGCTCTGGTAGTATGCAGTGCATGGTATGCCCAGGGTGACCTACATCGTGTGGGTAAAGCCGTACCACCTCTGCAGAGGGTTAAAACTATTCGAATAGCCGCGTCCGCGGTCATGGACGAACTTGGTTATGCCACACTAAAGTAGTCCGGCTTTCTAAGCCCCAAAAAGGTTTCTGGGTTATGGGTTTAAGGACGCGAACCGTGGTGTTCGCAGGGCAGTTTGCCAAGTTCCCGTTGTAGCGGGAAGAGTGAAGAAGAGTTTCCCAGTGGACTCGGGCACACCCTAGAATCCCCGTAAGTACGAGGTGAGCTGTGCCTCCCTGAGGAACCGGGTGATTGTCATTGGTATCCCCGTAAGTACGAGGTGAGCGGTGTCTCCCTGAGAAACCGGGCGAGTACCGTGCTTTGCCGTTGTAGCGGAAAGCACAAAATTGAACTCCCCGTTGTAGCGGGTTGAGAGAATCAAGCAAATACTTTATCTCGCTGCGTCGAGATGTTTTTGATAAAATCGCTTTTACATCTATGTATTTATTTCAAATGCAAACTTACTTCCTCGCACAACATGAAACTTAGGATAGAGCCAAGTTCTTGTTTAATTCCGAGCATGCTCATATCCGTAATAATCTCCCTGGCGGAGCGCTTGCGAGTACATTCAATGTACTCACCTGGCTTGTTATGTGGCCAGACGAAGAGGAGGATTACCAGTCTGGCGATAGCGACA
Organism: Stipa capillata; assembly: GCA_019208055.1. NCBI lineage: Eukaryota > Viridiplantae > Streptophyta > Magnoliopsida > Poales > Poaceae > Stipa > Stipa capillata. Next base: position 192,328 of record JAGXJF010005517.1, on the reverse strand, counting down.
GCGACTTCGAGGCGTAGGGTTTCTTCCCCAGTCTGTTGCCTGTGGTTCGGCATACCAATGGGCTATCCACCGTGTTTTATTCCGCTGCTGTTTCATTCGGCCAATAGGCCCGGTTTGTATGAACTAAAGACCAAGTATGGCTGACATTTATAATAAACGATGTATGGCATGGTTATGTTATCAAGTACTTGTGTGTATCGACTATTGATCCAGGGATCGATACAGTGAACACAAGGGTTTATCCAGCCTTAAAACCGGGTACGCCACAGTGATGAAGTCGGCGAGTACCTGAGATTTGATGGCGGTGCGCCGCACGAAGTGGATGTCGAATTCTCCGAGTTTGAGAGCCCATTTGGCGATCCGACCGATGGCATCGTGGTTGCGGAGGATTTCTCCCAGAGGGTAGGTGGTTGGGACCGTGATGGTGTGAGCCTGGAAGTAATGTCGAAGTTTACGAGATGTAGTGAGCACCGTGTATAGGAGTTTCTGAATTTGAGGGTAACGTTCCTTGGGTCCGTGCAGGATCTTGCTGACGTAGTACACCGGCTGTTGAATTTTTTCACGTTGTTCTGAAGTCCCACGTTCCACCGTCAATACTCCGCTGACCGCTAATGGGCCAGCAGCGATGTAGAGAAATAAATCTTCTTCTGGGTTGGGCGCGACTAGCTAGCACAGGGGGGTAGTTAAGTATTCTTTGAGCTTTTGAAATGCCTTTTGTGATTCCACCGTCCACTCGAAACCGTCATGTCATCGTAGGTGTTTAAAAAAGGAATTCCGCGGTCTCCTAGTCGGGATATGAACCGGCTCACGGCTGCCATGCAACTCGTGAGTCTTTGGACGTCTCGGACTGACTTCGGTGAGTTCATTTCTGCAATTGCTCGTATCTTGTCGGGATTTGCTTCGATTCCTCGGTGTGACACCAAGAATCCAAGCAATTTTTCGGCGTCAACTCCGAAGGTACATTTCTCCAGATTCAGCATTATCCTGTTCCTTCGAAGGTTGGTGAAGGTTTCTAGCAGGTCCGAGAGCAGACTTTCTTTCTTTTTTGTTTTTATGACGAGATCATCGACGTAAGCTTCGACATTCCGACCGAGTTGACTGTGGAGGGCGAGCTGCATTCCGCGTTGATACGTTGCGCCCGCATTTTTTAATCCGAAAGACATTTTTGAGTAGCAGAATACCCCAAACGGAGTTACAAAGGAAGTTTTTTCCTCATCTTCTCGACACATGCTTATCTGGTGATAACCTGAATAGGCATCGAGAAGGCTTAGATAGTCGCATCCAGACGTGGAGTCCGCTATCTGATCTATTCTAGGTAATGGGAAGGCGTCCTTGGGGCAAAGCCTTGTTGAGGTCTGTGAAGTCGACACACATTCTCCACTTTTCGTTGGCTTTTTTCACCATGACGGGGTCTTGGCGAGCCATTCAGAATGTTCGACTTCCCGGATAAATCTGGCCTTCAGGAGTTTTTCAATGTCCAATTTGATAGCTTCTTTCGATTTGGAGCAAAACGTCGGAGCTTCTATTTTACAGGAGTGGCGTCCTGGCGGATAGCCAGTTTGTGCTCGATCACTTCCCTGGGGATTCCAGGGCATGTCGGATGGTTGCCATGCGAAAACATCTGAGTTGCTCCGGAGGAAAGCGATGAGCGATGATTCCAGGTCTGGATCAAGAGTTGAACCGATCCGGACTGTCTTGGAGGGTTCTGCTAGGTCCAAGGGAACGATTTTTACCTCGCCATGAGTTTTTACGGTCGTTTTGGCTTTGGAGGGAGCGTGCTCTCCATCCCCCTGGAGCGTTCGTACATGGTCGAGGCTGCGCTTGTCGCAGAGAAGTGCTTCTTGAGGAGAGCTCTTTATCGTAAGAACGCCCTTTGGGCCAGGCATCTTCATGCACTGGTAGGCATAGTGTATTGCTGCCATGAATTGGCCAAAGTCGGGCGCCCTAAGATAGTATTGTATGCTGTCTCGAAATCGACTACGTCGAACAGGATTTTCTCTATTTGGAAGTTCTCAGGTGTTCCAAAGGTCACCGAGAGCGTGACCTGCCCGATCGGCGTGGCCGACGAGCCCGGCACGATGCCATGGAACGCCTGTGTCACCGTCTGGATTGATGACCGTGGTACTTGCATAGCATCGAGGGCTTTGGTGAATAGGATGTTGAGGGAACTTCCTCCGTCTATCAGCACCCGAGCCACTCGGCAGTTGTTGATCGTTGGTTCGACCACGAGCGGATATCGTCCTGGTCGAGCACAGTTTTCGAGGCAGTCGGTTTGGTCGAACTTGATTTCGACCTCCGACCATTTTACTGCCCGAGGTACTTGTGGTATGCTTGCAAGGACTTCTCGGGCAATCGCCTTGTATTGCCTCCTCGATTCGTAGGAGGACGAGCCCCCAAATATATGCTCGATCGCTCGGACGTGCCCCTGGAATGGCTCAGGGGAGGAGTCATCGTCGGGAGTCGTGTCCCTGGCTATTGTTTGCGACCTGCGGGTCATTCCCGCGGAGCTTCTCTTTTTCCTCCTTAAGGTACTTCTTGAAGATGCGACATTGACGTAGGTCATGCGAGTCGGTCTGGTGGAAATCGCACCAGAGCTTGGATGGCTTGTCGGAGGAATTCGTTTGCTTATCCTTGGGGCGTGGTCACCAGGTACGCTTCTCGGGGAGATCTGCAAAGACCTCCTCGCTTTAGCTCTCTTCTCTCTATTCCCTCCGGAGGGCTTCTTCTTGCGTTTCGACTTCTTGGAGTCGTCTCTGGTTCGGAGGGGGAGAACTGGTCGACCTGCCCTGCTGCTGTTTGATGTAGCGTAAGGTTTCCTCCGCACAGGCAGCTTTCTCGGCTAAGTCCATGAGCTGCGCCATGGTCTTAGGAGGATGCATGATCAAGTCGTGCGTGCACATCTCGTTTCTACTGCCCCGAGTGAAGGTGCGAAATGACGTCCGAGTCTGTGATCTCAGGTATAGTGTTGCGAACAGCACTAAATCTCTTGGTAAACTCTCGGAGCGTCTCGTCTGGTCTCTGGACGACTAGAAATAGGTCGTCGACTCGACCAGGGCGTGTGTAGGTACCTTTGGATGTTGCCGATAAGCATGTCGCAAAGTTGTCCCACAGGAGCGGATCGTTCCCGGGGGCAGATTCGTCAACCACGTCCTGGCGGCCCCTCTGAGGGCTGTCGGGAGGTAGTTGGCCATGACCTTCTCATTTCCGCCTGTAGCCTCAATAGTCGTAGTATAGATCGCCAGGAATTCTGCAGGATTCGTGGTGCCATCGTACGACTCTAAGGCCCCAGGCTTAAAGCGAGATGGCCAGCACACATGTCGGAGTTCTTGTGATAACACTTGGCATCCGTGGATGGCTCTCTGATAAGGCGTGATCTCGCCGCTATTCGGGGTCGGAGATCGTCCTCGAATGTTGGCGTGATGTCGTTGGTCTCTTCGGGGGGGGGGATTGATCTTGCTGGTGCCTCTGGCTCCGGTGCTCGTTGATCTTGTCGCGTAGGTCGACGCGCGGTTCCCCCTATCGAGACTGGTTTCTGGGGTGATGTCTTTCCCCGTCTGGCTCCTCCTGCGGGCGAGGGGTGCTCCTCTCGTTGGAGCTACGTGCCACAGATCGTGCTCGAGAAGATTCGGCTTGAGCTTGGGCCTGTTGTAATTTAGCCCCCAGCTGTTGCAGCCACCGTCGTCCTTCAGGCGTCGATAAGTCTACCGCCAGTGGTCTTGACAGCAGATTACGCGCCTCGGCGAGCCTTCGAGTAGTTCGAGACACGTATTCCTCTGTCCCTGGAGGTGTTCTTTCTGCTCCCGTAGGCCTATTCCCATTCCTTTGGGGAGTAGTCGTTGGGCTGCGACGTCGAGAGCTCCCATCCTGATCTTGTCTCTCGAGCTCTTCACGATCATCTTGAATCACGAGAACTACTCGAGGACATAGATTAGATGGGGTATAGTTCCACTCCATCGTGTCGTCCTCATCAGGTACGGCGTGAGTGGGTTCTTGATCATCTGGACGATCAGAAGGTGCAGGCGACAACCCGGACATTGGGCTGGCCACTCCTGCCTGGAGATTGTCGGTTAATACCAATCTCCCCTTCGAAGGCCCTGGCGCACTCGGTCTGGAAGCGATCGGCTTCACTGTCTGAGTCCTCGCCAGGAGCATATTCTCCATAATCTACGCGATCCGTTACCGGGTATGGATCCATTGGTCCGAAGTTGTCGTAGAAACCTTGGTCCGAGTACCCGGTACGGTGCATGACGGCGATCGTATTCCCTGCCGAACTTGCTTCCTCCTCCTCAGGTTGCGCCGAGGAGAGTCGTGCAATCGGCGTTATGGGCTGATCGCGAGAAGTTGCACGTCTTGCCGTCTTTGATTCTTCCTAGACGGCTTGAGCTGGAGAGGTCCCCACGGTCGGCGCCATCTGTCGACAATCGGTAAAATGCCGATCTTACGGTATTCGTGGAATGTGTATGTATGAGGTGTAGGGACCGCTAGGGCACAAGGCCAGAGGTATAATGGCAAGGAAAACACCCTTTTTATACAGGTTCGGGCCTCCCTCAGGATAACAACCCTACGTCATATTCGTATATATTAACTGGAGAATGTCTTACAAGGGATATGAAGGTTAGTGGCTATCCTAGGCCTAATCATAGACTAATCTGACTAATTCCACTAAGCTCGACTCTTTCGAGGTGACGGGTCTTCTCGTAGAAATAAGCTAGGGCTTCTGGATCTTCCTTGCATCTAACCTGCCTTGGATCTAACTTGCCCTGGATCTCCCTTTTCTTCACTTGTCCTCCCCTATGGGACTGCTGATCCTTTTATAGGGGGGTTCATCTAGTCGTACTGGACATGGACTTATGCCCTGAGTAGAACTCTGGCTTCCTTAAACGTCGGGATTGACTTCCTAGTTTAAGGGTATCATTCCTCCTTACGGGGGGTTACGTTACTATCCTGGAATCCTTACCAGGGTACGTGGTATACTCCAGTAATCCAGGGAAATCGTATACGGATACTTTCTAATATACGGGATACCGTACTATACATCGTCACCTCTATCTTGTTAGGGACTCTAATCCCTTATATATAGCACCCACAGAGGGGGATGAACTGACACCAGGGGTTGGCTTAGGTCGGTTTGCCCCTGATCAGGGCAAACTGACCTCTGTGCCTATAGATCATTTATCCAACATTCTCCCCCTTGATCGTAAGGCTATATTTATAAGTTCATTTCTCAATAAAATAATATACCAAGACAAAAGATTACAATGGTTGATATAAGGTACCACTGAACCCAGTGACTATAGTATATTACTTCATATCAAAAAGAACTTCTTTAACTTAGGAGCTCCACAGACTTCTTCTCTTAAACTTATATAAACTTATAGACTCACCTTTTGACTGATCGGTACACCAAGACAATAGATTACAACAATCAATTAAGTATTGTTGAACCAAGTGACTATGGTTCCCTTTCGATTTCAAAGTGAGCCCTCTTATACTCATGGGGAGACGGCGTCATAATAATTCCAACTATTCCAGGATCAAAGGCTTTCTACCAAACCCATGCCGGCAACATGCTCTTTGAACATACTGGGTGGTAGGCCTTTTGTAAGTGGGTCCACTAACATTTGCTTAGTGCTTATGTACTTAATGCTTATTGTTTAATCCTAAATTCTATCTTTCACAACATGGTACTTGATGTCCATGTGTTTGGCAGCACCACTTGACTTGTTGTTACTTGAATAGATTACTGCGGGTTAATTATCGTAGTATAGAGTGAGTGGTTTAGATATGCTGTCAATCACTCTTAATCTCGGGATAAAGTTTTTCAGCCATACAGCCTGCCCAGTAGCCTCATAACATGCCACGAACTCAGCCTGCATTGTCGACGATGCAGTAACACTTTGTTTGGAGCTTTTCCACGATATAGCTCCTCCTGCGAGGGTGAAGATGTAACATGACGTGGATTTCTTAGTATCAACACACCCCGCGAAATCAGCATCTGAATAACCTGTAACTTCGAGGTTATCAGATCTCTTATATGTGAGCATGTAATTCTTAGTGCCTTGCAAATAGCGTAAGGTCTTTTTAACGGCTTTCCAGTGATCCAGTCCTGGATTAGATTGGTATCTGCCAAGCATCCCGGTTACGATTGCTAAGTCAGGGCGAGTGCACACTTGTGCATACATCATACTTCCAATAGCCGAAGCATATGGAATTGACTTCATCTACGCAGATTCATATTCATTTTTCGGACATTGAAAAGTCCCAAACTTATCGCCCTTGACAATAGGAGCAGGCGAGGCTGAGCACTTATGCATATTGTACTTTTTCAGTACCTTTTCTATATATGCCTTTTGTGATAGCCCCAAGATACCTCTGGATCTGTCTCGGTGAATTTGAATGCCTAGGACATAAGTGGCTTCACCTAGATCTTTCATATCAAATTTGGAGGAGAGAAATCTTTTAGTTTCCAGTAGCAGATGCTTATCGCTATTGGCTAAGAGTATGTCATCGACATATAATATCAAGAAGATGAACTTAGTCCCCCTGAACTTGACATATATGCAATTGTCCACCTCATTTTCTTTGAAATCAAATTGTCTTATGATCTGATCAAACTTGAGATACCATTGCCCTGACGCTTGTTTTAATCCATAAATGGATTTCTTAAGTCGACATCCCAAGTGTTCTTTTCCTTCCATAACAAAACCTTCTGGTTGTGCCATGTAAACATCTTCATATAGGTTACCATTTAGGAATGCCATTTTAACATCCATCTGATGTAATTCTAAATCATAATGAGCTACAAGCGTCATAATGATCCTGAATGAGTCTTTGGAAGAGACAGGTGAAAAGGTCTCATTGTAATCAATGCCTTCTCTCTGTGTGAAGCCTTTGGCTACGAGCCTTGCTTTGAACCTTTTGATATTCCCCTCGGAGTCACGTTTGATTTTGTAGACCCATTTACAGCCTACTGTTTTGGCTCCGTCGGGAATTTCTACTAGGTCCCATACGTCATTGGTACTCATAGACTTCATTTCATCTTTCATAGCATTAAGCATTCAGATGAATATTCACTTTGCATGGCTTCCTTAAATGAGGTAGGATCATCGTCCAACACCGACTCATTCATATCTTCACTCATATAGGTGACATAGTCACTAGGAATGGTAGATCTTCTCACCCGCTGTGACCTTCTAACGGGTTCATTATCTGGCACATTAGCCATAGCTGGAGGCTGCTGAGCATCTTCAATAGGAACATCATTAAGTGTGACGTCTGAAGTAGTCACGGGGACCTCAGCAGGTGTTGGATTAGAAATCCTCTCAACTGGAGATGCAACATTAGCATGCACTGGGAAAATGGGTTCTTGAATCACAGGTATCCGAACATAGTCCCGCTTTTCTTCCAGATCTATTTTCCTGGGTGTCATGCTCCCCCTGATCATACCATCTTCCAAGAACACAATGTGTCTTGTTTCAACAAATTTAGTGAACTGATTTGGACAATAGAATCGATATGCCCTAGATTTGTCAGGATAACCAATGAAATGGCAACTGACAGTCTTGGGGTCTAATTTTCCCATATTTGGATTGAAAACTCTAGCTTTAGCAGGACAGCCCCACACATGAAGATAATTTAGAGTTGGTTTCCTCCCAGTCCACAACACATATGGCGTCTTAGGAACTGATTTACTGGGAACCTTATTAAGAACATGTGCAGCTGTTTTTAGAGCTTCCATCCATAGATTGATGGGTAGAGTGGAGTGGCTTAACATACTTCGTACCATGTCCATAAGAGGCGATTACGCCTTTCAGCCACTCCATTTTGCTGGGGTTCGCCCGGTGCAGAATATTAGGCTACTATGCCATTTTCCTGTAAAAACTTAGCAAATGGTCCAGGAATTTGGCCATCACGTGTGTGCCTTCCATAGTATTCACCACCACGGTCAGACTTTATAATTTTAATCTTTTTATCATGCTGATTTTCAACTTCAACCTTAAAAACTTTAAACTTGTCCAATGCCTCAGATCTTTCTTTGATAGGATAAATATATCCAAAAAGAGAGTAGTCATCAGTGAATGTTATAAATGAATCAAGGCCATCTAGTGACTTTACATTGAATGGACCACAGATGTCTGTGTGAATTATTTCTAAGACTTCTGTGCTTCGATTTGCACCTTTCTTGATTTTTATAGTATATTTTCCTTCGATGTAATCAATACAATGATCAATGTCTGCATCTGAGAAATCCAGAGGATGAAGTATTTGCTCTTTAATGAGATGCTCAATTCTCCCCCTCGAAATATGGCCTAAACGACAGTGCCATAATTTCGAAGAAGTCTCATTATTATTTTGCTTTCATTTGATAGCGACGTTTATCTTTGAAGAGGAATCAATATCATTAATGGTATCACTGAGGGAAAACAGGTAAAGTTTGTCTTGTCGGATGGCAAGACCAACATCTTTATTATCATATATAATTATACATCTCTTGTTCCCAAAATCACAGTGAAAACCATCGTCATCTAGACATGACACTGATACTAAGTTTCTTCTCATAGAGGGTACATAAAGAACATTATATAGTCGAAGCGTGAATCCGGTATGGAGTGTGAGTGCAAACTCCCCAATCGCCTCAGATTCTACCTCAACACCATTAACGACTCTAATTCTTCTTTCCCCTCTTCTTAGGGTCCTCTTCATATCGAATCCCTGTAAAGAGTTTGCAACATGAATTGTCGCTCCTGAGTCAACCCACCATGTATTGGTGGCATAATAGTATACAGGGACTCATCTATGAATGTAATAACATCAGTACCTTTCTTATTGAGCCATTTCATAAAGCTAACGCAATCTTTCTGAAAATGTCCACTTTTCCCGCAAAAACGACATCCTTCTGGATCCTTTTCATTTGCATTAGGAGCTTTTTCAGGCTTATTCTGCTGGGATTGTTTAGAGGATTGCCCCTTATTTTTGAACTGAGCAGGCTTAGGCTTTGAGTGCTCACTAATAGACTTCTGATTTTTTCTTTTCTTAGAGTGCTTGAATTGATTGATATGTTCAATTTTATCAGCTCTAAGCCTTTCTTCTTCTTGTACGCACCTGGCCATCATTTCATCAATGCCCCACTTCACATCCATAGCATTATAGTTGATAGTGAATGGAGAAAATTCCTGAGGCAAAGAAGACATAATAAAATGGACAAGAAAACCTTCTGAGATTTCCATTTCCATTGTCTTAAGTTTTGCGGCCATGTGACACTTTTTCATAATGTGTTCTCTTAGACTCCCAGTCGGATCATATTGTTCATCAACAACCCTTTTGATAAGGCTAGTTGCATAAACTTTAGAGGAGCTTCTGAATTGGTCCTCAACTTTTCCAAGATATTCCTTGGTAGTCTGGGAGTCTAAAATAGCTCCTCTTATGCTGATATTAATGGAGCTCTTAATCACCATGAGGCACTTACGATTTGACTGCTCCCACTTAGCCTTTTCAACATCATATTCTCTTTTCAGAGAATCATAATTTTCATTATCCTCCCTAGGTGCTTCAGGAGGATCATTATAGAGAGCATGATCGAGATCCAGCAGAGCCAGAGTAATCTCGAGTTTTTCCTTCCACGAAGCATAGTTGCTTCCATTTAGTTGCTCAATGCCGTTGATTATTCTAGAAATTTGAGAGGCATTAGATGCTATATTAAGAAAATTAAATGCTTTAGTAAGCATCATCATGAACTTCTTTTATTGATCAAATACACATCAGCTTTGACCAGAAATGGATAAGAACAATAAAATTTTGTGAACAGGTATTCATTAATCAGCTTTGGCCAGAATAATGAATACAAGCCACACTTTTAATTAAATTACATATATAAACTTCTTTTATTAATCCAGTCTGTATCAGCTTTGGCTAGAAAAGAACAGGACTAATAAAATTTTGTGGTCAAATATTCATCAATTAGCTTTGGCCAGAATGACAAATATTAGCCACACTTAATGAAAGAATTTATAATCTTAATTCTTTAGCGAAAAATTAAATCATAATTATAGGCATCACAATAAAAGAGGTCTTAAAGATTAAGCACAAAATTCTTAGAAATAATTAAACATAATATAAATTATAACAAAACATAAGATAATTACTTAGTATAAAAAACATAAAAATACTATATATACTTTTTTATTTTTTATTTATTTATCATTATTCAGCTCAGAGAATGATTTGTTTCAGCCCAAAACTAAATTTAATTTGATCCATTACTGTGTGGCCCATAAAAGGAAAGAATTTTAGTTTCAAAATGGGCTAAAAGTCCTTCCGAACCAGGCCTTATTTGGCTTGTTCCGCACTCCTTATCCCGCCTGGGCCCTAGGCCCGACAACCTGGGCCTGGGCCAGGAAAGCATGGCTCCCGCACGGCCCCTTCGGCCTGTACCACGGCCGACTCACGCGAGCCGTTGGATGAAGATCCTATGGCCATGAGCGATCAAGTAGGGGAACAAAACCGCCGGTTCGGCCGCCTCCCTGCGAAAACCCTAGGTCATTTTCCCCTCCCCCTTTTCTCTCACCCGCGAGCGGCGGCAAGCGAGTGAGCGAGGCGGCGGCGCAGAGCGCCCGCCTCAGTGGAGGGAGAGACCGGCGCCGTCGAGGCCCTCTCACCGGAGTCACGTGCGGCTTTGGCTTGCGCCCGTCTCCGTCGAGCGGTGCTCGTCGGTGCCCTCTGCGAGGCCACCATGGGCGTGTGGGTGTCCCGCAACGGCCGGCGACGCACTCGCCGGTTCCGGCGTGGCGGCATACCCTCGGTGACGAAGCGCGCGAGGGGTATGGCGACCACCCGGTGCGGTGGACGGCGAGGGCCGCTCGGGTACGACCCTGAGCATCTTCGCTGAACTAAGGCGGTGACTACGGTGGCCGGCGACGACCATCGCAACCCTTAGGTATGTCCACCGCCCCTTTACTTCTCAATTTTAGGGTTAGGGTTTCCTTAAGGTTGGGGAATTTTAGGGAATTAGGGATTTAGCGTTACGGGATCTGGGAAATTGGTTTAGGGTTTCTTAGATTTGCCCAACTTCTCTTCTTCTTATTGCTTAAACCCGAAACCATTCTCTTCTTCTTATTGCTTAAACCCAAAACTAGTGGCCAATTAGCACATGTACATGGTATGGATGCACTGTTTGGGTTAGAACTTAGGTGATTTTAGGGCGAAGACTATAAAGGGTCCTTAGCAGGGGCATCTAAGCATGAAAATGAGCTTAAGGGGTTCAATCTTAGGGCTAGATAGCTCTGATACCAATGTTAACTCATGCTAGGATCATCTAGCTCAAGATAGAACCACACAGAGGAGCTTTAGGGATGAGTACCTTGTTCCGATGAGCCTCCCATCTCTTTTCTCTTTTTTCTATTCAACTTCTAGGGCTTGGAGATGATGCGGTGGAGCTCTTCCCTCTGTTAGGGTGCTAGGTTTTGATCAGTTGGTTGAGGGATGCTTAGGGTAGAAGCTTAGTCTAACCTCTATCTTGTTAGGGACTCTAATCCCTTATATATAGCACCCACAGAGGGGGAACTGACACCAGGGGTTGGCTTAGGTCGGTTTGCCCCTGATCAGGGCAAACCGACCTCTGCGCCTGTAGATCATTTATCCAACAAGGAGGAAGAAGGGCAACAACGCGGATTGAGGAATGAGGAGGAAGGCTAGGGCAGCGGCGCGGATTGGAAACGAGGAGGGGAGGGGAGGATGAAGGGGTGACACACATTGGGACAAGGAGTGGAGTGTAGATCGATCCCAGAAGGTGCTAGGGTTGGATTTTGGTGTGTAGGGCTATCAGCAGGCCGGGCCGCCGGTTGGTGTTGGTGGGCCTATGGTAAATTGGATAAGTTAGATGGTTTTCTAATTGAATCGTTGTTTTACTGCAAAGAAGAGTAAGAACAGCTAAGGAAAGGATGGAGTGCAGCACCAAATTGATTTTGCTGGTTTCGTTCAATCCATTCGAAGTTAGGTACTGGCATACAGAGATATTATCTTGCCAGTTCATATATTCATAAAGTAGGGGAGAAATGTGATCTGCATTATTAAGTGAAAGCGAATATTTTTAATAACTCTGCAAGACAGCATGATTGACCAGTTCAAATCGATCATCTCTCCACATAATATCAAACTAACAAACTGAGTGGTTCAAATAGAGCTATCTCACAACAAATACATGGAGTGCTCAATGCTTAATGCTTGATCATGCATCTTTAAATTAGCTCAACATATAGGTAAGGCAACTCTTATCCTCTCCTAGAACTACTTTTACAGTAGAATGTGTTACATCAATAATTTACCATCCAAGAACCATTGGCATATGTTCTTGTGTCCAAAACTGAAGGCTTAAGAATACATAAAGGAGAGATGCACTTTGATATATTTTGTCGAAACACGTCTTTTATGACCTTATAGTTGCTGATAATTTGCTAAACGTACCAGAGAAGACTTATTGTTTGTGAATATATGGCATTTACTTATTGTCTATCTTGATGCTAAGTTCTTTAAGCCACTAAACTACACGGTATTATCTTGTTCTGGAGGAAAATTTATGTGAAGGAACCTTCATTTCAAGGAATGAGGGTTATGATATATTGCATCCCTCGACATTTTTTTCTCTAATGTTGTCACAACACATTTAACTTGTATGGTTCTCCCTAACCGTTGCTCCATCTTCAGTTTCTCGCTCCACAATAGCAACAACTTTTACATCACTCACATCAAAATATGACTCATCAGATGGTTTTGAGCAATCGAAACATATTTTATGGGAGGGATGGTCAATCCAACACATTCCCATAAATTATTCCTGCGATGCACGTATTGTTGGGATTTTGGGCTACATTGCATATTAAACTATTGTCCTTTTTCTTTTCTTTTCTTTTGTTTTCTTTTGTGATGTTTGTTCTTTGTTGTGTTATTTAGATTTATGTAGATTTATGTTGTGTCTAAAGATCTCTGGTGTGTGTTTTTTTCCTGAAGTGTTATTTCACTATCTCGAATGATTTGAATAGGAGGTTGCATGGTTCATGTTAGATTTTTAGTTGTATGTGTTGTTTGTATATGGGAGTTCTAGAAAAAATAATATTCATAAAATATGGTCATATAATAAGACACTATCTTTTTCATTTCTATTATAGAGCATGTAGATTATGTTCACAAGCTTATAAAGTTTCTTGGGAGTTCTCTTTACGAGATTATATTATGGTATGTATAAGCTCTAAATTTATATTATATTATATTATGATAAATTGTGTTTTATAATTTTTAAATTTATAATATATTATACATTTCGTATAATATGTATCATGAAAAGCGTACCTTACATGTGCACGATTACAAGTGGAGCGCAAACAGCCGTGTTCTAATGTGAGATGTACGCTGCTAGACTTGAGGAGATGCGAGTTGGTGTCCATACGCCGAATACCAGACTCCTTTGTGTGATTGAAGTTGGAGCCAAAAATGAACTGAGTAGGCACATAAGGTGTAAAATGAAAACCAATGTGAGTCATAATTGTTAAAGGATTCGGTTGCTACAGCATTTCCAATAGCTTGTTATAAAGTTCATTATCAAAAGGATAGAGAATATTCAAACTTACTAATAGTACCAAGTTCTTCAATAGAATGTTACTAAACTAAACAAGTTAATTATTAGTGCAAGAAGGTGGAGTTGACAAGACAAGCATTTTAGTAGGAAGGGTCATTCCAATAGAATAATATGCTTGTTATTAGTATCTTAATCAAGAGATAAAGTTGTTTCTCCCTGGAATAACAACATCACTCTCTCTTCTCCACATCACCTAATTACTAATATGGCATGCTTTTAGTAACAGCTGAGGTGGATTATTGGAGATGCTCTTATGGTAGAATAGGACTTGTTAGATTGACTGCCTCTTTTACGATTATATCTTATGTCTAGGAGATTATCTTGTACTCCAAGACACCATGTGTTTTATATAAATGTTCCCGAGGCTCAATGCAAATTATCCACCGTAGTATATTCATCCTCTTACATGGTATTAGAGTAGCATCGTTCCTGAGCCGCAGCCCTACCAAAGCTTCCGCCGCTGCGCTCCTGGGAGATGATCCAATCTCCATGATCTCTCTAAGGGGTTGTGCAACCCGTAGTTTAAGGTTCATGATTTTCTTCTCTTTGTTTTTTCTTTCCCTTGATCCATCTGCTGGTGCATGCATGCATGCCTCTCTACTCTTACTCTGTTTTCTCCTCTCATCTGATCCTCTCACATGCAACTCTTGCACGCATATTTTTTTCTGCTGCACGACCAAGTTTTCTTCCGGTGTCCTTTTCTTCTATTTGGTTGCATACGTGCACCATATTCTACCTCCCAGCAACCGTCATGCTGCATCGGCACTCTCTCTTCCGTGCTGTGTGCATCACAACCACCGTTAAGTTCTTCGCTCTGCTGCTTTCTACATCTTTCACGATGCTGGTAGACATTTTTCCTGGTTCCCTATCTTGGCACACCTTATGTGCTACCTCATCTACGACGGCTCCAGCTGCATCGATCTCAGTATCGTTGTCTTCTTCGACAACTACCTTGGCTCTTCGATCATGTCACTGTCATCATCAATGGCACTCACCTTGGTAGCGGTTATCTCGATATTGGCAATAAAGGCTACCATCAATTTGAGCAATCTCGTTGGCTTCGACTCTAGTTTGAGCATCGGTGATGCTCCCCTTACGACTACAAGGGATGGTAGCGTATTTGATCGTTATGGTAGAATAGGATTTGTTAAGATTGATTATTGTCTCTCTCATATGATTCTATCTTATCTTTAGGAGACCATTTTGTATTCTAAGGCACCATGTACTTTATATAAATGCCCACGAGGTTCAATGCAATTTGTCCATCACAATATATTTATCCTCTTATATGGTAAGAGAGTCAATAGTGTTTGAGTTTAAAATCCGACTGGCATAATTTAAAAGATAAATAATTGCAGCCCACTTTTGGTCGATGTTTAGGTCTGAGGAAGCCACATGTCAGGGGGAATACACGTTTGTAGACAGGTGCTAGGAAATGCGCTTGCAAACCCCTCGTTGCACTTGTAATGCCATTGCTGATAGAAATCTTGTTATCCCCAGCACTGCAACACAGTCACAATCTCCACTTGAAAGCTCAGAAAACGTTATCAGAGCCCATAAATCCAGATGAGTTGCAAGGGGAACGGCTGCAACGACCGTGCCAGGTCTCCAACCAGCTGCTGTATATCCTAGTCCGCTTGTTCCCACCGGCCATTGTAACCGATCTTTGCCCGACATGGCAGCGGACAGGCAGCGAGCTGCTAGCGAGCTGCTCGTGGACAGCAGCATCGCGAACAAACGATCTGAGGACGCAGATGCGCGGCAGTTGCGCGCACGGATGGGTATTGCTGCTGCTGGATTTGGAATGAACGTGCAGTTAGTACTTAGTAGTATATAATACGTGATGAATAATCCACTGCTAACTCAAAGAGAATTGCTGTGCTTATATTTCTGTATATATATTCAGATTTGATGATCTCTGGACAGCAATTAATATTGTGGTAGAGGGTACGACGATCCTATGAGATCATCTGAAAATATTGGCATGCCAATAACGCAATATGACCAGGATTAGGAGAGCGGGTGGCTGAGGTAATGTTCTGCGCATGTGGCCGTCTCACCTGCATCGTCACAAATCCAAGTGATTTAGAGTTGACATTTGGTGTGCGGCACTGTATGTATGTATGTATGTATGTATGTATGTATGTATGTATGTATGTATATATATATATATATATGTTTTCTTCTTTTTTCTTCGCGATTATCAGGAAGATGCATACATGTACGCACGCCACTACACACTCACATCACACGTACACATCCATACGAGCGCATCAACTAATCATATGCTATAATTGATGGAGACTGGGGATAAACCCATAAATCTTACTAAATTCTTACTGAACATACTAGCGTGAATGTGAATGTGAGCACCGGGATTATAAAATCGAAAAATAAAGAAAAGATATGGTTTTGGAAAATAAAAACAAGGTATGAATGTTTCTCGCGAACTTGTAGATGTCAATGTGCGTGTGATTTGGTTGGGCCAGAACATGTGGCCCCAACATTTTTTTCCCAGAAATTCTAGCCTGGCATGAGTCCAATGGGCCTGAGCTCGCATGGCCCATAGGGCATGGAAGCATCGACCGACTAAACCGAGCGACGTGGGCGTGAACCATCTCCATCCGACGAATGTCTGCTCCATCTGCAAGATTTCCCGTCCGTTTCTCTTCTCTTTCCCCGTTTTCTTCCCAGCAAAAGTACTAATCCGAAACAGTGAGTAGTTAATTAGCATCAGATCAAGAGGCTGACGAGAGAACAGCGGCAAGCCAACCACCGGGTTTATTAACCTCCCCGGCAATTACTGCTACTGTTCCACTTCGCCTCAGATTCACCTCACAGTTCCACGCACCCATCTCTCTCCCTGGCTCTCTCCTCCCCTGCCTAGCACCAGAGAGAGACAGAGAGACTGCGCGCTGTGAGGTGGGGAGCACTCGTGTCCCCGCGTCCGAGGTCTCTCGATCTCGCGAGGAGGAGTCCCCCGGCGTGAGGTACGGTACCTCGCCTCCCTCCCAGGTTGCTCATGGTCTCTAGATATTATTTTTTTCGAGAACACATGGTCTCATAGATTTTGACGCCGTTCCAGGAAGCGCGAGGCCTCCCTGTTTCTAGGTCTTGTTTGCTAGCTCTAATCTGCGTGTAGGTACAAGAATCGTTAAATGGGAATTTATGAGGACGCGGAGGCGTGTGATCTGATGTTATGTTATCCTGATTTTTGTTTTTCATTTGTCTAGATTTGGTTCGTGTGCAGCGCATCATCCGTTTCTTACAGATTCGCCGCTGAGTTGCCGAGTTAGCTAGGAGAGACAAGCCAAACCTGCTAGGGGGGAGCGGGCATGGGCCGCCCCATCTTTGGTGGAGGTGAACGCGCGCCTCCAAACCCCACGGCGTCCGTGGTGTCCGGCACTCCGTGGCCAGCCACATCCTGGGCATCCACCAAACTGGTGCACCCTTCATAGCCCGCTGTCGCCACCTTCTGGGGCTGGCGCCCCAACATCCACCGCCTGGTGCGCAGACTACAACGCATGTAGGCCGGCCATCCTGCAACCCTTGCTACGCTAGACTACCGCCCACAGCCAACGGCTGTCGCACCATCCTTGCCCATCCGGGAAGAGGAGCACAACCGCTGCCAATGCATGGGGCCTCGGCCACACCGCCGAGGCGCATGAAACCCCCTCCACCAGCTAGACGCGACGCACCTGTTCGCACACGAACACGTCACCGTGTACCCCCGAGGCCGAGCGCGATGCGCGGGACACGGAATCGGGGGAGACCCGCCGGGAGCGCGATACGCAAGACACGCCGGCGGGTGCTTTTGAGAACCCGAAACCCCACACCCCCGGGAGGGACCCCGTCAGGAGGCGCGGCGGCTATGGGCTGCCCTAGGTCGACCTGATCGCCCCTAAGGCCTCGAGTTTCGTTGCCGTGGAACACGAAGAACAACGAAGAACGAGAAGCAGAAAAACAAAGATGAGTAAATAGTAGATGAAAAGATAATGTATTGAGTGCGTCGATTGGGAGAGTTCCCCCTCAATCGGCCATATACCCTTCATATTTATAGGGTATGCCCGGTCTTTGAGCTACAATTGGACTCTATCTCGTACAAAGATATGTTTCCAAACAAACTCGAGATAACTTCCTGATCGAATTAACCGCCGTGATCTGGACTCCGCCTTGTATACGAGATGTCTTTCCACATTATCCGGGAGTCTTTCCAAATCTCGGACTTTCCTTTAAACGCCACGATCCGTTTACTGTTCCTTGAGCCCAAAGTCAAAGCCCTCAGCGCAGAAAGTCTTCGTCTTGAAACCCAATGCTTCGGCCCACCTGTAAGATAGTACGGGAACGTCACGCCTCGGCAACCGACCTGGCACTGCTGGGACTCAGAAGCATTCTTCGGAGCCTGGCTTGGACCCATTCGGAACGGCGAGCACTCGGGCGCTCGGTAACTTAAGAAAGGAGTGCTCGGGAACACGAGTACTCGATACCACGAGTGCTCGGGGACGAGTACTCGGGGACATAGGGTGCTCGGGGTTCGGCACTCGTATTTCGTCAACGCTCGGGAACACGAATGCTCGGGAATACGAGTGCTCGGGGACGAGTACTCGGGGACATAGAGTGCTCGGGGTCCGGCACTCGGATCTCGTTAATGCTTGGAGACGAGTGCTCGGGGACATGAGTACTCGGTGGCGCGAGTGCTCGGGGGCGCCAGAACTCGGGACCGCGGGTACTCGGAAACGGGTACTCGGGATTCGGGGACGCCGCACCACTCGGCCTGAGCCACGATTCGGTAGCATTGCAGATCTTGCCCGACGCACTCGGCCCATCCGGGGGTACTGCCCAATTTGGTCGTCAACACATGCCCCCCTGTTTTCGGTATAAAGATGTGTTTTTTACCGAAAATAATAAGTCATGTTCTTAGGGCGATGCGGACCATCTCATCGGCCATTTCTTCTCTTAGGGCGATATGATATATCGGCCACAGCACTTGTTATGCTTCTTGCCACACGCTCGGGTGGAACTTCTTCAGATATCTGCCATTGAGAGCTCGCGGCAGCAGAGTGCCCTGCACGGATTCCACTAAGTATGAGTTCCCAGGAACCACTCTCGCAATTCTGAAAGGACCTTCCCAACTCGGCGACCATTTGCCAAACTTATTATCCTTCGAGCCGATTGGTAGGATGACCTTCCATACTAGTTCGCCGACTTGAAAGTTCTTCGACTTGACCTTTTTGTTGTATGCTCTGGCTACCCTTAGCTTGTCCCTTTCTATGGCCTTTAAAGCAACCAAACGCTTATCGGCGACTTCATCAAGACCATCCATCATCAGATTGTAAAAGTCGACCGCCGATAAATCATTCTGTTTGGCTAATCTTAAAGCACTCAGATTTACCTCTACGGGTAAAACGGCCTCTTGTCCATACACGAGCTCATAGGGAGTCACCTTGGTAGCACTGTGTCTTGAAATCCTATGCGCCCACAACGCCTCGGACAACACCTCATGCCATCTCCTTGGGTTGTCTTCGATCTTCTTCTTGATGAGCTTGATTAGCACTTTATTGCTGGACTCGGCTTGCCCATTGGCTTGGGCATAATATGGAGAAGAATTGAGCAGCTTTATTCTATAGGACTCGGCAAACTCCTTTACTTGTCCCGCTATAAAAGAGGTACCTTGATCCGTCGTCAGAGTTTGAGGGACGCCGAATCTATGTATAATGTGCTCGGTTATAAATCGAATCACTTCCACATGTGTCATGTTCTTGAGAGGCACTGTTTCAGACCACTTGGTGAAATAATCAGTTGCTACCAATACGAACCGATGCCCCTTCGAGGAAGAAGGATAGATTTGCCCAATGAAGTCTAGCCCCCAACCTCTGAATGGCCACGGCTTGATAATAGGATGTAGCATGGCAGCAGGAGCGAGTTGAATATCACCAAACTTCTGACAGGCTTCACACCCCTTGTAATATCTGAAGCAATCATTGATCATAGTCGGCCAATAGAACCCGGCACGCCGTAATAACCATTTCATCTTGTGAGCCGACTGATGAGTGCCACAGATGCCTTCATGTACCTCTCCCATTGCAACTCTTGCTTGATCCTCGTCCAAGCATTTCAAAAGAACTCCGTCGACCGTTCGGCGATAAAGATCATTGTCGATCAAAGTGTATTTGAAGGCCATCCGCCGAACAACTCGGTCTACCCTTTTAGTCGGATCTTGCAAGTAATCAATGATCGACTTCCTCCAGTCTTCTTTGTTATTCATATTCGGTTTTCCATTGGCGACCGAGTCGGTGATTTCTGACTCGGCCTTTCCTACCGAGTTGGTCCCAAGCATCGGCTCTTGGGAAATATGGAAGATACCATGACTAACATGGTAGCCAGATGCTTGTTGCGCCAACTCGTTTGCAACCCAGTTTTCTTGTCTGGGTATATGAGCAATACTAAAATAATCCAAGGTAGAGATTATATCTAGACACTTATCAAGATACATATTAAGTGATTCGTCAAGACACTGATAAACCTTGGATACTTGTTGGACTACTAATAACGAATCACCGAAAGCCTCAATATGTGTGGCTCCTATTGCGATCAGAAGCTCTAAACCGAGTAGCAAAGCTTCATACTCAGCTTGATTATTTGTGCAAAAATATTCTAAGCGGCATGAGGCTTCGTGGGTAGTACCATATGGAGATATGTAAACAACACCGACACCTTGGCCATTGCTACAGACTGAACCATCAAAGTACAATCTCCATGGTACTAGCGAGACAAGATCAACGTCAATGCTACGCTCGTCAACCCGATGTTCAACAATGAAGTCGGCAATGATTTGGCTCTTCATAGATTTCAAGGGTTCATAAGCCAAATCGTACTCGGTCAGCGCGTAAGCCCACTTGCCGACTCGGCCACTAAGAATTGGCCTATGCAACATATACTTGATGACATCGGTTTGACAGGCTACAGTGCAAGTACTAGACAGCAAATAGTGTCTCGACTTCGTGCAAGCGTAATATAGGCATAAGCATAACTTCTCAACGAAAGAGTACCTTGTCTCGGCGTCGAGTAGTCGTCGACTCAGATAAGTGATAGCATGTTCCTTTCCTTCGACTTCTTGGGTTAACACAGCTCCAATTACGCCTTCCTCTGCTGCGATGTAAAGTCGGAAGGGTTCCCCATGCCTAGGCGCTTTCAATACCGGAGGGGTAGATAAATAGTCTTTGATCAACTCGAACGCCTCCTGTTGCCTTGCCCCCCAAGTGAAATCGACGTCATCCTTCAACCGAAGGATAGGAGTAAATGCAGTGACCTTTCCTGACAAGTTGGCTATAAATCTCCTCAGATAATTGATTTTACCAAGGAGTCTTTGCACGTCCCTTTTGCATGTCGGAGCTTGTAACTTCTGAATAGCTTCTATCTTTTTAGGATCAATTTCTATGCCATGCTGATGTATGATGAAGCCTAAGAACTTCCCAGCCGATACGCCAAAAGCGCACTTCAACGGGTTCATCTTCAGGCCGTACCTCTTCATCCTCTCAAAAGCTAAGCGCAAGTCGGCCAGATGAGATTCAAAGGCGTCCGACTTGACAACGATGTCATCAATATAGACTTCTAGTATGACGCCGAGTAGATCATGGAAGATTAGATTCATAGCTCTTTGATACGTGGCCCCAGCGTTCTTCAATCCAAAGGTCATCACTGTCCACTCGAATAGGCCAAGGAACCCGGGGCAACGAAAGCCGTTTTGGACATGTCCTCTTCGGCCATGAAGATTTGATTGTACCCCTGCGTTACCGTCGAGGAAGCTGATGACCTCGTGTCCAGAAGCACTGTCAATAAGCATATCGGCTATAGGCATAGGGTACTCATCTTTGGGTGAAGCTCTGTTCAAGTCTCTGAAGTCGATGCACACCCTCAACTTGCCGGACCCTTTCTTCTCCACGGGTACGATGTTAGAGATCCAGTCGGCATACCTGCAAGGTCTGATAAAGTTAGCTCTAAGTAGTCGACCGATCTCTTCCTTGATCCGGTCATACATCTCGGGATTGAATCTCCTGGCCGGTTGCTTAAAAGGTCTGAAACCGGCCTTGATAGGCAACCGATGCTCTACTAGCTCTCGGCTTAAACCGGGCATCTCGTGGTATTCCCATGCAAAGCAGCAAACATATTCTTTTAGCAAGCCGACTAGCTTAAATTTACAGTCGGCTTTCAAATTCTTGTTTACAAACGTCGGCCTTGGACTCGAACCATCCCCTATGTCTACTTCCTCTAGTGGATCGGCCGACGCAAAACCTTGTCCTAACTTATCCATGTTATCCAACTCTTCTATAGACTCGTGCACATCGTTCCTATTGGACCGATACTCTGCGAGTCGCTTTCGTAACCACTCCGAGTTGTGATCCATCTGATTACTTCTTATCTTGGAGCCGATTGCCATCAACCGGCTTTGAAGATGTGGGTACTCGGCTGCTTCCTTTGGCTCTAGGGAAGTCGGCTCCTGAGGATTTGCCGGGTTGTAGCCGACTCGCCACCGCATCGACCAAGGCAATGAGAACCGTGTTGGGCTGAAGTCGGTCGGCGCCGACTGGCTTTAAAGATACGGGCACGAACCCGTCCTTTGTGGCACTCAGGAAGTCGAACCCGGAAAGGTCTCGCCCAGACAGACACGTCGCATTGGGGTGCTGCCAGTCCACCAATGCGTCGGCCAATGCGACACAGGCCGAGTTGTCTACGTGAATGACTTCGACTTCTTCCTCAATCCACTGTATAAGGCATTGGTGCATCGTGGATGGCACGCATTGGTTGGCGTGAACCCAATCGCGGCCCAGTATGACGTTATAATTCCCTTGCACCTCAGCGACGAAGAATGCAGTGGCCAAAGTCTTGCTTCCAATGGTAAGCTCTACGTACATCACACCTTTGGCCTCTGTGCTCTCTTTGCCTTCAAACCCATTGAGCACCATATTGGTCTTCATCAACTCATTATCATGCAGACCTAACCTCTTGAAGACCGAGTATGGCATAAGATTCACCACGGCACCGCCATCCACGAGCATCCTCGCCACCGGTGTTCCATTAATATGGCCTTTGACGTATAGCGGTTTTAGGTGCCTCACCGGCTCTGTTGGCTTCTCAAAGATGGCGTTCTTGGGGCCGAAGTCGAACTGGGCTATCTCCCCATCTTCATCTACAGCACGGAACTCGGCAGGTAAAGTAATAGACCATATTTATGTCCATACCTCCATGAACCGGCGTAGACTCGTAGTCCACCATTTCTTCTTCGTTGTCTTCCGTGGTGGCCACCGACTTCGGTGATTTGTCGAGTAGAGGAGATGTGTCTTCGGGAGTCGTCGCGTCCTCTGCTCGCTTAGGCTTCCAGACCTGATTCATGGGCCGAATCTCATTGAAAGTTTCGTCCCTCAGCTTCTCGGCTTCTTGCTCAACCTTCTCCTGATTCCTCATGCGCTGCAGCCTTCTTTTCTGGGTTTTGGTCAACCCGGGAGGACACCAGGTAGGCTGAGTGTACTTGGGGTCTCTGGGCCTGCTCTTGCTTGTACCGGCTTCATGATCATTGGCCATAGACCCCTGCTGAACAGTGATTATATTGTCATTAGAATTGACCAGATTACTGATAGTAATCGGTCCCTTGCCGAGTTCGATCTCCATCTTTTGCCCGCCGTCTGTTGGGGCATTAGTATTCGGCGGCTTAGCACGCCACACCTTTCTGGCTGGTCGGTTCGGAGAAGTCGGTGAGGACCGACTGGTATCGCCAACGAGTCGGCCTTGAGTAGGATGGTTGGCCTTGTGTGTCGGCCGACTGGCATCCCCAGCTAGCCGGCCCCGAGTAGGATGAGTGAGCCTCTCGCGGACGGGTCTTCTCAACGCCGACCATCCTGGGTGGAAAGCGTAGGGAACCATTGGGTGCTGCTCCCATCTTCCGTTGAGGTCGTCCATGTACGGCGCGTATGGAGGTGGCACCATCAATGGAGCCGGCATCCATGGCCCGTGCGGCCCGGCCTGATGCTGGAACCCTGGTCTTGGAGGTGATCTTGGACGTTTTAAGCGCGATGGCCGGTCAGGGATGACACCGGCCGTTTGGTTGGTATACTTGGAGAGTAACATATCGAAAGTCGGCTTCACTCTTTTGTACTGAGCTCTAGTTTCATTGGTCTTCCACTTGCCGACTTCCGGACTCTTGGGCTTGATGAACTTGACCCGGGTATTCTCTGGCATCGGTGGTTGCCCCCCGAGTGCACTGGTGTGGTCTTCCTGCACTCGGGATTGCCCCCCGAGTGCGTGGTTTCTGATAGTGATCTTCAATGTTTCTTTGCCGCCGGGTTGTTTCTCGAGCACGACTTCTCTTCCCGGGGCTTTACCGTCTTCTTTCTTCCGTGGTTCACCAAGGACCACATTGTCTTTGTTAGCCGATTCGGCTATGTCGGGCCGAATCAAAACTTTCTTCCCTTCCAAATCCATAGCGTTCATGGGGAAGGGCTGCTTGTCGATTTGCATATCGGCGAAATTCAATCGTCCCTCATTAATAGCCGATTGTATCTGTCGCCGAAAAAACATTGCAGTCATTAGTCGCATGAGAAAAAGAATTATGATACTTGCAATAAGCTCGCCGTTTTAGCTCTTCAAACGGCGGCAAAGAGTGAGA
Source organism: Stipa capillata (assembly GCA_019208055.1). NCBI lineage: Eukaryota > Viridiplantae > Streptophyta > Magnoliopsida > Poales > Poaceae > Stipa > Stipa capillata. Next base: position 168,041 of record JAGXJF010005517.1, on the reverse strand, counting down.
TATCCTAATGATCCTGTCTTGCAGCAAAGAATCAAATATTTTATCACACTTGGCCACATCAAAGCTGAATTTCATCTGCTCTTCATGATTCTTGCGAGTCGGCTTGAGGGCATCACAAGTATATGGTTTGGTCTTGGAAGACCAAACGAACTCGGCAGCGTATATGTTACCCTAATCGCCCGAGCTGTCGTACTCGACCATGTGCATCCTAGGTCGATCAGGTTTAGACTTATGAATTTCTTTGACTTCTATGCTTCGGCTTTCTTGAGCCAAAGCTTTCTGCAAGACTTGGTTGACACTTAAGAGCTCATAATTTTCTATCCGTTCTCTAATGTGGGTCTTCAACCCGGCCAGTACCAAGTCGGCCAAGTCTCTCTCTGTTATCACCAAGCTATAGCATCGGTTTTTTGTGTCCCTAAATCTTTTGACGTAGTCGGTGACCGACTCGTCGTGCTTCTGCTTAACCGATGTAAGATGTGTCAACTTGAGTTCATTGTCGCCGCTATAAAAGTGATCATGGAACTTCTGCTCTAATTGTGACCATAAGAGTACAGTGCCAGGCGGCAAAGCGGAGAACCATGAAAAAGCGGTGCCAGTCAGCGACAAAGGAAATAGGCGTACCTTCAACTCGTTTATGGAACTCGCCTCACCTAGCTGCGCTAGATACTGACTGACATGCTCCCATGTAGTCTTTGTTCCTTCACCGCTAAACTTAGCGAAGTCGGGAACCTTGTAACCCGGGGGATACAGGATGGCATCATAGTAGTCGGGATAAGGTTTCTGATACATCCGACTTCTAAACTTCGGCTCGAGTCCGGACTCGGTAAACATCTTTTTCATGTCTTCCTGGAGCTTGGCTAAAATTTCGTCCGTAGAGGACGAAGTCGCCGTGGGACGACTGGCCATGGGTGCGGCCTGTGATCCATACGCCGAGTCATGACTCGACATCGGCTTAACCATGGCTGTGTTCATAGAAGGTGCAATCAGACTCTGTTTCGGCGCTACCGCCGAACCGGGTATGTTCATGATTGGACTAGGGCTGGCGGGTGCGGCTACGAGTTGGTTGGTTTGACTAGGGCGTAAATTCAATGGCACGGGAAGCGCCGATGAACCTACCACCAAGGTCGGATCAGGGTTTATTACACCTACAGCCGTACCGGCGTTAGCACTAGATGTCGGATACGTGCTCCCCTTAGCACTTGCGTTTTCCATGAACGTGTTGTAAACAAGAATATTGCCTTCCGAAATATAACCCTGTATTTCGGCTATCTGTTCTGGGGAAAACGTGCTACTTACCGGGGTGTCAGCCTTCTTGCCGTGTAGAGGAGGGAATTTGATTTCTCCAACCGGAGTAATGTTCCCTTGACGATCCTTCTTGAAATTCGCGAGGAACGTCTGCAGATCTTCCTCCTCCCGTTTCTTCTTGTACGCTTCGAAGGCTTGGCGATGTTCCTCCGATAACTCTTTGTAGTCTGGCTTGATGATGTTATCGGTGCTGATCTCGCCGAGTTGTGGAGTCTGATGATTGGACATGATGAACCAGAGATTCTTCCCCAGCGGAGTCGCCAAAAAGTGTGTTCGCACACGAACACGTCACCGTGTACCCCCGAGGCCGAGCGCGATGCGCGGGACACGGAATCGGGGGAGACCCGCCGGGAGCGCGATACGCAAGACACGCCGGCGGGTGCTTTTGAGAACCCGAAACCCCACACCCCCGGGAGGGACCCCGTCAGGAGGCGCGGCGGCTATGGGCTGCCCTAGGTCGACCTGATCGCCCCTAAGGCCTCGAGTTTCGTTGCCGTGGAACACGAAGAACAACGAAGAACGAGAAGCAGAAAAACAAAGATGAGTAAATAGTAGATGAAAAGATAATGTATTGAGTGCGTCGATTGGGAGAGTTCCCCCTCAATCGGCCATATACCCTTCATATTTATAGGGTATGCCCGGTCTTTGAGCTACAATTGGACTCTATCTCGTACAAAGATATGTTTCCAAACAAACTCGAGATAACTTCCTGATCGAATTAACCGCCGTGATCTGGACTCCGCCTTGTATACGAGATGTCTTTCCACATTATCCGGGAGTCTTTCCAAATCTCGGACTTTCCTTTAAACGCCACGATCCGTTTACTGTTCCTTGAGCCCAAAGTCAAAGCCCTCAGCGCAGAAAGTCTTCGTCTTGAAACCCAATGCTTCGGCCCACCTGTAAGATAGTACGGGAACGTCACGCCTCGGCAACCGACCTGGCACTGCTGGGACTCAGAAGCATTCTTCGGAGCCTGGCTTGGACCCATTCGGAACGGCGAGCACTCGGGCGCTCGGTAACTTAAGAAAGGAGTGCTCGGGAACACGAGTACTCGATACCACGAGTGCTCGGGGACGAGTACTCGGGGACATAGGGTGCTCGGGGTTCGGCACTCGTATTTCGTCAACGCTCGGGAACACGAATGCTCGGGAATACGAGTGCTCGGGGACGAGTACTCGGGGACATAGAGTGCTCGGGGTCCGGCACTCGGATCTCGTTAATGCTTGGAGACGAGTGCTCGGGGACATGAGTACTCGGTGGCGCGAGTGCTCGGGGGCGCCAGAACTCGGGACCGCGGGTACTCGGAAACGGGTACTCGGGATTCGGGGACGCCGCACCACTCGGCCTGAGCCACGATTCGGTAGCATTGCAGATCTTACCCGACGCACTCGGCCCATCCGGGGGTACTGCCCAATTTGGTCGTCAACAGCACCCTTCGCCGGTCGGGCTGACGATCTCACTGCACCGACACGCTGCTCCCCAAGGCCGCTGCCCTGGCATCTGCCGCTTGCCCATGCCACCTGATCCGCTGCCCTGATGAATACGACCCCAAACCGGGGCCACCGCCCCGGCGTCCGCTGCCTCGGCCTTGCCGGTGGGGCGCCCGTGAGCCGAGGCCTCCCAAGCGTCAGGGCCAGGGAGACAGCCAACGCGTGCCTCCCGAGGCCCCAACGCCCACCACCTGCAGCAGGACCACTGCTGCCGGCCTCCGAACCACGACCCTCGCGGCCGGCGCATGCCTGAGGCCACAGCTGCCCACGCGCCCCCAACCACGCCCAGGCCACGGCCACATGCGCGCAGAGCCCCACGGGGGGGGGGCCACCCCACGTGTCGACCAGTTCACTGGCGCACCGGTAGAGCTGGAGTGCCCACCTGCCATTGGACTCACCCAGCCATCCCTGGCCGCCCGAGGACCAGCCGTGCGGCGCTGGGCCGCCGACGCGCTCGCGTGGGGCTGGAACCTCCATGTGCTACCGCGCCATGCTGCCGGCCGCTTGCCGCCACGCGGAGGTGGCCTACCTCCAAGTCACTCACCTAAAGCTGCCGCTCCGGCGTCGTACGAGCTCTCTCTCTGCGCACGAGCTCCGGCAGGGGAGATAGGGGAGGGGCAGCCTGGCCGCAATGCTAGGGGTTCCGCCCCTAGGTCGCCTCACACGGAGCAACAAGGGGGGGGGGATGGGTTGTAGTTTATGCAGATAGCTTATGCTAAACCCATCCGAGCGATACAAGTGTCGGCTAGTGTGATCTTACCTATGATTTGTTTCATGAAAATGCTATGTTTGCTTCTAGGAGTAGGTTTATTTCGCATCAACTGTATCTTACTAAGGTGGTGTTTGGGTCAAGTAGGTTTGGCGTGTGAAGGTGAGTGACTTTGTTCAGTTTTCAGTTTGTGCTCTTTGCATTGCCCCAGTTTAAGATGATTTGGAGTGGTTGAGTAGTCGATGATTGCGTGAGCCGATGCTGCTGCTGTTGCTTGATAAAAATTCTTAGTTTCATTATTGGGGGATGTTTTGTTGCAATTTTACTTGAATGGCTTGATCTGCAGCTATGTGCACACAACATGGGTTGTCTTGATAAATTGGGTCAATTTTATTTCTTTGTTCCAAAGAGGTGTCATGTACTATGTACTTGCAATCGAATTGTGGATGTCAACACAAGTACCGAAGCTTGTAGCTTCACAGATTTTAACTGAACTTTCCCTGCCTACGATGTGAAGAGACACTCAGTTGATTAAGAAGTTCACACATCATGTGTTTCACTGATTCCCCATAAAAATGTTTGAACAGGCTCAGAAAATGATTTCATACTTATCAGGTGGGAGGCATACTTGAGCCCTTTTTATTATATTGGTGGTTGATATATTAGTAAATTGTTAAAATAAAAAAAATAACCGTCCGCTTTTACTTTTTACCTTCACTTTTAAAGAACTTACAGGTTAAAATTATTTTGCAAAATATTGCATACTACTAGGTAAAGTAACACTTGTATAATTTTACCTTTTTTATATGAAAACAGGTTTCCACAATCATCTCACCCATGTTCTTACTTTTACGCGGATGGTTCCTAAGCACATACCTACTTTGAAGAGAAGAAGAATTTTGTTCGAAAACATCAATAAAGGGATGAGATTGGGGAGTATAAATGGACTGCGGTGCAAGCAGCTTAAACTTGTCATCCTTTCTTTTTTCATGATGTTTCTTCTCTGGAAATGGGAGGAAGGAACATACTACAGTACTGAAATCCTCCATCCAGATTCATTGGTTGTGACTCATCCAGGTCATTTTAAGCATATAAAAAGATTCTCTTAAATTTTCTATATTACACCTACTTTATTCTCATTTTTCTTCAAACTTCTGTAGCTAACTCAAAGTTTGTAGATCAGCATACATCCTCAGAAGAAGACTTCCCAAGTGCAGATTCATTTCCACAGTCCGTAGTTAAAGTAGAAAAGCGAGTTACCGGTGCATCACCGCCACGGTCCATTATAGGTGATTCTGTTGATGTGGCAGATGGAAAGGAAGCATCACCTTCTGAGACGAAAGGTAATTACTCATCTTCTTTCACTGCAGGAGGAACCATTCATCTTCAGCTTGCTAAAAGATACATTCTTTAGCATCAGCTTTTGGCTATGTCCAGAAGATTGTGTTTTGGCCAGTATCCATGTACATATGTTAGTCATGGGTTATCTGGCCCTAATTCCTCTACCTGATGTTTGCTTCATCAATCTTACAGAATGTAACCACAGGAATGGAAGATGGGTTTCTGACAACCGTAGACCACTATACTCTGGTTTTGGCTGTAAACAATGGCTTTCTGAGAGCTGGTCCTGCAGATTAACCCAGCGTACTGATTTTGATTATGAACAGTTTAGATGGCAGCCTGAAGCTTGTGAGATGCCAGAGTTTGAGGCCTCTCAGTTCTTGAGGAGGTACATGGCCATAGCCTTTCCAAGATGAATTTGGGGATGAAATACTGCACACTTTGTCCTGATATAATCTTTGAGTCATTTAGGTAAATACTAATTTGGTCATATTTCAGAATGCAGGATAAAACCATTGCTTATGTGGGTGATTCTTTAGGGAGGCAGATGTTTCAATCAATGATGTGTATGGCCACTGCTGGAGAAGATCGGCCAGATGTGGAAGATGTTGGTCCAGAGTATGGCTTTGTCTTAGCACCAGGTGCAAAAAGACCAGATGGATGGGCTTACCGATTCCCAAGCACTAATACAACCATTTTGTACCATTGGTCATCGACATTGTGTGATTTGGAGCCTCTGAATTCATCAGATCCAGCCACCAGTTACGCTATGCACCTTGACCGTCCACCTGCGTTTGTGAAGAATAACCTCCACAGGTTCCATGTTCTGGTTCTTAACACTGGCCACCACTGGAACAGAGGGAAGCTAAGGGCAAATAGGTGGGAGATGTATGTTGGTGGAGCGGCAAACAACAACAGGAATATTGCTGTCATCTGGAAGGCCAAAAATTTCACCATTCACAGCATCGTGAAGTGGATGGATGCCCAACTTCCTCACCACCCCCAGCTGAAGGTTTTCTATAGATCGATATCGCCTCGGCATTTCTTTAATGGAGATTGGAACTCTGGGGGCCGCTGTGACAACACAAGTCCTTTGGCCAAGGGAAGTGGCATTTCCCAGAATCATTCTGATGATGCTGATGCTGAGGGTGCAGTGATGGGAACAAGGGTCAAGCTATTGGATATCACTGCTCTATCTCGTCTAAGGGACGAAGGGCATATATCACGGTATAGTATTAAAGCCACTGAAGGGATTCAAGATTGCTTGCACTGGTGTCTTCCCGGTGTACCGGATACGTGGAACGAGATCCTTGCAGCTCAGTTATAATCTCTAGTTGAATGAGAAAAGAGTTAATTGTCAATCAACTTAGTCCAAGTTATTATATACGGTGATTATTTAGTCTTTAGAGCCTTTGTGCAGCTGAAAGAGAAAACCAAGCAGCAGTGGATTCTTTTCGAAGCTCGCTTTCCTTGTGGCCATGAGCTTCGTTTTGTAATGTAACAACTTGTACTCCTGGCACTTCTCTTAGGAAATGCATCCCTGGTCTACGTGGTACCTGTGCTGCAGTGCGATCTGGGCTTAAATCCCTGCATCATAACACTACTGTAGTTTAAATCCTGTCTTTGCTATAAAATGAAGCTGCTACTAGATTAACTGATTAACTGATGTGGTACCTCTGAGTTCTGGTTAACTGATTTTTTGGATATTAGGCTGTAGTTACGGTGCATGCAAAATTGTTGCGTTGTTCAATTGATCTTTCCAAAGTATTTTATAATCAAATGCTTTCTTCTGTCACGAGGGCTTGCTTGGAACAAAGAAATTTTTAAAGAAAATTTATAGAATGGAATCCTGAAAATATGACATCCAATTTTTATAATTTTTATACATCCAAATAGATTTCTTATTCGTACGTTTTCTGTATCCTACGTTGGAAACAGGCTGTTATCTCTGTCAGGATGATTCTAACTCGTCAGATATTGTTTCCCTCACCTTGATATGCGGTACAAATAAGTCTTTCACGTGCCAAGAAGTACAACCCGCTACGCAAAGTGCAAAGCAGAATCTGTTAAAACACTGGTAATTTGACTATTTTACTGCAACGGAGGATCTGTCTTGTCAGTTCGATGCACCGAGCATGCTGGCCCAAAATGCTCATGGAGTATTCGCTCCGTCAAATAAGACGTGTATGGAATGTAAAATTTAATTTTAATTAATAATTAAATTAATAATATTAAATTATATAGTATAAAAGTGATACCATTTGAAAATATATTTAAATATAAATTTAATGGTACCACTATTATGTTATATAAGTTAATAGTATTAGTTTAGTTATTGATTAAAATTAGATCTTAAATTTTATGTGTATCTTATATTTATGGACAGAGGGAGTACTAGCTAAGAGGTAATGGCAGATATTTTACCCGTATTTTATGCGATGCATGCTACTAAAGCGCTTTGCGTGTCATAACCTCCGCCGCCAATGAAAGAATCAGTGATGCAAACTTTCGCGAAAAGAGAGAAATTGCTCTGAGCGGCAAGTTCTGGACACCAGATTCACTATAAAATCTTAAGAAGCGCGGCAAATAATTGGTTATCTGTGATATGCCCGTACGTAGGGCTCTGCGCATCCCGACGCATAAATCCGACGACCGAGTTACGTGTAACGGCGGCGCAGCGCGATGCAGGCGTGGTCGACAGTGTCACGCAACGTGGCGCGTCGGCGCGCGGCCTCTTTCCAGAACGCGCGAGACGCGTGCCACGACGTGGCGCGCGCGTGCGTTAGCCGGTGCGAGCTCGCGGGCGCCCGCTTCGCGAAGGCAAAGGTGCGCCCCGGGAAAGCCGAACACGCCTGCCAGTGCCAGCCACTTCTAACCGACGGCTACTGGTAACCGCCCGAGTTGCCTCCACCGCTGTAATTCACTTGATCGTGTTGTGTAACCGTTATTGGTGAGTCCGATTTTTAGCTTGCACAGCGTAACATAATCGATATTGAGAGAGAAAAAAGATTAAGACACAACGTAGAATAAAAGAGAAGCTCTTTATTAATTGATGATCAAAAGTTATGGTATAATTGTCTTTATTATTCTTTTATAGCCAAATTTAGTTAAGAAATAAGTCTTCAAATAAAGTGATTTAGGGGAAACCTTTATCACCCCATGGCAGGTGGGCCCCACTGCTTGGTGTGGCCAGCTGTTTTCCAACACTCCCCCTTGGAAACTTATGACGTATAGTCAATGTCTTAAAAACTTCAAAAACCTAGTGAGAAAAATACTTGAAAAAAGAGCGCAAGACATACATTGGTCATGTTGCACGAATTGTCTCATTAAAAATCTTATTTGAGAAACTTCAGTAAAACTCATCCAAGGAAAAAGGAGTACAATTCATCTGACTATTCTATCAGATACTTGACTTTCTTAGTCAAGATTCTACCGATGAGTTTATAAAGATTCTCTCCCCTAAACACTGCAATTCCCTAAGTCTTATCATACATATTCCCCGCACGCAACTTTCAAACGTCGATGCCAGTAACCACCTAATGAATAAATGTGCAAGATTTTCACATGACTTAGTATGAAGTATTTCTATTTCGTCCATATTTTACAATTCATGAGTATAGAAAAATTTGGGGTTGATATGGTTAGTGAGATTGGTCCTCACATAACCCATCTCTACTTGTGCAACACAAGCTCCATTATCTTCATAGATAATCGTGGGGGTTTGTATGGTGTCCAATCCACATGACTTATGTATATAGTTGATCACCCGTCGAAATCAAACACATTCTCGTGAAGCTTCGTATAGTGAATGATTTCCGAGTGGCTTGTCGAAGTCGATACAAGATTCTGCTTAGACGATTTCCAAGAAACTGCAGTCCAGCTACATAGGAAAATATATCCAGTCTGTGACTTAGCTGTATGTGGGTTTGAAAGATACCCATCATCGGCATATCTAACCATGGACAAGTTTTGGTTCTTTCTAGAGAACAAGCCTAGATCCTTGGTTTCTTGGAGGTAGTGAAATATGTCCTTAGTGCCTTTCCAATGTCGTTTGGTAGGCTCGGAACTATACCTTGCTAACAAATTCACAGCGATACAATATCCAGCCTTGTGCAATTTGCAAGATACTTGAGCGCTCCTATTGCACTCAAGTATGGGAATTCTGATTCCATAACTTCCACGCCCTCTTCTTTAAATTTGTACTGGTCCTTGTCTTGCTGCAAGGACCTCCCAATCATTAGGTCCTTCGAAGGGTATGCATTTTTAAAACAAAACCTTTCTAACACTTTCTGAGTGTAGGTAGACTGATGCATTAATATCCCTTCTTGGACATGCTCAAGTTGCACACCTAAGCAGTATTTGGTTTTACTCAATTCTTTCATTTCGAATTTTGATTTCAAATAAGAACTTGCTTCCTTAGTATCCTCGGATGTACCAATGACGTTCATATCATCTATATATGCCGAGATTATACAAAATCCATCCTAGGACCTCCGTATAAATACACAAGGACAATCTTCATTGCTCGTGTAGCCTTTCTTGCTAAGTCTCTTGCTTAAGCGATTATACCACATTCTGCCGGACTGTTTGAGTCCGTACAGTGACTTTAAGTTTCACACTATATAGGCTCCTATTTGCTCTACCTTGGTTCAGGACAGGGATACTGTTGGGGGAAGGGTCCCCGCTTTACCCCGAACCGACGGGCTTCCCCCCCGACAACGTCAAGACCCCCTCCCTGCATCGACTCAGTTCACCCGGCATCAATAACCTCCAATGGCATCAACAAATTCCGCGGGCATCACCGACAACGCCGAAGCCATGCTTCATCCCAGCGGGCGTCAAGGCTGAGCTCCGTCCCGGCGGACGTCAGGGCCGCGCCCCGTCCCGGCGGACGTCAAGGCCTTGCCCTGTCCCGGCGGACGTCAGGGCCGCGCCCCGTCCCGGCAGACGTCAAGGCCTTGCTCTGTCCCGTCGTCAAGGAAAACATGTCGTCATATTAGCGAGTATTAGGACATTAAAGTATTAGAGTATTTGAATATTCCATAAAGATTCCTGTAAAAAGACCAAAATGCCCCTGATGGTGTGTTATTGCCCCGAGGGCATAATTGTAATCTCGCATACTCCTTTCTCAAAACCCTATAAATACCCCCCATGGGGGTGGAGAGAGGGGATCTCATTTTCCATTTCTCCCATTTGTAAGCCCTCGTTTCTTGCCCTAATACGAATAGTGATTTCCGTTCTCGACTGCCTCGCGGGCATCGCTCCTCGCTCGTGTGTCCCCCGCACGCCCGGCGGTCGCTGTAGCCGACCGGGGGTGCCACAAATCTACTGTCTAGGCTCGTACCTACGACAGTTGGCGCCGACCGTGGGGACCCGAACGAAAAGTCATGGCGCCAAAGAAAAAGAGCACAGCCAGGACGGTCGCACCCCGCATACCAAACCTGACGCGTCGGGTAAGGACAAACAACACGGTCGTCGCCGCGGAGCTTGGCGACGCCCGCGTCAGCGACCCGTCGGTCGCCAACCTTCGAGCCGACTACTCATCAACCGACGTCTGCACTGTTGGACTCCCCGCGGCTGCGATCGACGTGGTAAACTCTGAAGCACGCGTCAAAACGGAGCGACACCAGGGCTTGACGTCGACATCGCCATCGTCCACCGTGCACCTCTGCCGCGCTCGTCCGCCGCATGCCTCAACCGTGCCGCACGCATCCGCCGCGCGCGCCCGCCGCGACAAGGTCTTCCGCCGCGCCGCGCTCGTCTGCCGCGCTCATCTGCCGTATGCGTCCGCCGTGCCGCGCACATCCGCCGCACGCCTCAGCCGTGCTGCGCTCGTCCGCCGCACACGTCCACCGTGCCCGCGCGCGTTCGTCGCACTCATCCGCCGCGACAAGGTCTTCCGCCGCGCGCGCACCGCCGCGACAAGGTCTTCCGCCGCGCCGCGCTCGTCTGCCGCGCTCATCTGCCGTATGCGTCCGCCGTGCCGCGCACATCCGCCGCACGCCTCAGCCGTGCTGCGCTCGTCCGCCGCACACGTCCACCGTGCCGCGCGCGTCCGTCGCACTCATCCGCCGTGACAAGGTCTTCCGCCGCGCGCGCCCGCCACGACAAGGTCTTCCGCCACGCGTGTCCGTCGTGCTGCGCTCGTCCGTCGCGCTCATCTGCCGCACGCGTCCGCCGCGCTGCGGTCTTCCGCCGTGTTCCTCCGCCACACGCGTCCACCGCGCCGCACTCGTCATCAACGTCGCCCTCGTCCGCGCTCTCGGGCTTGGCGTCCGCGACGCCCGCCCTCGGCGGCAGCAGGGGCTCGTCAACATGGCATCAAGCCCCCCCGTGACAGGATAGAGTGTCCCTCGACGATAAGCTCCCCGCGACGTACGAGCCATCTCTGTCCGGGATAGAGTGTCCCTTCCCTCCGGGGTCGCGCGACGGCAAGCTCCCCGGGACGTCCGAGCCATCTTCGTCCGGGATAGAGTGTCCCTTCCCTCCGGGGTCGCGCGACGATAAGCTCCCCGCGACGTCCGAGCCATCTCCGTCTGGGATAGAGTGTCCCTTCCCTCCGGGGTCGCGCGACGATAAGCTCCCCGCGACGTCCGAGCCATCTCCGTCCGGGATAGAGTGTCCCTTCCCTCCGGGGTCGCGCGACGATAAGCTCCCCGCGACGTCCGAGCCATCTCCGTCCGGGATAGAGTGTCCCTTCCCTCCGGGGTCGCGCGTTCGCGCGACGGCAAGCTCCCGGGACGTCCGAGCCATCTCCGTCCGGGATAGAGTGTCCCTTCCCTCCGGGGTCGCGCGACGATAAGCTCCCCGCGACGTCCGAGCCATCTCCGTCCGGGATAGAGTGTCCCTTCCCTCCGGGGTCGCGCGAGACGATAAGCTCCCCGCGACGTCCCCGCGATGTCGAGCCACCTCCGTCCGGGATAGAGTGTCCCTTCCCCCCGGGGTCGTGCGACGGCAAGCTCCCCGCGATGTCGATCCGGAAGTCGTGCAACGGTGAAACATCAATGCCCTTCTTGCTACGCCATCAGGCCTTGAAAGTTTGTGGCTGCGGAAGGCCACAAGCGCTCTCAGCCATGTCCTCGAGCGCTAGGTTTTTCCGTTGGGAGGCAGGGTACTGCACACCTCGCAACACACTATCTCCTCCGACACGATGGCCTAATAATCCCACCGGAGCACGCCGCGTCAAAATTCACGCAAAAAGGGCACACACCTTGCAGGCGACACCACAGACGTCTCGGCAAGCTACCGCAGCACGCTCCAACACCATCCGCGGGCAAAGTACCACATGCGCCTCAACGCCCTCCCCGGGCACGGTCCATGTGTGCCTCGACACCTTCCGCGCTCGGCACCACCTGGACAAGGGGCTCCCCCAGAAACAAAGCCAAACTGCCAGGCGTCATCACTCTGCTCGACATCGACATGCCTAGCACGGTGTCAACACGCCTCGCGCAGCGTTGACACTCTGCCCAGCGTCAGTGTCTTCCGTCCGGCATAGACGCGCTCCTCGGCACCGACACACTTCGCCGTCACGAACATGCTCCGCCGAAGTCGACATGTTCCTCAGCGTTGACATGCTCCGCCGACGTAGATGGGAGCTGAGGTTCTCTCCTAAGGACGAAGGGCTGTGATATGACCCGTCAACCGGGGCGACGTGCGCTATTGTCCCGTCTTAGGAGGCATCTCCGTCGCAGGGTCGGGACAACCTTCACTCCATGCACCACCTCCCCGACGCATGGCTATGTATCGCCCCTGTGCGCGCCCCTGCAGGACGCCCTGCGCACCCCCCGCGTGCCCCTGCAGGAGGCTCCACGCACGCCCGCACGTACCCCTGCAGAGGCTCCATGAGCACCCTGCGCTCACCCTACGCGTACCCCTGCAGGAGGCGCCGCATACACCCTGCGCGCACCCCAGCAGGACGCTCTGCGCACCCTGTACGTGCCCGTCGAGGCGTCTCCGTCACGGCGTCCAACGTGGCGTCCAGCGTAGTGCTCCGACGTTTGCCCCCGGCGTCCCACGGTGTGCAACAGCGTCACGCACCAGCGCTCCCTTACAGCGTCGCAAGGACGGTGGGGGAGCGGGGTGGCGAGGTGGGCAACCGGGATGCGAGTGGCGACCGTGGCGCTCCGTCGAGGCGTCTCCGTCACGGCGTCCAACGTGGCGTCCAGCGTAGTGCTCCGACGTTGCCCCCGCGACCCACGGCGTGCAACAGCGTCACGCACCAGCGCTCCCTTACAGCGTCGCAAGGACGGTGGGGGAGCGGGGTGGCGAGGCGGGCAACCGGGGTGCGAGCAGCGACCGCGGCGCTTCGTCGAGGCATCTCCGTCGCGTCGTCGACCTCGTCGCTCCGTCGTGGTGTCTCCGTCACGGCGTCTGACGCGCCATCCAGCGCAGCGCTCCGTCGAGGCATCTCCGTCACGGCGTCCAACGTGGCGTCCAGCGTAGTGCTCCGACGTTGCTCCCGCGACCCACGGCGTGCAACAGCGTCACGCACCAGCGCTCCCTTACAGCGTCGCAAGGACGGTGGGGGAGCGGGGTGGCGAGGTGGGCAACCGGGGTGCGAGCGGCGACCGCAGCGCTCCGTCGAGGCGTCTCCGTCACGGCGTCCAACGTGGCGTCCAGCGTAGTGCTCCGACGTTTGCCCCCGCGACCCACGCGTGCAACAGCGTCACGCACCAGCGCTCCCTTACAGCGTCGCAAGGATGGTGGGGGAGCGGGGTGGCGAGGTGGGCAACCGGGGTGCGAGTGGCGACCGTGGCGCTCCGTCGAGGCGTCTCCGTCACGGCGTCCAACGTGGCGTCCAGCGTAGTGCTCCGACGTTGCCCCCGCGTCCCCACGGCGTGCAACAGCATCACGCACCAGCGCTCCCTTACAGCGTCGCAAGGACGGTGGGGGAGCGGGGTGGCGAGGCCGGCAACCGGGGTGCGAGCAGCGACCGCGGCGCTTCGTCGAGGCGTCTCCGTCGCGTCGTCGACCTCGTCGCTCCGTCGTGGTGTCTCCGTCACGGCGTCCGACGCGCCATCCAGCGTGGCACTCCGTCGTGGCGCAAGGGGCTGTGCCACCCGCACTCCGTCACGGCGTCGACCGCGGCGCTCCGTCGTGGCGCAAGGAGCTACGCCACCCAAATACCCCGTCACGGCATCCAACGTGGCGTCCAAGTTGCAAACTGCTCCCCTACATTCGCGCACACCCGCTCGTCGCCGCGCTCGCGTTCGTCAGGTCGTCGCCGCGCGCGTTCATTCGCATGCGTCCGCTCGTCGTCGCCGCCTCCCACGCGTCGCTCGTGCTCGTTCTGTGTACCCCTGCAGGCACAGAAGTCACCCAATTTGCAGTGTTCCTGTGCAAAAAATCAAACCAGGGCAGCAATAAGAGGAGTCATCCTGTGGAATGCATCGAACCCAGCGGCTAAAGCATATGCGAACACAACTTCATCATGGCATAAACAAGCACGACCTCGTTAATTATGCTGAAAGGAAAGTAGCGACAAGAGCACGGCACGTATGAGCATCGCACTGACAAGTCTACATCAGTCAACATGACTTAAGCAAGCACGCCGAAAAGCGAGAAAAAGGGAAGAACACCCGCATACGTGATGACGGGGGGCTCTCATATCAATTACTCGGGAGACGGTCCTAAACTGTTTACGAAGTGCATGACAACAAGAGAAATATAGCAGCTATCCATCCGCCGACACACGCCCAAGGTCCATCTCATACATAGCATATGAAGAAAACGGTAACAGTCCATTTCATACATCACATGAGCTATACACAAGAAGAAAGGCAAGTATCCGCGACCCAGAATTGTTACCCTCGAAGACCGGCAGTGAGGTCGAGAACGCCAACGGAACAGCGTGAGGCGGTGGTCACGGCCAAAAATGGTGACGGCAGACCTGCGGCTCCGTGCGCGGCGATGGTCCGCAGTGGCGGTGCATGGCGGTAAGCAGGAGGCGTCAGCAGCGATGCGCACGGCCGATCGGCGGCACGCGGCGACCACGGCGGCTCCACGGGCTGGGCGACGACGATTGCCCCGAGCGGTGGCGGCTCCAGGCGTCGGGGTCCAGATGCGACAGCGGCGGCCCCGGGCGGAGATATCCATTGCCACGCATCCAGGAAGCTTTCATCGTGTCAAATTTGACTGCATCTTTTTCAATTAACACCACAGCTATCACCAAAATGATTCTTAGACGAAACTAGCAGTCTGCAGCAAACATCATTTAGGAAAAAAAAGAATCTGAACAATCCAAACCGTCATCCCCGTAAAAACCAAGAAATTAACCAACCCAAATCACAGCATTCTCACAAATTTGGCTTTGGGGGGGGCAGACCAACAGCACGCGCGCGGATCCGGAGATGAGAAAGGTGATGCGGGGGAGCGCGGCAGCCGGGGGGAGCCGCCGCCGGCATGGGGAAGGACCGGAGCAGCGCCGCCGGCGTGGGGGAGGAGCGACCAGGCGACGCTCGGCGCCGGCAAGGTGGCTGCGGCGGCCCGGCGTCGGCAAGGCGGCTGCGGCGGCCCGGCGCTGCAACGGGGGCGTGGGCGTGCTGCCGGACCGGGGGCGGCGCACGACGGTGCGGAAGCAGCTCCGGCGGGCGGCGGCACGCTCCCAGCGACGGGAGCCAGTGGCGGCGTGGCCCCGAGGCGGAGGCGGCGGACGCTCAGCAGGGGCAGAGCGCCCGGGGCGGTGCGGCCGGGGCGATGGCGTGGCGACGCGGCGCGGGGAGGCGAGGGAGACAGCGCGCGGCGGCCGGCGGTTGAGGGGGACGGCGCGCAGCGGCTGGAGGTGGCGCGCGGTGGCCGGTGATCGGGGGAGGACGGCGCGCGGCGGCGGCGCGGCGCGAAGCCGGTGGCGGCAGTAGGGGATAGGCGGCGGCGGCAGTGGGGGTTGGGGGAGGGCGTTGGGGGCAGGAGATATTTATCTCCCCCCACCCCCAACCGACTATGGAGCGGGCCATGGCCCATTAGGCAGGGGAGGCCGTTCGGCCAAAGGAAAAAAAAGACAAAAGAAGAAAAGGAGAGGAAGAAAGAAGAAAAAGAAAGAAGAAAAGGAAAAAAGAAGAAAAGAAAAAGGCAAGAAGAAAAAGAAGAAAGAAAGAAAAAAAAGAGAAAATCTGGCCCGCGGGGGGCTCCGCCCCCCGCACCCCCCGGGGATAATTGTGCAAAAGAAGAAAAAGGCAAAAGGAATAAGGGGGGAAGAAAAATAAGAAAATAGAGGAAGAAGAAGGAGAAAAAAGGAAGAAGAAAAAGAAAAAGAAGAATTTCGTCGGTTCGGCCCGCGCGCCAACCCATTGGAATTGGTGCGCCGGCTCGAACGGGCGTCACACGACCGCCCGAACCGGCAAGGGGCTACTGTTGGGGGAAGGGTCCCCGCTTTACCCCGAACCGACGGGCTTCCCCCCCGACAACGTCAAGACCCCCTCCCTGCATCGACTCAGTTCACCCGGCATCAATAACCTCCAATGGCATCAACAAATTCCGCGGGCATCACCGACAACGCCGAAGCCATGCTTCATCCCAGCGGGCGTCAAGGCTGAGCTCCGTCCCGGCGGACGTCAGGGCCGCGCCCCGTCCCGGCGGACGTCAAGGCCTTGCCCTGTCCCGGCGGACGTCAGGGCCGCGCCCCGTCCCGGCAGACGTCAAGGCCTTGCTCTGTCCCGTCGTCAAGGAAAACATGTCGTCATATTAGCGAGTATTAGGACATTAAAGTATTAGAGTATTTGAATATTCCATAAAGATTCCTGTAAAAAGACTAAAATGCCCCTGATGGTGTGTTATTGCCCGAGGGCATAATTGTAATCTCGCATACTCCTTTCTCAAAACCCTATAAATACCCCCCATGGGGGTGGAGAGAGGGGATCTCATTTTCCATTTCTCCCATTTGTAAGCCCTCGTTTCTTGCCCTAATACGAATAGTGATTTCCGTTCTCGACTGCCTCGCGGGCATCGCTCCTCGCTCGTGTGTCCCCCGCACGCCCGGCTGTCGCTGTAGCCGACCGGGGGTGCCACAAATCTACTGTCTAGGCTCGTACCTACGACAGATACCTTCTGGTACCTTCATATAAATGTCTAAATCCAAGTTTCCATATAGGTATGTTGTTATCACATCCATTGATTTTATTTCTAGATTCAAGTTAACTGTCATTGAGTTTAAATATCTAAAGGTAATTCCATACATGACCAAGGATTAAGTTTTCTTAAAATCGATCCGGGTCGTTGAGTAAAACCTTGTGCAACAAGCCTAGCTTTGTACCTGACCACCTCATTATTTTCATTTTTCTTACAAACGAAGACCTATTTATGTCCTACGGGGCATACATGGTGAGGAGTTAGGCTTACGGGTCCAAATACCTCCCTTTTGTTCAGAGATAATAATTCCGTGGTGATTGCCACTTGCATTCTTTCCAATCTGATCGTTTCTTACAATCGGCGAGCAGTACAGGCTCGGGACTAAGATAAATGATTTTGGCAATCTTATTTGCAAAATATATGTTGATACTGGCTGTTGTTCTATTCAAAGATTCCCCTGTTTATACATAGTTTATGGCCATTTCATGATGGAGCATGTCGGGATCCGGAATCGTACCTGGCTTAACGTATGATACGTCGTCAAAGACCAAGCAACCGCTTAACATGGATACACGTTACCTCGCGTGTATACACCGTTAAGGGTCCGACACCGAACCAGCACAGCATACGAACACCACCTGACCACCTAGGCGTATGTCTCACTGCTAGTCCAGCCGGCCTGAAACGGATATCATCCAGTAAGCCAATTATGATTTCGATAGCCTGTAGTGGGTTAATACTTGGCCTCCGCGACGAGAATCACAATCACAAGACGAGCCCGACGTCCGTGTCCACACCCTAACCCAATCGGCCGTAGCACAGATTGGTGAGTCACGCGAAGGCCCGACACTGACGTCCACACCCTGCCCAGTCGACAGTCGCATCGTAGCTGGCGGGTCACTCAACTCGTGATCACGAACCTCGTACAGAAGATTCGTATTAACTCCCTACTGCCTCTTCGTACACTTCAACCATACACACACTGTGTACGAAGAGCCGTGGTAATCAACTTCGCATATCATTGCACAAACTCTACAGGAAGGATTACCAGATAGATAGTACACGTCCTTTACATTTGGGCAATTACTTAATTTACAAACAGTTGACCCGAAGGCCTTAAGTATGAGAGATAAACAGCGAAAACATGCAGTTTTACCCTGAGATACAAGCTAGTATCTCAAAAGACCCAAAATACCCAACATCGGTCCACAAGTTCGTAAAGCCGAAGAGATAACCGATCAAGTGTCTTCAGGAAAATAGTCGCCGAGGGAGGGTTCACCTGTTCTTAAGCATGCAATAACAACTACCAATGAGTACAAACGTACTCGCAAGTCTTAGTAGTGCTTGGGCATGAAGTTGACATGGCATTAACAGAAATAAGAGCATCGATCCTACCATGCTAGTAAACATCATCATTTAATGAGAACCCATAATATAACATAACCAAGTGAACATTCACTAGTCCATAACATGATCCAGCAGATCAACATCATAAAATCAACCGCAGCTCATGAGATGACCAAGTAGATCAACATAATGCAGTTCAATTTTTTAATCAAGGAGATATTGGTTGCTCGTTAACCCATGAATCCTCTCATGGGATATCCCCACAGATACTCAGATGGTCCATCACATAAGGGTAGCTAGTCCTCAGCGAGCGGGAACTAACCAGAGGACATCCGTAGTTCCCTCACAACCAACGGTCTCACGGCTTATCAGGAAGCATCCTGTCAGGATCGCCGCTGTAACATCCGATGGCTCGATATCAGGCTCGAGCGACCAATCTCGATATCAGGCTCGAGCAACCACACCGTCGTTACAGCCCATTCCACGACTATGCTCCCACGTCTCTCACCTCACTTATTAAGGGTTTTAAGTTAATTGGTCGTCAAGTTAAACCCTAGCATGATAATAGCATCACAAAGCATTCAACTAAGGTAAACAATTCATAAACATGACATGTGATAAATAGGTAATGACGATAAAAGAAAAGATAGCATGGCAATGTCGCAGGCTCAGCTTGCCTGGACTGGGGAATTCTTCAGATTCCTAAAAATCAGATTGCTAAGGCTCCACTCCCTCATCGCCGGTTTCTAGGGTTTTACAAAAACGACGACGAAAAGAATGAAAATAAATAAATAAGCATCCAAGATGACATGACATGAATATGGCATGAGATGCACTTTAGTAGTTAATCATTTTAAAGTGGAGAGTAATTGTGGTCGATTTCATGCCTCTTGGAGTTAGGTATTGAAACTAGGGTTTTTGTGACAATTATTCACGTATTTAGCCTTCATTAACAAACCTTCTAAATCAATTTGATTTCTGGGCATCCAAATATTATGGGGTTATTTTTAAGTGATAGATACTGCTTTATTGGTCATGTTGGCAAATTTTCATAATTTTTGAGCAAGAGATGAATTAATAGGGATTTATACAAGTTTTTAATGCATTTCTAATTAACCTAACATTTTCTAGCACAATTATATAGTCAAAATTATTTTTGATGGATACTTTATGTGGCGCTGATTCCAAATATAATTTTTCATAATTTTCTGAGCAAATATGAATTTATAGTGAATTTTTGAAGCTTTCAGCCTTTTTAAATGATTTTCTATATTTTTTAAATACAAATAAATAATCTAAAATACTTTTTATACCTAGGTTAATCTAGCCTAAGTCACTGACCAGTGGGCCCCTAGGGTTTTTATTTTTATTTTTTTATTTTCCCTTTTTCTTTTCTTTTTTTTGTTTTAGCTCTGGCCCAGAGGGTCCGGTCAGACCGGCCCTGACCCGGAGGGTCCGGGCCACCGGGGCGGGGAGCGGGTTGCGGGTGCGCCGGTCGGCGGGCGTCGTGGGCCGGGCAAGGGGCTCGGCCACGGGGGAAGGGGAAGAGGCGACGGGCTCACCGGGCGCGGCGGCGGGGTAGGCAGCGGCGGCGGCGAGGTAGGCAACGGCGGTGGCGGTGCCATAGGCGAGAGGCCGGGCGGTGGAGGAGGAGCTGGGGGAGGTGGCCGGCGTCAGGGCTGCGGAGGCCGGGCGGGGAGGCGACGCCGGAAGTTGAGGCGGCGACGGGAGGGCGGCGGCGGGGTTGGAGAATTCGGCGGTGGCGTGACCAGAGGCGGGGAAGAAGGCGGCGAGGTGGCGCCAGCGTCGAGGGGAGGCGCGGCTCCGCCTCGGCCTCGGCGTCGACGCGGGCGGCAGCGGCGGAGCTCCCGATGGTGGAGGCACGCGGCGGCGCCGACGGCGGAGCGCGGGGAGGAGCAGCAACAGAGAGGAGGAGGGGGAGGAAAAGGGAGGGCGAGCGGGGCCGCGTGGCGCGCTGGCGTCAGCGGGTGGGCCCCTGCTGACATCAGCAAGAGATTTTTTTTAATCTGTGCTGTTACAATGGAGAACCCATTTTTTCACATGTTCGTTGATGTTTATCTCAGCCGATGTAAAGTGAGCCTAGAAGAAGAAGGCTCGGTGGAAAATGTCGTGCTGATGTTGTGCAATCGTTGTCGGCGAGTCGGTTCTCAGGTTGCACAACGTGGCCTAGTCGACGTCGAGGAAGAAGAAGGACGAAGCACGTATATAGTAAATAAATGGAGAAAATGTAAGAGAAAGAAGGAACTCTTTATTAATTGATCGATCTATAATTGACTCTCTTCTTCTTTTATTGTCAAATCTAGTGAAAGACTAAATCTCCAAATAAAATGATTTAAAGGAAATCTTTACCCACCCCATGACAAGTGGGCCCCACTGCTTGGTGGGGCCAGCGGTTTCCCAACAGATCGATCCCATCTTTTCCTCGTGTTTCCTTTACTATACTGCCCTTTTATGCAGGGTTTTCTTTTTCCCGAAAGAAATCAGTATCTTTTTTCGTGTTAACATATTGACACTCACATGGTACAAATTGGTCGCCACAGCGCGAACATCTTAGATAATTTAGAGCATGTACAATGTTGGTCAACATTGGGTGCTAAGAGGGTGCTAAAGATTCTTAGCACCAACTTTAGTTGGTTCTAAACATTGTGAAGGGAGGTGCTAAGGAAAAATTGCTAGCACCTGGTTCTAGTGCTAGAACCAGATTCTAAGAGAGAGTTGACTATATGTGGGACCCAATCTAGAGCAAATTGTGAGAGAGAAATAGATGAGAAAGAATATAATATACTGACATGTGGGTCCAAAGTAGGTACTAACAAAAAATTTCTAGCACCATCATATTGGAGTAAATTTATTTTTTTAAAACCAAGTTGTCGGCGGAATGGGGCCCAGGGTACCCCTAACCGCCGGCGGAGGCCAACCAGATACCGCAGAGGGTGACGCGTGGCGCTCCGGTCGCTGGGGCCTTGGGCCCCACCCGGATCGTCGTACGGAGCCCGCGGCCAATCCCAAGGAATCAGGGGTCTCCTCCAGAGGCTGCATCCGCAAGCCAGAAGGCGAAGGGCGCGCTCGGGGTCCCCTCCCGAGCGCTCGGCATCTTGGCAGATGTGGGGCGCAGGGGAGAGCTCGGGGTCCGCCCCCCGAGCACTCTCCCTCGGGCTCCCCCTTCAAGGCGCCCCGAGCGGCCCCCCAGCGGGTGCTCCCCGAGCGCTCGGGGTTGCTCAGGGGCGCGTAGAAGACAACTGGCGCCCCTCCTAGCGAAGGAGGTCGCTCGGGACCGAGTGCCCAGGGGATGACGTGTCCTCTGGTGGGACCCTCGTCCACGCACGTCGTCCAGCACCAAGCTTCTCCAGCAAGCCTCCGCCCTGGCGGAGGCAGTTAATGCCTGTCATTCCAACGGGGAACCCAAAGCCCTGTGAGGGCATGATGACGATCAGACCGGGTCCCACTGGTGCAGGCGATAAGCTCTGTTAGCTATCCCTCTCTCTCTCTCCCTGAGGGGTGGGCCCGGGCTGATCGATTCTTTGACCGACCAAGCGCGCCGCCCCGCACGCCCTGTCGCTGTCAACCTTTTCACCCCATGGGGGACGCCGCCGCGCGACCAATTGCGCGGCATGAGAGGCTGACCCATGGGGCCCGTGAGGGGACGACTTACCAACCCAGTCAGAAGAAACCCCGTAAGTCTCCGTCCGCGGGGCCCGCCGAAGGCAAAGGTGTCAGAGCCCCTGCTCCGACACACCGCGAGGCGACGGCCCGGCCGAAAGTCTCAAGTGGGCATTAAATGAAGGTGTGGGCGCTTCCAGTAGCGCCCACGTCGTCTACAGCACAAGTACAGCTCATGTTCTCCTTTGCCGACCTATGTGGTATTCCCCCGAGTATATAAGGGGAGAGCCTGGTCCATGCAAAGGGTTGGCTCATTTTTCCTAGGTTAGATCTCTCTAAGTTTACTCCTTATCAAAGAAGCACCGTTCTCCCTCCGGGCTAGAGCTAGAAGAAGAACAGTGCGTACCTCTGTAACTCATCATACTTGCCATATACACACATATATACAAAAACAAGCAGGACGTAGGGTATTACACCTCCGGGTGGCCTGAACCTGGAAAAATCCCTGTGTCTCCGGCATCAAGCATCATAACCGCCCTCATCCTTGAAACGCCATCACCGGCTCATAAGAAGAACTCTATATCGCCCCAGGCCGAACCAACAAGGGGGTCCATTCGGACCACCGCTAGAGACGTTTACTCGTCGACAGCTGGCGCGCCAGGTAGGGGGCGTCTAGAGTTTTTTCGAGCCTGCTCCCATGGCGAATCCCGATCTGCCCCAAGATGATCTGCCCCAAAATGAGGTGAGCTTGGGCGGAAACGAAGCATCGGACGAGTCGGACCCCGCCGGCCTCGACGATCTGCTCAACAACACCGGTGGGGCGTCGTCGGCCGCTGCCCACTTTGAGTTCCGGCCACGCACGCGGGCCTCTGGAGATGTTGCCGGGCCTTCTCGGCCGCCTCCGCCTCGCCGTCGGCTGGACTTCGCGGATACCGGGGAAGGAAACACGCTGCAGGCGGCGCAATACCTCCTCCGGCATCCTCCCGTCCCGGTGCCAGCGGCGTCCCCCGTGGGCCCGTGGCTCCAGGACCTCGCTAACCTGGTCGACACCGCCCGACGCGAAGCAGCGGCCAGGAGCGTCCACGCTTCTTCCGGGCGCGCCGGTGCCCGCACCGTCCCCTCAGCGGCTTCGCCGCCGGTGCCAGCGCGTCTGCCGCGCGCGCCTGCCGGTGGTCGGCGCGACGGATCTCCACCCTCGGTCGCCTCTCCGGCACGGGGGAACCCTCAAGATCTTCGCCACCGCCTCGGTAGGCGCGAAGTGGAGGACGCACGCACCGTCATCGAGCGCCAGCGCGAGCGCGACAGGGCGGACGAGGTCCGTTCCTCCTCCGGCCCTGTCGCCGGCCGCGCGCGCTCCCGGGCGCATCACCCCGTCCGGCAAGACAAGGAGACCGGCAACCCCCGTTATGGGGCGGGTTGCCAGGCCTTCACGCCCGAACTTCGACGCGTCACCTGGCCAAATAAATTTCGCCCAGAGCTGCCGCAGAAGTACGATGGGTCTTTCCACCCTGAGGAGTTCCTCCAGATCTACCCCACCGCGGTGGAGGCCGCTGGAGGCGACGAGAAGGTCATGGCCAACTGGTTCCCGATGGCCCTCAAGGGTTCGGCCCGGTCCTGGCTCATGAACCTCCCCTCAGGATCCATTTCATCCTGGGAGGACCTTGCCACCAGTTCGTGGCGAACTTCCAGGGCACTTTCGAGCGTCCTGGCACGGAGAGCGATCTCCACGCTCTCCGGCAGCGAAAAGGGGAGACGTTGCGGCACTTCATTCAGCGTTTCAGCCAGGTGCGCAACACCATCCCCAAGATATCTCACCAAGCAGTTATCGTCGCTTTCCGACAAGGAGTCCGCGACGAAAAGATGCTGGAGAAGCTGGGCACCCGGGACGTCCAGTCCACCGCGGACTTGTTCGCTATCGCGGACAAGTGCGCTAAGGCGGCGGAAGCCCGTGCTTGGCATGACCCGCGCCCCGACCGATCGACGGTCGAGGACGCCGGCCCTTCTCGCTCCTCCGGGAAGCGGGATAAGAAGGGCAAGAAGCGTAAGTCCGAGCCCGTCGCGGCGGCGGAGGCTAAGCCTCGTAAGCCCTCGCGCGGCGGGCCCAGCGGCGGCAAGAAGCCACCCCGAGCTCCTCAGCCGAGTTCGGGTCTGTGGTGTCCCATCCACGAGACCGAGCGGCATGACCTCTCCGAATGCCGGACGGTCAAGTTCCTCGCCGAGAGGAACAAAAAGCAGAGGGAGGAGCGCCTCGCCGAGGGCGGTGACAACCCCGGCGGACAAGAAGAAGACCTCGGTTTTCAGGAGCCGCAGGCGGTGGCATGCATCAGCGGGGGCGCCTTCACGCCCTCTTCGCGCCGCCAGTTTAAGCTTTTGGCGCGTGAAGTGTGCTCAGCGACCCCGAGCTCCGACGCATCCCGAGCGCTCAAGTGGTCGGCTTCCCCGATCACTTTCGACTGTTCGGACCACCCCGCGAGCATCTCCGGCGTGGGACGCCTCCCGCTCGTGGTCTCCCCCACCATCTGCAACATTAAGGTAACCCGCATGCTGATCGACGGGGGCGCAGGGCTTAATCTCCTGTCCCCCGAAGTATTTAGCAAAATGCAGGTGCCACCTGGGGACCTGAAGGCGACGCTGCCGTTCTACGGCGTCTCTCCCGGCCTCACCATGCCTTTGGGCCAGGTGTCCTTAATGGTCACCTTCGGCACCAAGGGCAACCATCGGACCGAGAACATCATCTTCGATGTTTCCGAGTTTGAGCTCCCCTACAACGGCATCTTGGGGCGTCCGGCGCTCGCCAAATTCATGATGGCTTGCCATTATGCTTACTTGACGATCAAAATGCCGGGCCCCAACGGCACCATCACCGTGCCAGCCGACATCCAGGGCTCCGTCGCCTGCGCCGAGCAGCTTTTCTCCAAAGTCGCTGCTGCCTTCAACGACGCCCCCGAGCTCCCCGAGTCCTCGGGTCCGCCTCCAACCAAGGCCAGAGTCGCTGCCGATGACTCTGTCCCTGTTAAGGAGGTGGCCCTGGGGGAAGACGCGTCCAAGACCGGCAAGATCGGCGGTCGCCTGACCGCCAAATAGGAAGGCGCGCTCGTCACTTTCCTCCGGGCAAACGCTGACGTGTTTGCGTGGCAACCGTCCGACATGCCCGGGGTCCCTAGGGAAGTGACTGAGCACCGTCTTGCCGTGCGTCCCCGACGCTCGGCCCATCCGGCAGAAGGTGCGCCGCCAAGCACCAGAACGGCAGGAGTTCGTCCGAGAGGAGGTCGACAGGCTCCTCGGGGCCGGCTTCATCCGGGAAGTCCTGCACCCCGAGTGGCTCGCCAACCCCGTCGTCGTGCCCAAGCCGAACGGCAAGCTGAGGATGTGCGTGGACTACACCGACCTCAATAAGGCTTGTCCTAAAGACCCTTTTCCTTTACCTCGCATCGATCAGATAGTAGATTCCACCGCGGGGTGTGATCTTCTCTGTTTTTTAGATGCCTACTCTGGTTATCATCAGATTAGTATGGCGGTAGAGGATGAAGAGAAAACTTCATTTACAACCCCTGCGGGGACCTTTTGCTATGTCCGCATGCCTTTCGGGTTAAAAAACGCTGGCCCGACCTATCAACGGGCCATGCGTATGACTTTGCAGTCGCAGCTGGGTCGCAATGTAGAGGCCTACATCGACGACCTCGTCGTCAAGTCAAGACGCGAGGAGACGCTCATCGAGGATCTCGCCGAGACTTTCAATAGTCTCCGCAGTACTCGTATGAAGCTGAACCCCGAGAAGTGCATCTTCGGGGTCCCATCCGGCAAGCTTCTCGGCTTCTTAGTCTCAAGCAGAGGCATAGAAGCCAACCCCGAGAAGATCCGGGCCATCGACCAGATGCGCCCGCCGGCTCGTCTCAAGGACGTGCAGCGCCTAACGGGCTGCATGGCCGCCTTGGGGCGCTTCATCTCCAAGCTCGGGGAGCGGGGCCTCCCTTTGTTCAAGCTTCTCAAGAAGTCGGGCCACTTCGAGTGGACCCCCGACGCCGAGCAGGCCCTCGAGGGCCTCAAGAAATATCTCACCTCACCTCCGGTCTTGGTCGCACCGAGACCCGAGGAGCCCTTGCTCCTTTACCTCTCGGTGACGCCCCGGGTGGTGAGTGCAGTCCTCGTGGTCGAGCGGGAGGTCGGGTCCGAGCTCCCGGCATCCCCCGGCCAAGTGAAGGCGCTCGGGTCCAAGCTCCCGAGCGGTAATCCCGAGCAGCCTGATGAAGCGCTCGGGTCCAAGCTCCCGAGCGAGGCTCTCGGGGACTTAAAGGGAGCGCTCGGGTCCCGAGCCCCCGAGCGGTTCTGCCCCCGAAGGTACCTTAGGGCCCCGAGCCCCGAGCGACCCCGAGCAACCCGCCTTGCTCGGGAACGAAGCTAGTCGCTCGGGGGCTGGCCCCGGGGAGTCTTCTACTCGGGTGCGCATACAGCAGCATCCCTGTGTACTTCGTCAGTGAAGTATTGCGGGACGCCAAGACGCGCTACCCTCAAGCACAGAAGCTCCTCTACGCGGTGCTCGTCGCGTCGAGGAAGCTTCGGCATTATTTCCAAGCGCACGAGGTCCGGGTGGTTACGGCCTTCCCCCTCGAGCGAATCCTCCGCAACCGGGAGGCCACTGGACGAGTCGTCGAGTGGGCCATCGAGCTCGGGGAGTTCAACCTCCGCTTCGTCAGCAACCATGCAATCAAGAGCCGAGCTCTGGCCGACTTTGTCGCCGAGTGGACGCCGGTGCCAGAAGACGAATGCGAGCAACTTCCCCTCCGACCCGGGTCAGGGAGGAACCGAGCACTGGACGCTGCACTTCGACGGTTCCCTCACGCTCAAAGGCGCGGGGGCTGGAGTAGTTCTCACCGCTCCGACCGGTGAGACCCTCCAGTACGTCGTGCAGTTACTCTTTCGCGCCACCAACAACATGGCCGAGTACGAAGGCCTCCTTGCAGGGCTGCGCGCCGCCGCATCCCTCGGGATCCGCCGTCTGCTCGTCAAAGGCGACTCCCAGTTAGTCGTCAATCAAGTGTCGAAGGAATACCAGTGTTCGGACCCCCAAATGGCAGCGTACCTGAGCGAAGTCAGGAGGTTGGAACGGCGTTTCGATGGCCTGGAGCTCCAGCACATCCCTCGCCGCTTCAACGACGCCGCCGACATTCTATCGCGACTGGCCTCCTCTCGGGAGCCGGTCCCGGCTGGGACCTTTGAAGAAAGGCTCTCTCGGCCGTCCGTTGAGGCCGCCGACCAAGACGAAGGGGGAACCTCGCGCCCAGGCGAGTCTACCCAGGCGGCACCTTCAGTGGGAAATCCTCCCGTCAGGCCACCGCCGGGTGAGCACCTCGTGCTCACCATCTGTGCTCAGGTCGTCCCTTGGATCTCCGAGATCCGGGCATACCTGAAAGAAAATATCCTTCCCGAAGACGAAGCCGTTGCAGAAAGAATTGCGCGGCAATCAACAAGGTACGCGCTCGTAGATGGGGACCTCTATCGGCGCGGCACCAATGGCATTCTTATGAAGTGCATTTCTTGGGAGGAAGGCCACGATATACTCGTGGATATCCACGAGGGCGAGTGCGGTAGCCATGCATCGTCTCGCACGATGGTCGGTAAAGCCTTTCGGCAAGGATTTTACTGGCCGACAGCCCTCAAGGACGCCTTTGAGCTGGTTCGACGCTGCGAAGCCTGCCAATTCCACGCCAAGCAGATACATCAGCCCGCTCAGGCACTCCAGACCATCCCCCTCTCGTGGCCTTTCGCGGTCTGGGGGCTGGATATATTGGGGCCGTTCCCCCGAGCAGTCGGGGGCTACGAGTACCTCTACGTCGCCATCGACAAATTCACCAAATGGACGGAAGCCGAGGCAGTCGTCAAGATCAACAAACAATCGGCGATCAAGTTCATCCGAGGCGTCATGAGCCGGTTCGGGGTGCCCAGCCGCATCATCACCGACAACGGCACACAGTTCACGAGCGACGCTTTCCTCGAGTACTGCCAAGCCCTCGGGACAGAGATTTGCTTCGCCTCTGTCGCACACCCCCGAGCCAACGGGCAGGTTGAGCGTGCGAACGCCCAAGTCCTTCGGGGGCTCAAGACAAGATCTTTCGACAGACTCAAGAAATGCGGTGCTGGCTGGATAGAAGAGCTCCCCGCCGTCCTTTGGTCCATCCGGACGTCCCCCAGTCGGGCGACCGGTGAAACCCCCTTCTTCCTCGTTTACGGGGCAGAAGCGATGCTTCCTTCCGAGCTCACCTTCCGCTCCCCTCGGGTTGCGGCGTACTCGGAGGAAGATCAAGACCGGCGCAGACTCGAAGACGTCAACTTCCTCGAAGAGCATAGATGCCGAGCTGCCCTTCGCGCTGCCAGATACCAACAAAGCCTTCGCCGCTACCATGAGCGTCGTGTCAAGCCAAGGTTTCTCGAAGTCGGGGACTTGGTGCTTCGCCGGGCGCAGACGCGGGAAGGCAAGAACAAGCTCTCCCCTATGTGGGAAGGTCCATACCGAGTGACCCGAGTCACTCGGCCAGGCTCGGTGAGGCTCGCTGCCGAAGACGGAATGGAGCTGACCAACTCCTGGAACATCGAGCACCTGCGCAAGTTTTTCCCGTGAATAGCCCGGGTAAGTTTTTTGCTTTTAGGGCCGGCTCCCCGAGCGCCAAAAGCGAGTCATGGGAAGTGTCGGGTTCGTCACCCCAAGCCCCGGTCGCTCGGTCTGGTTCCCGAACCCCGAGCGCCGGTCCGGCCAAAGGTCACCCGAGTATCCCGCGCGCTCGCACCCTCGCTCGGGGGCTCCCTTGTATTCCCAGCTATTTACATAGCATTATGGTCTATAAAGATGCAATTTTCCTTGATATGAATCCCCCATGCAAAGTTTATATTCCTTAATTCAGTATCAATATCAACACTTCCTCCATAGTTAGCAAAAGCGTGGCTTTCCGCGCGGTGCGGGGCTCCCGAGCCCCCATCTCTCGGTGCGAGTAGGTCCCACCGCTCCGAGCCCGAGCAGTCAAGCTTATCCAAATACTTGTTGTCGGGCCGTAAGACGTTCGGGCAATTAGCTGTACCCCGAGCACGTCCGAGTCAGGGCAAATAAGCCCCTGGCCACCGTGCTCCGCTGGTCAGCAAGACCCGAGCGCCACCCAACTTCATGTCAGCCGGATAGCTTCACTCCTCGCGCTCGGGACAGGTCGGCTGACCCGAAAACCCGAGGGCCGCGTTAACAGGCAAACCCCCCGAGGGACCTGTGGAAAACACCCCTTTTGCTAAGAAAACCATATAATCATTCGCAAAGTGAGCAGGTTCACCATGATGAAGCTCCCGGGCACCGCCCGCCAGATCAATACCAAGTCACAGGGCGCCAAGTCACCCTGAGGCCCGATCTCTAAGCTAAGCTTCTAATCGCATTTCTATGTTTTCAAAGCTCCCGAGCACTATATATGAACGACTAGTTTTTCCTCGCCAATTTTTCCCAACTACCTTCTGTGCTCGCGATGGGTTTATACCTGAAGGCAGCGATGAAAGTCACGGGGAGTGCTTCGGATTGTCCGCTCAAAGCCCTGGTGTCCTGCCTGGTTTCTTAACCCTGGACATCAGCCTGGTAAATAAGCCGCCCAAGTACCCTACGCACTTTCACACGCGCCCGGCGGTGTCTTCCAGTAGCGTTTCCAGAGACATAAGGAAGCATTGCTGAGTTAAAATGAAAGTTCTCAAAGTTAGGAAAAATCATGTAGATACAATGATTAACGCAATACATATCAACAGTTAATTGTTGCAATAATTGTCCCGAGCGCAAAAACTTGGGCAAATTCTGCAGGAAAAGTCCGAAGTCCGGAGCTCGTCCTCTGGACCCCTGCGGCCCCGAGGGCCTGTCATCCCGAGCCTTAGTCTCAGCCCTCCAAGCGCTCGGGGGCTGGGGGCCTCACGCCAAAGAGGAGCGCTCGGGGGCTGATCCCGAAGCTCGGGCAGGAGTCCTTCCAAGTAGCGGCACGTCTAGCTCTCGGGGGCTGGGGGCCTCGGGTCCGTCCCGAGCGCCGTCCTCGGCTGTCCGCGAGCAAGAGCCAGATGCGCCACCAAAGACGAAGATGGAAACCGTTCGGAACTATTTTCGAACGGAAAAAGTTGTGAAAGTAAGGCGTCGGAGGCCAAGTCCACGCCCGAAATCACAACTAAAGCGAAGTGTTCGGAGCCAAGTCTGAGCATAAACTTTGCAAAAAGTAAGATGCTCGGAGCCGAGTCCGCATCAGAAATTGCGCGGAATCTTTCCCGGAGCCAAGTCTGGGCGAAGAACCCGCAAAGACAAAAGCAAAACGCAGCTGGAGCCAAGTCCAGTACAAATGCAATGAAAGGAAAGCAAGGAGCAAAAGGCCTTCCGGCCAGCAGTTCTTTGCACTACAAAAAATCGCCAATAAAGCACAAGTTCTTACAAAGGGGTTTCTATCCCCCGGACTAAGGACGACCAAATATAAAACAAAGAAGGAGCTACCCCGAGCGGTCGCCGTCGTCGTCGCCGGCATCCACCTCGCGGACGAAGCGCTGGGCGATCTGGTCGGCCACCTTTCGAATCTCCTTCCGAGTTTCGTCGTCGGCGACCTCGTCGTTCCCCTGTGCGGCGGGCTCCAAGGAGAAGCTCGGGTCGCGGCTGCGGTAGCACGCCAGGGTGTGCTCCGCCACCGCGAGCGCCAGCTCCTGGCCTTCTTCTTCAAGCCGGCGGGTCATGGCGTCCCCAAGTCCAGCAAGCCGCTCCGCGACCTGTTGGAAGCCCAAGGCGACGCCCCCGGGGGTGTCGGCTTTGAGCGCTTCCGGCAAGTTGACGACCCCGAGCCCGGCGTCTCGAACGGCCCTCCGAGCCTGAGAGAAGATGTCCCTCATCAGGCGCGTATGCTCCGCGCGTTCGCCAAGCAGCCCGAGGCGGGCCTCCTCCACCTTTTGCCATGCAGCGGCGGCCTCCGAGCTCTCGCGCTTCCTCGCCTCCTCCACCTCCTGGATCTTGGTTTGGAGGGTGCGTTCGGAAGTGCGCGAATCCTCAAGCCGCCCCTCGAGATCTCGGATGCGGGTGCGGAGATCCGCCATCTCCTTGGCAAGCTCTTCACGGGCAGCATCGACGCGGCCCTGGACTTCGGCGTTCAGCTTGTCGGTCGCCTTCTCCAGGTCCCCTTCGCGCTTGGCGAGCACCGCCTCCTTCGTTTCAGTCTCCTTTTCGCGAAGGGCGAGCTGCTCTTCGCGTTGCTGAACGTCGGCGGTCCGCGCTTTCAAGCTTTCCTCGCGCGAAGCCAGCCGGTCTTCGATGTTACCTTCGCGAAGGGTGAGTTGTTCGTCGCGTCGGTCCGCGTCAGCGATGCGCTTCTCCAGCCGCGCCTCCGCGTCAGCGACGTCCTTCTCCCGCTGCTTCAGGCCCTGCTCGCGCGAGGTTACCTTGGCTTCGATCCGAATGAGGCGGGAGGTTCGCTCATTAAGGAGGTTTTCCTTCTCGATGAGCTCCCTCTTCAGCTCGTGCATGGCTTCCCGCAGGCGATCGACCTCGGCCATGCCCTCCTCGTACTCCCGCTTGGCGATGCGGGAGCGAGCCAAGAAGGACTCCGCCGCCTCCGCAAGCAAGGCCTCCCTCTCGTCAAGCGAGCCCTCCCGCTCCTCCAGCGAGGCCTCCTTGTCTGCCAAAGCCGCCTCCTTGGCGGCGAAGTCCTCCTGAAGCTTGTTGATGGCGGCGCGCGCGGCGTCGAACGCGTCGGGGGGGATCACCCGGGATGCTTCGTCGCGCCGCGCAGCGCGCTGCACCCGCGGCAGCAAAGTCAAGGTGGAGCACCCGAGCACCTCCTCCTGAGACTCAGGGGTACTCCACCACAATAGAGCCGCCGGCCCCCTTCTCGGGCCGAAAGCTCTCGGCACCCTCCACGGGAACCGTCTCCTGCTCGGGCTCCGCCGCCCGCTCCTCAGCTCCGGCGGCGCCCAGCTCCTGCTCGGGCTCCGCCGCCCGCTCCTCAGCTCCGGCGGCGCCCAGCTCCTGCCCGGCCTCCGCCGCCCGCTCCTCAGCTCCGGCGGCGCTCGGCTCCTGCCCAAGTGCCGCCGCCTGTTCCTCGGGCCCGGCAGCACTTGGCCCCTGCTCTTCCTCCGGATCGACGCCCGGCGCCTCTGCGTCGGCCCGCGCAGCCTCCGGCGGCGCCTGCGCTTTTCCCTGCGCGGCCGTTTCCGCGCTCGGGGCAGCTTCTTCCCGCGGGACCGCCTCGGCTCTCGGGGCTGGCTCCTCGCTCGGGGTCGGAGTTGCTCTCGGGGCCGGCGGGGCGCTCGGGTTCGGCGCCGCAGAACCGCTCGGGACAGAGGTCCCGCTCAAGGCCGAGGGTTCGCGCGCGGCCGCCTGCGTGCTCGGGGCCGCGCCCGCTCTCGCGTCCCCACCCGCGCTCGGTGCAACCGGAGCGCTCGGGACCGAAGAAGGGCTCGGGGACACTTTGGTTTTCTTCGCCCTGAAAAGCCAACAAAGCCAGGCTCGGGGTCAATTCCCGAGCACAATACTCAAGCAAAATAAGGCAAAGGTGAGGTTTATTCTTACCGCCACTTGCCCTTCGGGACAACCGAGTCCGGGTCGGAGGATCCCGGCGGGTTTTTCCTCTTCTGTCCGGTGGCGGCGTCCGCGCCGGCCGCCGGCGAGCTTCCAGTCGGCGCGGTCCCAGTGGCTCCTCGCCCCGAGCCGCCGCCTCCATGCCCTGGCGCCTGAGGGCCCGCGGGCGGAGGGGGCGGCGGAGGCGGCGCAGAGGGCCACCGCCCGAACTTGAGGCCGGCATGGGCAGAGCTTCCCTGCCCAACGTCTCCCACCACGGTCGGCTTCGGCGTCTTTTTCTTCTTCGCCGCCGGCGCCTGCGGTGGTGGAGACGGAGGTGGCGGGGCTAGCCCCTTGCCCTTCGGATCGGCGGGGTCGGCAGCAACATCTGCCGCCGGGGCGCTCGCGGCTCTGGCCGCCCGCGCCTGCACCTCGTCTTCATCTGAGAAGATTCGAATGCCCCCAGCCGGCGCGCGCGGGCCAGCTCTCGACGCGGACACGAAGCCGTGCGCATCGCACACCGGCATCATGTCCAGGATACTCTGCCGGTCCGCGTGCACGCAGAGTGGCAGGTCCGGCCGGGCGAGCTCGGCCTGCGAAGGGTCTTGCTCCCCGAGCAGCACCTTCAGCAACGTCGCCACCACGGCAGGGGTCAGGTTCTTGCCAGCGCCGACCTCCGTCCGGCAGAAGTCATCGTCGCCGGTGTACATCCACGCCGGTCGCGCGCGCTCCCGTAGCGGCGCCAGCCGGCGTCGGAGGAAATCGCCGACGACCATGGTGGCCGTCAGCCCCAGCTCCTGAAGTTGGGTGATGCGCGCCACCGCCAGAAACAGCTCCTTGTCGTTCGGGTCCATGTACTCCCATGCCTTCGTGTGCTCCGCCGGCGCCTCCGGGATCAGCAGTTCCGTCGCCGGGTCGGTATTGACATAGCACCACTGTTGGCGCCAATCGTCCCATTTATTCCGCAACTTCTGCGGAATGTAAGGATCGGCCTCCTTCCCTCCCCGGAGCTGGAAGTTGGCGCTGCCGGTGACCTCCGCTCGGCCGGAGCCCCGCGTCCTCCCGACCGATCGGAGGACGAAGTAATGCCGAAGGAGCGCCACCGACGGCATCACCCCGACGAACATCTCGCAGAGGTGGGCGAAGATCGCCAGCACTACCACGGAGTTGGGGGTGAGATGGAGAAGGTGGACCCCATAATCCTTGAGGACCTCCATGAAGAACGCCGAGAATGGCGGCAGAAGTCCCGCCCCCAGGAAAGCTCGTGAAGATCACCGCTTCGTTCGCCCGCGGGTTCGGCGGGTACGTCGCCGCTCGCACCACCGTCGGGTTCGGGCGGCCCTCCGGCACCACGATGCCCCGGACCTTGTCCATCGCCTCCTCGTTGAGGAGGCGGGACTTCTGGAGCACGCTAGGCGAGCTCGGCGTCGGGGAGCCGCTCTGCCGGGTCTTGCGGCGAGTCATTTTGGTGGCGATTTGGTGGCGGAGAAGGCTTTCGGGAGGCGAAAATGGTGGCGGCGGGAGGAAGAAGACGAAGAAAGCGCAAGTGCTTTGGGAGACAGAGCGCTTGCGCGAGGAGGCGAAAAGTTCAAAAGTGAGAAGTGGTTTTCTTTTCAAAAAAGAAAACCGCAGAAGATCAACCGCGAGACGGTTTCCAAAAACAATGATGGGATGTCAATTTACTGCCGTTGGCAGTGAATTCGCAGTCGCGCGAAATCCGGGGCACGCAACCGTCCGGAGCAGCGCGCTTTTCCCGCGCGGGCGCAACCCGAAGCGCCGCGGCTAGGTGGCGCGTGCGGATTCGGCGTCGCTCCTGCTGCGCGCGCGGCACGTTAAAAGCGCCCCTCCGCAGGGCGCATCAGTATGGGCCGGCATCTTTTGCTTGGCCCAAGAAGGAAAGGCCTTATCCCCAGTCGCAGCCCTTCGGGCCGTTGCTGGGAGATAAGGCCGGGGGCTACTGTCGGCGGAATGGGGCCCAGGGTACCCCTAACCGCCGGCGGAGGCCAACCAGATACCGCAGAGGGTGACGCGTGGCGCTCCGGTCGCTGGGGCCTTGGGCCCCACCCGGATCGTCGTACGGAGCCCGCGGCCAATCCCAAGGAATCAGGGGTCTCCTCCAGAGGCTGCATCCGCAAGCCAGAAGGCGAAGGGCGCGCTCGGGGTCCCCTCCCGAGCGCTCGGCATCTTGGCAGATGTGGGGCCCAGGGGAGAGCTCGGGGTCCGCCCCCCGAGCACTCTCCCTCGGGCTCCCCCTTCAAGGCGCCCCGAGCGGCCCCCCAGCGGGTGCTCCCCGAGCGCTCGGGGTTGCTCAGGGGCGCGTAGAAGACAACTGGCGCCCCTCCTAGCGAAGGAGGTCGCTCGGGACCGAGTGCCCAGGGGATGACGTGTCCTCTGGTGGGACCCTCGTCCACGCACGTCGTCCAGCACCAAGCTTCTCCAGCAAGCCTCCGCCCTGGCGGAGGCAGTTAATGCCTGTCATTCCAACGGGGAACCCAAAGCCCTGTGAGGGCATGATGACGATCAGACCGGGTCCCACTGGTGCAGGCGATAAGCTCTGTTAGCTATCCCTCTCTCTCTCTCCCTGAGGGGTGGGCCCGGGCTGATCGTTTCTTTGACCGACCAAGCGCGCCGCCCACGCACGCCCTGTCGCTGTCAACTTTTTCACCCCATGGGGGACGCCGCCGCGCGACCAATTGCGCGGCATGAGAGGCTGACCCATGGGGTCCGTGAGGGGACGACTTACCAACCCAGTCAGAAGAAACCCCGTAAGTCTCCGTCCGCGGGGCCCGCCGAAGGCAAAAGTGTCAGAGCCCCTGCTCCGACACACCGCGAGGCGACGGCCCGGCCGAAAGTCTCAAGTGGGCATTAAATGAAGGTGTGGGCGCTTCCAGTAGCGCCCACGTCGTCTACAGCACAAGTACAGCTCATGTTCTCCTTTGCCGACCTATGTGGTATTCCCCCGAGTATATAAGGGGAGAGCCTGGTCCATGCAAAGGGTTGGCTCATTTTCCTAGGTTAGATCTCTCTAAGTTTACTCCTTATCAAAGAAGCACCGTTCTCCCTCCGGGCTAGAGCTAGAAGAAGAACAGTACGTACCTCTGTAACTCATCATACTTGCCATATACACACATATATACAAAAACAAGCAGGACGTAGGGTATTACACCTCCGGGTGGCCTGAACCTGGAAAAATCCCTGTGTCTCCGGCATCAAGCATCATAACCGCCCTCATCCTTGAAACGCCATCACCAGCTCATAAGAAGAACTCTATATCGCCCCAGGCCGAACCAACAAGGGGGTCCATTCGGACCACCGCTAGAGACGTTTACTCGTCGACACAAGTGCTAGCAATTTTCTTAGCAAGTTCCTAGCTGCCCTTAGAGAAATTACAAAATAATGAAGAAAGGCGGCCGGCGATATGACTATCAGGCGCTGCAGCACGGACGGAGGACGCGCCCGCCTGTCACTGGCGCCTGCTAGCCGCACACCAGCAGCCGGGGGAAGAGGTACACAGCACAAAACGTAACTGTTCATACTACAGCTGAGGGACGGGGAAATTTTTGGGTCATTTCAACGTAGCTTGCGGTTGCTAAACCGTATCGCGCAGAACGTGTATATTTAATTGTAAAAATTGGTATTCTGTTGAACAAATCTAATTATAAGCTAAATAACTCGTAAAATACCAAAAGTAAAAACACTATACTTACCAAAATAATAGATATATCTCTCTTTTTCTTTTGTTAGCCACACGCAATTTTAAACTCATTGTCTGTAGATTATACTAAAAACAAATAATAAAATGATGAAACATATAAAAACAGTTTAACCAAATAGAACAATTATAATCCACTGTGATGTCAAACATAACCTTCATCATATGAGCTATTTTTTCCCCTTGTCAAACGGTTAAACACTCAACGTGCTTTAGATTAGTACATTTAGAGTCTATTGCGCCGTGTTGTATCACACCGTGGAATCGAAGTGGTTCAAAGACTTTACTAATTTCAGTAAACACAATTTGATGTTCTGTAAACACAATTTCATGTTAACTAACTGTTACATTTAAAATTACGTGCGCGCACAATTTGACCATGGAATCGAGTCTCTTGTTTCAACGCACACGAAGTGCAGCAAGCCACCACTGTCTAGGCAAAAGCCAACATCATTCGCAATCCTCCACACAAGATCCGCTGCATTTCCTAACTTTGTGGCCCATCATGTGTCTTGTTGTGTGGCCTACAAAAATTCACCACATGGAGTTGTAGTAAAGCTTATTAGTGCCAAACATTGAGTTGTTTCACTGGATTGACTACCCGATACTTATTAGATAATAGCTGTTGAAGGCATATGAGGCGTGGTCATGGACGGTCGCGAGCAACGTGCTCACGTCCTGCTCCGACATGTCCTATGCAAGCGAGTTAATTGCACAAAACCACCACAACTGGGGCAAAGATTTTAGAATGCTACTAGTTTTTATTTTTTTTAAAAAAGTACTGGTCTCTGGACAGGCCATTGCAGATTGCACTGATCGCTCAGTAATCGCTCGTTGACACCCGTTCTGACTAGTGGGGCCTGCCCATCAGGGTGATGTGGCTTGGAGTAATGGCCTTGAGGCAACGGACGTTAGGCGGAAGAGAAAAGAAAAAGGAATAAATAAAATAAAAAAACCTAGAACAGGGGGCCAATTGGGCCGCCCCACCCCGTGCTCGTATCGTCGCCGCCGCCAAATCGAGCCGCCGGCACAGCTTTGGCACAGCTTCGGCGAGCGTCTCTCTCTCTTCTCACCGACTCCCTCCTCACCCGACGCATCCCCAACGCTCGCCCCCGTGGGGAAGGGAAGCAGCAGCTAGCCCCCACGAATGCCGAGCGGTAGCACGTGCGCGGCGTCGCTGTTGACCGGGGTAGCAGCAAGAAGACGCTGTCGTTTACCCTGGCCGCCGGAGCCGCGTCTAGCCAGATCTAGCCAAGTCTGGCCACCGCCGGCCTCAAGCTCGGTCTAGGCGTGCGTCCCACCGCCAGCCTTGAGCTCGGTCTAGGTGCGTCATCGTCGTCAGCCTCGAGCTCGGTTTGGGCGCGCGTCCCCCAACCGCCGGCCTTGAGCTCGGTCTAGGCGCGTCATCGTCGTCGGCCTCGAGCTCGGTTTGGGCGCGCGTCTCCCCACTGCCGGCCTTGAGCTCGGTCTAGGCGCGCCGCCGTCGTCAGCCTTGAGCTCGGTTTGGCTCGTCCTGGAGGCAGACGCGGATCAATGTATCTCGTCCTAGAGGCGGACGCGGATCAATGTGGCTCGTCCTGGAAGCGGCGTGGCGGAGGCCTACTGCTGGTCTACTTCAGATTCTTCGGCTTCAACAGGGACCTCATCGCCCGCGGGCTCGCCATGATCCAGGATGGCGTCGCGGCGCTCGTCTTCGATGACGGCCTCCACGCGATGATGCGCGAGCGCGAGCACTGGGAGGCCGCCGGCGACCCCGAAAAGGCCCGGATACAAGTCGCCGCCGGAGCTTGCCGCGCCGTATATCGCCAGGTCGAGGACGCCGCCCAAGGACTCCCGGTCGGCGTTCGTTTCCTTCATCGGCGAGCGGAGCCAATAACTACGTACATCGATGAATCTGACATCTGGCGGAGGAGACCTCCGGCGGCTCGGTTTCGCGGTGGCGGCGGTGATGCGAGCACGGGGTGGGGCGGCCCAAGTGGCCCCCTGTTCTAGTTTTTTTATTTTATTTATTTATTCCTTTTTCTTTTCTCTTCCGCCTAACGTTTGTTGCCTGAAGGCCATTACCCCGAGCCACATCACCCTGACGGGCGGGCCCCACTGGTCAGAACGGGTGTCAACGAGCGATTACTGAGCGATCAGTGCAATCTGCAACGGCTTGTCCAGAGACCAGTAGTTTTTTGGAAAAAAATGAAAACCGGTAGCATTCTGAAATCCTTGCCCCAATTGTGGTGGTTTTGTGCAATTAACTCTACGTGAGCTTTAGCCTCGTCATGCTGGGCAGGAGCTGCCGTGACGCATCATCATGTGCTCTCGTGCTCTCTATTCGATTCCTCTCCCTGCAGTTATTTTTAGGTATCTCCACTATATAATACGGGAGTTAGTGGTGGTGGTTCATCCATATCTCCTCTCCTCATAAAGATTAACATTACAAAAACTCATCCTTGATTATCTCAACAACAAAACTAAGTCTTGCCTTAATCACAAAAAAGAAAAATAAATCTAACTACTAATCCTTGATTCTCTCAACAACAAAACTAAAACTAGCCTTACTTCTCAAAAATAGAAAAATAAAACTAATTAATCCATAGCCTTACAGTCTCTGTCTTGTCTCTCCTCCTCGCAGGTGCTCGATTTATAAAGTCATAGATAAAAATGTCACTCTATTTTATGAACAGACATGCTAAAAGTGAGTCGCTACTATCGTTGTGAGGTTCTCTGCGGACACCCGGGGGTGGTGGTTGGAGCTCACTGAACTTATCTCGCAGCTGATAAGGAGCCCACGAGGCAATAGAAGAAAGACGTCGGCCATGAAACTGCTGGAGTGATGCATAGTAGTCGTTAGAGAGGGAGAAAGTAGGAGAAAGACATCGACATTTGACACGATTCCTTGACATATGTGTCTACGAAATACAATGTTAGATTAATAACTCTATTTTTTTATGATGTTCCGTAGCAACGCACGGGTATTTAGCTAGTATTGCTTATTCGTGAGATAAATTGGTTAATTATTTCTATATATGTTGCTTTCTGTTAGACTAAATTGCTTAAAAATTTCTTGTCTGATGTTTTTTGGCTGATTGAATTACATTTTTTTGGAGGATTTCATATATATTGGTTTTTGACCAGATCAGTTTTCTTAGGTATATTAATTTTTTTGACGGATATAAATTACTTATTATTTAAGTATATTTTTGTTTCTGTGGATCCAATTGCTTATTTTTTACGTGTATTGCTATACCGGTGTGTAGTTTTATTTTACACAAATTGCTTTCGTGGAGTGAATCTACAACATTATGTGAGCGAGTTCCTTTTTGTTTTTGTTTTGATTGAGTTGTTTTTATTCTGTCGGCATTGTTTTTTCACTAGATGTTATTTTCATTTTTTTGTGTAAGTTGTTTTTCTAGTCTGATTAAATTGTTTTTCTAGTCTTTGTAAGTTGCTTAATTTATTTTTTGGTGATTTTTCTTTTCAAGTATGGTCCTATTGGGTGTCTTATTATTTTGATTTCACACACAAGTTACTTTTTGGGTTTTGTTTAAGTTTCTTTTTAAGTTAATGTAAATTTCTTTTTATGTTGTGTTAAATTGATTTTTCAAAAAATAGCTTGCGTCGTCTCTCGGCTATGTCGGACACATGGAAGTAATATCGGATCATGTTGGACATGCAACATATAGGGGAGACAAATCTAATACATAAAAAAAGAAAGTTTTAATTAACATTTTTGTGTTTTAGCCAAAAAAACGATGTACACACTGCAAACCTAAATAATACACAAACAATTTTTAGCAACGGTGATTGCATTTAGGAAGCCAATAGGACGCTAAATGGGCAATGGCAAAAGAAGGGGCGAGGCAGGGGCATGGCCCACCCACACTAAATTAGTTATGATATATGTGTTAGAACTTAATCAATATTAGTCCATACTATATATTCAGTTATGTATCGATCTAATGAATCGAAGCTGTCATTATTCACGGCCCATGTTGTATGCCATCTGGAATAAATTTATGCTGAACATCCCAAACTAACATACAGTAATTTATACCACATAACTGCACAATGTTCGGTAATATCCAAAATGCACAGTGTTTTACATGTGCAAGGGCATGATTAAGCGCTTCTCTATGTTCTACTTGTGTCAAACCGTCTATAGATATACACCAAACCATGCCGTCAGAGGATTCATTGAAGTGTAAGTGTGTTACCAACTCTACCACAACGATCACGATTTGAATTATGCTGCTTTACTATTACTAAGTTAATCAACTCCAAATTATTATATAATATGAACATAAAATCTCGTAAGATAACATATATTCCTATCAATAGCTCGAAGACCGGCAAAATAAGATTACACTAACACACTTATGTCATTTCTCGACCTTCTTATGACAAAACAGGCTCAGTCCAATAATCGCTGCCGTAATATCATACTACACCTGATTTGAAAGTTATTGTCGCATATATCAGCTTATATAGAGTGTATGTGCACAAGGCAAAAACTAAAAGAGTGCACCGAGGCAAGGGACAACCCGCATAGCAGATTACTACTTGCGCCGATTTTCTAAAAACCGTCATTTTAGATACAGTCAGAGTTAATCTTTTGAAACTTTAACTATTAATAATTTTTAAACATATTTAGACTAAATATTAAAAATTATATGCATAAATTTGTTTAAAAAATTACTTTTAGAATATTTAATTTATTAGATTTTATAATTATATTACAATAGATATTATTGATCAAAATTGTAACTTGAAGGCTATATCGATGAAATGACAGTTTTTTTGAAAGTGCACCATTACTTAAAAATCATATATGTGTTATACGTAGAGTGAAATGTCGAATACGGTCGTTTTCGTTCTACTTCCACCCAGCAGGCGGCAGCATCAAGCTGATCGAACACACGCATCTCATTTACACCTGCGATCGACGGAGTAATCGTATCAGCTTTTGGCCATCCGAGAGTGGATCCCAGGTTGACAAGTCCCTGTCAGACTTGTTGAGCACGAATAAACTAGAGGTTAGCATATGTCATGCTGGGAAGGAGCAGATCTTATCCAGAGCCCCCGAGAAGAGGCAGGGATGGATGATGTAAAATAAGCTATAAATCCCCTGCTAGATCTGCCCGGAATGGGCAGTCCCGACATTTCAGGCCGCCTATTGTCAGCCAGGAGCCCCCCAGATTCTTTTCCCTGCGCACCTCACAAACCACGCAACAGGAGCAGCCCAACAAAAACACGCGCAAAAGGAGCACCACTCCCCTCTCCCCTTGTCCTGCTCCTCATCCATATAGTCCCGCAGATTCGCCGGCTTGGCGATTTTTGGCGTCGAATTCGTGCTCTGCAGCTTCGATTGCCCCCTGCAGCGGCTTTGGCTGTAGCTCGATTTAGCACGCTGTGTTGTTTGGTTGTTGTCCTGGGAGCTAGTTCGTCGAATTGGTATCGGCAAGAACGGATTTTGGTGCCGAATTTGTGTTCTGCTGGGCTGCTTTCCCGAATTCGGTTGTGTTCTGCTCGGGATTTGGGGTTTCAGCAGCTTGAATTGGTGGTAAGGAGGTAGGGGAATTCGCGGCGACCATGTCGGTGCCGACGATAGCCGTTTATACCAGCCCGCCGGGCGCCGTGTATGCTTCGTCGGAGCTGGAGACGAGCTCCCGCGGCTCAATGCCCTGCGCGACAGCGGCCTCCCCGTCGCCGGCCAGCTCCCACCGCCACTCCATCGCCGGCGGCCTCTCCTGCCTCTTCTTCTCCCCAACCGCCGCCCCTCGTGCTGCGGCTCTCGAGGAGCTCGGCGCGCTGTGGCAGGACAGATCCAACGAGCCGGCCCTTGCCGGCGGGTCCGGGGGCTACTCC
The DNA here is from genome assembly GCA_019208055.1 of Stipa capillata. Lineage (NCBI taxonomy): Eukaryota > Viridiplantae > Streptophyta > Magnoliopsida > Poales > Poaceae > Stipa > Stipa capillata. The sequence goes on along the minus strand of JAGXJF010005517.1, from coordinate 126,063 downwards.
TGCCCCCAGCCGTCGTCGCCGTTCAAGCTGCGGGACCACCTCCACCACAGCCCCGTGTCGCTTTTCCACAGCCCGGCCTCCTCGCCGGCCTCCAGGAGCCCGTCGGTTTCTTGGCTCGCCGGCCGCGAGCGCGAGCGGCTCTTCTCCAGCTTCGTGCGCAACGCTCTTGGCTCCTGCATCGACTACGCTCCGGTCACCACCCCACCACCGTTGGGCGTCACGGCTGCTGCTGGCGTCGACACCGGCGAACTTGCCTTTGAGCTCGACGAGAACCTCTCGGAGGCAGAGCCGTCGTGTGAACCTTACGCCCGAGACCTCCTTGCCGGCGCCCAAGCTCGCCATCGCATCTTCCACGATGAGCTCGTCGTCAAGGCTTTCTTCGAGGCCGAGAGGGCGCACAGGGGCCAGGTGAAATCCCTGTTCCCATGAATCGCGCAAGACTCCAACCTTTAGTTCTTGCTTTATTGTGTTGGTAAATCTTGTGTGATTTGTGATTTGGTTGTGTTGTCAGACGCGGGCGAGTGGTGATCCGTACTTGCAGCATTGCGTGGAGACCGCTGTGCTTCTAGCCAAGATAGGCGCCAACGTGACGGTTGTCTCCGCCGGGCTACTGCATGATACCATTGATGATTCTTTCATGGACTACGATCATATCTTCGGGATGTTTGGTGCCGGTGTGGCTGATCTTGTTGAAGGGGTATGTGTTTTTTTACTTGATTTTGAACATTATTTTAGATGGATTGGAAAAATTTATGAATTTATCCTGGTAGTTTAGTGACGATTCTGGCTGGATCCAAGCTAATTATTTGAATTGTCTGTATTATCCTTGTTAATTATTCACAGTCAGTGCTCTTTTTGCTTAACCTTTCAATCATATGGATAACTACTTAGTAAACATTTCTTTGTTGGGTGAAGCACTAAAGTCTAATGTCATGACCTTCTATGCTTGTCCAGCGTGCTGCTAATATTCTCTATTGCTTGTAGCAATCAATTTGTGACAAAGTTCCACAGTTACCAAGTCAATGCTGCCCATTGTTTAGGTATCTCTTCTGTTGATGTCAACACCACAAGTTACAACGTGTTCTATGAACTTAATCGCAAGAAAAAGATGCCAAAAATGCTGCCTATTCAAATACTTAATCGTAATCATTTCCTCTGTCTTTTACATGTCATTCCTGTTAGTGAATCTTGTTTGGGCAAACAGAAAATAAAGTAGGAGTGTGGTGGACGGAACTGTTTGTTTCCTGCTCCGCCGTTTGACTGTAATTTGATTTCATCGTGACATATGTTATCCTTGGTTGTGTAAATTGTAAATGCCAATGCATCAATGATTTCTTTCTTTTGGTTTAAGAATCATCTTCTAAACCATCTCTTGACTAGTATTGATTACATCTAGTCCCAAAAAACTGTGCTGCTACTTGCTATTTCAACTTTACAAGTTACGATTGACTTGTTCAGGTCTCGAAATTAAGTCACTTGAGCAAACTTGCTCGGGACAGTAATACCGCAAGCAGGACAGTTGAAGCAGACCGCTTGCATACGATGTTTCTTGCAATGGCTGATGCACGAGCTGTTCTGATAAAGCTAGCAGATCGTCTACACAACATGAAGACAATAAAAGCTTTGCCTTTCGTGAAACAACAAAGATTTGCTAAAGAGACTATGGAAATCTTTGTGCCATTGGCTAATAGGTTAGGAATTGCTAGCTGGAAAGACCAGCTGGAAAATATTTGCTTCAAGCATTTGAATCCAGAGGAACACAAGGAGCTTTCCTCCAAGCTTGTGATATCTTTTGACGAAGCACTTCTTACGTCTACTCTAGATAAACTAGATAAAGGTCTCAGAGATGAAGGTATTTCGTACCACAGTGTTTCTGGGAGGCACAAGAGTCTGTACAGTATATACTCCAAGATGATAAAGTATGTCCAAGTTCTTCTCCTTTACATTGTTGACAGTTCAGCAAAATGGTTAATTTGAACGGCATTCACAGTAACTACTATAATTATGCTTGTGGTGTCTCCAGGAAGAACTTAACAATGGATGACGTCCATGACATCCATGGTCTACGGCTTGTGGTTGAGACAGAGAAAGATTGTTATCGAGCTCTCGACATTGTTCATAAACTGTGGCCCGGAGTTACTGGAAGATTCAAGGACTATATATTGCAGCCAAAATTGAATGGGTATGCTTAATAAATCATTTTCTTAAAATCTTTACTGGAATCACTGCTAATTTACTAGTTACAGGTACCAATCGTTGCACACCGTTATTATGTGTGAGGGTGTCCACCCATTTGAAGTCCAGATCCGAACCAAAGAAATGCATCTACAAGCAGAGTATGGATTTGCAGCACACTGGAGATATAAAGAAGGTGGCTGCAGGCATTCCTTCGTGCTCCAAATGGTGGAATGGGCAAGATTGGTACTCACATGGCAATGTGAAGCAATGAGCAAAGAGCAGCCCTCAGGTTTAGGCAGCTCCGATTCCATTAAGCCATCGTGTCTTTTCCCCTCGCATTCAGAGGAGTGCCCTTATTCTTACACCCGTCAGTGCAACCATGATGGTCCCATATTTGTGATCATGCTTGAACATGATAAGGTAGCTCTCCATTTTGATTTCTTTCCTACTTATATTATCGATCATGTTACAATTATGCAATGATATAACTTGTTACAGTTGTCTGACAAAATTTGTATTTGTGACTTAGATGTCTGTCCAAGAGCTCCCCACAAACTCAACTGTAGTGGATCTGATGGAGCGAGTCGGGGCCAACAGTCCAAGATGGAGCCCTTACAGCTTCCCATTGAAAGAGGAACTGCGACCACGGGTTAATCACAAGCCCGTAAGTGATCCGAACCATACGCTGTGCATGGGCGACGTGGTGGAGCTGACGCCTGCCCTCCCACACAAGTCGCTAACCGAGTACCGGGAAGAGATCCAGCGCATGTACGAGCGAGGTGGGTTTGCCCTCGCCACCACCCGGGGCGGCCTGACAAGCTGACAGTGTAGTGAATACCATGTTAACCTGTTTTTGTAATCTGTAAATGTACAATGCCCTCGATCTCCATCTTGTTCCTTGTAAATATAAACTAATTCTTGCAGCAGAGATAAAGGCCCGATGAATACCTCCAACTGAATTATCAAAGGTGTGGAGTTAGGTGTTCTGGTCCAAAACGCTGATGTGTATAACGCTTTACAAATTGATCAAATTTGTTTCGGATCCTCCGAGATCCAGCAGAGTTTATTCAAGAATATTTATAGTCAATCGTCTCATTGTTGCATCATTGTGTTGCATGCAGTGATATTGCTTCTGAACCTACATGGTAAGGTATAGCAGTGACATCTCAGTTTGGCTGGTGCGAGTGTGTGCTTGAGCCATGCATGTGCCACGTGGACCAGGTTGCTTTGGGTAGGATGTCCTGGGGATGCAGTTTCTTGTTGTGTGTAGAAGTTCCTGTTGGACAAGATTTCGTGCAGCAGTTGGTTGATGAATCACGGATTGCTGGTTCTGGGGTTGACAGCTCTCCCTGCAAGGTTGTTGCCAGGAGTCAGGAGGCAACTTTGGGGAAAATTCTGAACTTTTCTGCTGAAATCCTCGAAGGCAGAAGCAAAGCAATCAAGGCAGGCCCTAGGGAGGCAGGCAGCCCATGCCAGCCACTACGTGCCGACCAAACGAGTTGAAGGCTGATCGTGTATTCGTGTAGCAAGCACTAAGGGCGGCGGAATTGTGCTTTTCTGACCTCTCTACCTTGATTGGGCCAGAAGGCTGATCGTGTGAGTCCTCCCCTGACTAGCGCATAGGGTATACATGCAGGTATGCAACATGAGCAGACAAAATGTCATGCGTTCACTAAACAGGGATTTCTTTTTAAGTTCAAAAAGGATTATCTTAAAATAAAATAGAAGAGCATCTCATCTCACATTGACTGATGCACACAAACAAATTTTTACTGAAAAAAAGTTTACAAATTACTTGGACTTCACGTGAGAGTGAGAATAGCAGTGTGCTAGCGGGATACAACTCAAGCATCACACAACCTATTACTACACTGTCATCTGTATCGAGCACATAATTTTTGTGCTATCATTTCCAATCGGTTGCAACTAGTAACTGTAGTATCTCATGCTTCATGTCGCTACAGTAAAGACCATGTACACCAATTATTAGCTATATGAATAACCTGTAGGAGGTTTTTAGACTCGTCCATATCATCATCGTCTTTGTCGACAGGTGGTGGCGGCCGTGTCAACTCCGCGATCGACGGGCATGTTGCTATGCAGAGGAAAAAACGATAGGCTATCACAACATAACTTTTTGTTTTGAGAGCTTATTATTTTTCTTGAAACCGGTTCATTGCTCTCTTTTTATTAGAGCTATCACAACATGACTTTCTTTAACTCGTAGACGGCCGACGGGCATGTTCCCTGCAGTTTCATCTTTCACTCGCTTTGACTAGAGCAGTACCAGGGCCACGTCGTAGTCGCCAATCCTGTTTTTCCTTCGCAAGAAGAAGTTGAAACGAGAAGCTTACAAGATATACAGACAAGTATAGAGATAGGAGATCAGGGGGCGATTTTACCGGGTGGGTTCATATGGCTCTAGCCCACCCTCCAATTTTGACAAAAAAAATTTAAAATAGATATGTCAAATAATTAGCTGGCAATGGAAGCATTTTTTTTTAGTTTATTTGGCAGAAAGCAGAGAACTGAGAGAAGCAACCTGCTGAGAAAAGAAGCAGCAGAGGCTTAACCGACATGCTGTTGCTGTTGTGCTGCCCGTGCACATCATGGCCCAACTAAGGCCCAACTTCCTAAGAAGGTTAGATGAAGCGTCGGGCATCACGTCGTAATGTCCAAGCAAAACAGATCAAGCAAAGTTGCGATCGTGAATTTGCCGCTAGGGCAGCACCGCAGCAGGGCTCGCCATCGCAGACTCGCAGTCGCACAAGCGCAGTGTCGGCACCACGGATGACGACCTACAGTAGGAGCGGACGACGTCAGCCGCGTCACGGCAGCCTGCAGGCTTCGGCAGAGAAATTCTTGCTCACGGTCAGGATTGCTCACGGTGACATGTTTGATTAATTTTTAGTCTAAGACTTCAGTTTTGATTTGTTCTGTAATTTATGTTTATTAACAAATTGATGTATTAGTATTGTACTTAAGAATTTGCTCAGATTTACAAATGAAGAAACAATCGTGTGACTTGAGACACTTTTATCAAACCAGTTCAAGTACATCTCCAACCAATGTGAGCACAAGGTTCCCATCTTTGATCACAATTCCTCCAAACGATCAGAGCATAATTTTAAATCCCTCGATCGAGGAGAGTACTGAGAGTAGAAATCCCCCAATTGATGAGAGTATAAATCAACCAAAGAGGCCACGGCTACAATCTAACCATACTGAGATAATTGCCGATCCGGCACACCGTATACCAATAGAAGAATGTGCCGAATATGGATGATCTCACTGTACCTATGGGTCAGTCTGTTCGCTCCAAGAATAAGGTGACCCAATATCACTATTACAAGGTTTTCATTTTCAATATTGCTATTGATGCAACTGTGACAGAGATGAATCATCGCTTCAATGAAGTATCTTCAGAGTTGTTGGTATGCATGCCTTATCTTAATCCAAGAGACTCCTTCTCTATGTTTAATATCGATAAACTTGTTCGACTTGCTAAGATTTGTGATGAGGATTTTACCATAGCCGACCGCTTGTTGTTAAGAAGTCAGCTTCAAACCTTCATTCTTAATATTAGGAGAAGTGGGGAATTTCATGGATGTTGTGATGTTTCCAAACTTGCTCAATTGATGGTTGAAACCAAAAAAGATAGAACCTTTCCATTGGTATATCGCTTTATCGAGCTGACATTGATCCTTCCTGTGGGAACGGCATCTGTTGAGCGGATATTTTCGACTATGAGTATTATTAAGACTAATTTGCGGAATAAGCTATCTGATGAGTGGCTCAATGACTTGATGGTGTGCTACACCAAGCGAGAGATATTCAAAAGCATTGACGATGCTAAAATCATTAAGCGCTTCCAAGCCATGAGATCTCGCAAAGGACATTTGCCTCGTGAAAGAATTGTAGCACCTTAGTGGTACGTATGATTATTTTGAATGCTAGTAATTACTAAAACTTACCCGTGTATAACTAACTATGCTAATTTTGGTGTGTAGGTCAATTTGGTTAGCACATATTTCTATTTTTGAAGATCTATTTTACATTAGCGAGGTACCTTTTTTTTGTTATTATTTTTATACTATTATCTATTGAGATGTATTAATTTGTATTGCACGAGACTATATTTATTATAGTTGTGCTATTAGAACTTAGTGAATTATCATTTCAGCCCACCTTCTATTGTCTTTCTAGAATCACCACTGTAGGAGATAACCACCACTGGAAACAAGCAAAGCTGATCAAACTGCTGGAGATTCTTCATCGTTGCAATGCTGCTTTGCTTAGATTCTGGGAAAGGATAACAACTCCCATGCTTAAGGGTCAAGATGTTTTGTTCTCCTTTTCTCCTTTTCTGTGTGTATTTTTGTGGAAAGATGTCCTGCGTTTAAGCGTGTCAAGAATGAGACATCTTACTGACGTCAAAAAGAAGGGGCCATTTGGAGGATAGGAAATGGGAAAAATGTAAACATTTGGAGCGATCCATGGGTCCCTAGATGTCAAGGCAGAAGAATAACTTCTCGGCGTGTTTAATTAGGAAAGTTTCGGAGCTGATAAATCCTATGGTTGGGAATTGGGTTGAATGACTCATACGTCAGACTTTTAATGAAGAAGATGCAGAGATAATATTATAGATCCCTATAAGTGAAGGAAATAAAGACCGGCTTGCCTGGCATTTTCATAAAAAGGGAGTTTTCTCTGTGAAGTTGGCTTACAAGGTGGCAATAGACATGGAAGCAAGGATGTCAATTCAAGGCCTAGCCTCTCCATCGGGCACAACAGACAGCTACTCCCCTTTCAAATGGGATAAGCTATGGAGCCTTTCTTTGCCCACGAAAATCGTACACTTTCTGTGGAGAATGGCAAGAAATAGTTTACCCTTGAGAAATAAACTAATATGGAGAGGAGTGAATGTTGACTCAAAATGCCCCGTGTGCTACCGTGTTGATGAGGATGGTGGTCACACCTTTTCCAAGTGCAAGCATGTCAAACAATTGTGGAGAATGGCACAAATGGAAGAAACTCGAATGAATCTAAGTGATTGTAGTGGGCCAAAAGAGGTTATAATACATATTTATAACCTAGATAGTGAAAGAAGCATAAGAGTTAGCATTCTGTTGTGGCTATGGTGGAATGAAAGGAACAAAGCCAATAAAGGAGAAAAGATAAGGAGCATGGGGGAAATTTTAAACTACCTGGAATATCATAGCAGAGAATTCAATGAACACTGGAGCAAGAAGAACAATAGAGAAGCTAAAAAGGAATACAGCCGATAGAAACCCCCAACTGAAAATTTCCTGAAGATTAATATAGATGGAGCTTTTAGTGAATAAACAAAGACTGGAGGCTAGGGGTTTGTCATTAGAAATTCTTATGGAGATGTAGAAGCAGCAGGAGTGGGTAAGCTGCCCAGGGTTTCAGAAGCTCTTCAAGCTGAAGCAATAGCCCTTCTCCAAGCTGTAGAGAGAGCAAGCAATCTGGGATGCAGGAACGTAATTTTTGAAACAGACGCCGCTGTTCTGAAACAAGCAGTCTATGGAGATGATTATGACAACTCAGTCTTCGGGGCTCTATTTCGTGAAGCTAAATTCAGATTGGCTTATCAATTTCATTTTGCATATGTTGTATGGTGTCTCAGGGCATGTAATGTAGTTGCTCATAAATTAGCGTCTCATGGCACGGGTTTGGTAGATGAAAACGTTTGTATGTGGTTAACTGATGTACCAAACTTTGTATCTGTTGCTGTTGCCAGTGAGTTAACTGACCCGTCTGAGTAATGGAATTGAGTGTTTTTGACTAAAAAAAAACATATACCGTATCTTGTTAGAAATGGAGAAGAAAACAAATGAACTTATGAGGATTTGTTCGGGTTGTGAAATTACATACAATGGAACAGTTCCTCATGTGTTTCCCTAATTCAATGAAGTTAACTATTGTCCTGCTATTTGTGTTTTTAGAAACATCTCGTATGTGGTAAATTGTCAGAATGTGCATTATACATCGTCTGCAGTGGAGGGAGAACTGTAGAACCATTCTTATTCGAATTGTATTGGAAAGTACTTTTGATATTGAGTCCGCCGTGTAAACTTAAGTGCATATACTCAAATATAGTGATTTCATAGAAGACAGTTCAATTTTTATAGAACCTATAAATTTTAATGTTGTAAGTATCATTTTTTATAATGAAGAGATAACTCTCCCAAAACTTATAAAAATAGCTTTTGAATTAAAAATTGCGAAACTAATCATTTACAAAATTTAAATACAATTATTTAAATTATAATTTTAATAAAAATATTATATTTTAACTATTCGAGCGGCTTCCCGGCTCAAAATCAGAACCCAAGCCTTGGCTTGATCGGGCCAGGCTCTAGTTGGGCTATCGAGCCAGGCCACTCGTGATCAGGTCTATCGAATATGCGCACAACCACTTATTTATTACAAGAGTTATTGCCAATAGGCTACAAAAAAGGGATGCCAACCTACACAAAAGTAGAAATCTTGGAATTACATAGCTTGTTATGCAAACGCAATCCAAACTAAGACATAATTCCCTAACACCAACTCCAATCTCTTGGCCTGTTTGGTTGGAGGGAACTAGTGGAAGGGAATGGGAGTTTAGGAGGTAAGGGTTGTTAGGTCACTTGTTTGGTTGGTGAGCATGGGAATTTAGGTGGGATGAGGATGGGGAGTTTAAGGCTCCTTCTCTCATAATTTTAAACTTAGGGCGGGGGTGGGTAATTAAGAGGGAATTGATCTAATAAAATCTAAGCTCTTCATCATGACTCAAGTTAAGATGATCATAAAATCTAAACCTTTCAACATGACTTAAGTTAAGATGACTCATTAGCTATACATGAATTCCTATCTCTTTTGCCAAATAAGAGATCAAGACTAAAAATCAAATTCCTATGCCTCATCCCACGATGGACTCTCTACTATGAACTCTTATTCCCCTTCCCAGTTGTTGCCAAATGTGCTATTGATGTCAGCTACCCATCTTGATCCTGTTGCCGCCATAGTAAAGACCATGATTGCAGCCAATTGATACATAAGTACAAAACCTGTAAACGATTAGATAATTTCTTTTTGACAGATACAATATTATTTTTACATAGTCAAATCAACCGACACAAAGCATCCATCCCAACCCGAATGAGTGGGCACAACTCCATGTTCGCCCTCTAACAACCAAGTTCCAAACATTATTTAAAGCTTAAAGATTTTTTCCAGTAAGTACCAAATATTGCCTAAATCTACTCTTTTTTTTAAATAGATGACATTTTAGGCATAAACGGTGGAGCTCTGACAATTACTTACTTTCATATGTTTATAACAAATATTATAATATTTCTAATAGTACCATCTTAACTACTCTTAATAGTTTTTCATACATCAATTTTCACATATAGAAAAGTTTGATTGTTAACTTTTCTAAAATGTGATAAATTTCTGGATGGAGTAGCACATCGAGTAGGTTACAACATGTGGGCCAAAGCTTCATGACTTCTTCTAGCGCGCATCATCTCAAACAAATTTTTAACCCGGTGTTCATGTAACACGGAGTAACACGTAGTAAACCTTTACCTAAAATCGTTTGATCAGACATAAGAAAAGGACTAAAGATAATCCTCATCAGTTTCGTGTCACCATCACTAACAATAGCTTAAAACTAAATTAGAAAGCCACGATTAAATCCAGTCATCTCATCATCATAAGCTTCCTCTCGTCCCCTCGCTCTCTCAAAACCAAGGCTGCGCGTGGCGACCCGGGTGATCCGACCGATCCCGCCTAGCGATCAGGACCGTCGGCTACGGATCGGACGGATGCCGGTGGACGTCGACCGCGTCGCCGTCTTCGAGGCGGCGACGGCATCGCCCCCGGTGAAGGCGTGCAGCTCATCGTCGATAGGGAACGACAGCGACGAGTGCTTGCCTCCGGGGAAGGAGGAGGAGGAGGTGCAGAGCCCGTACGTCGGGGGAGGTGGCCGAGGAGGGGGGCTCGCGGGGTTGGAGGCATTGGAGGAGTCGCTCCCCATTCGGTGAGCTCAGTTCTTACCGGTTTCTTTGTTGCTTTCTTGTTCTGATTTGGGCTGCGAAGGAAAAATCGGTTCTTTTGCAGTTCTTGACGTCCTTAGGCTTCCTAATTTGTAATAAATTTGTGAGAAGGTTGTGATTTGGGTTGGTTAATTTCTTGGATTTTACGGGGATGATGGTTTGGATTGTTCAGATTCTTTTTTTGTTGTCTAAATGATGTTTGCTGCAGACTGCTAGTTTCGTCTAAGAATTATTTTGGTGATAGCTGTGGTGTTAATTCAAAATCTGTGTCAATAAAAATCTGTGTTGTTAATTCAAAAAGATGCAGTCAAATTTGACACGATGAAAGCTTCCTGGATTCGTGGCAATGGATATCTTTTAGGTACTTTGTCTACGAAACCATGTGATCATACTGTTATGCAAGGTTGTAAATCAAAATGCCCAATTTTGTAGGTGCCAATCCAACTGTCGGTGAAATTCTTTTTGTATGACTCCCTGCTATTGATGTTTGTTGATTAGCTCTATCTGCAGACTGCACATAGCATTCGTTTGACTGTATAGTATAGAGTGCTCTTCTATGGAATGTTTGCTAGACGAGCAAGGCATATCTGTATCCAAAGAAAAATTCAGGCTCTTGTTTCTTGTGGAAAGTTATGAGGTGCTAAGTTCATGTGGTGATGAGTGCCTGACAGTTTTCTTTGACGTGTGATTGACGATGGTTCAGTAGTGTGTGTGTTTGTGAGATACTGTTTTCGTAGTGACTAGTAAGTGGGTTAAGCCATTGGTAATTCCAAATGGAACTTGAATTGGATACATCTTGTAAAAGCCCATTTCTCTTGTGCTTTTAGAAGCCATCTCAACAAGTTTAGTGCTTAATTCAACATTCCTGCTTTGTCCCGTCTTCTAAAAAATGAATGCATAATATTGATATGAATTAAGCTACTAAATTTCTTGCTTGCGAGATGTTGTGCTGTTAATCATGGCACATTTGGTTGCACTATTAATTAATTGAAAAGGACACGCTTCACATGGTACCCACCAATCTTATGTAGCAACTTTCAAGTGAGAAGGACTGTAGTGGATTTAATGGTGCAGAACATGAATTATTGGATAATCAAATACCCATAGTATCATCCAACTCTGGATTATATAAATACTACAAATTATTCTTGAAGAACATGGATACAAAGGTGGATTGTTTTGTTTTTACGCATCAAATGTAATCTAGTGTTTTCTTTCTTCTTCTTTAATGTGGATTAGCGTGCTTTTGTTTGGCTGTGGTATTATGCTATCTTTCCTGATACAATCATACGTAGCAATATATATATATATATATATCATGCAAGTAACATGTCCTAAGCATATATTGGCGTCTTTGTCCATTTGGATTTGCTTACCCATATATAGCTTTATAGCTTTTGTGGCACTTATCAATTCAGTCATCATGTGATTAGTGTTTGTACTATGGATGTTCAATGCATGCATGATAGGATTTTTAATATTTTTCTATATTTGACCTCTGTAATATCCATAATTTCCCCTTGAACAGGCGTAGCATCTCCAAATTCTACACTGGTAAATCCAAATCTTTCGCTTGCCTCAAAGAAGCTATTACATCTTCTGGCTCTGCAAGGGACATCACTAAGGCAGAAAATGCATATTCCAGAAAAAGGAAGAATCTCCTTGCATACAGCATCTTGTACGGAAATTCACGCAACGCAACAGCAGAAGTTTATGAAACTGGCCCTCCTAAGAGGCCTGCTAGTTTGAGCAGAAATTCTTTGGTGACCTTGGGTAGTAGCACTTCCAGGAGCAGCAGCAGTATCAGCATTGGTGAAACCGAGCTGCCCGAGCAGCCCCATTCTCTTCGGTCGCCTGCTAATTGTGATAATTCTGCACCTCCGAAGATTCCAGTACCGCAACCAGGATCTGGCGAGCTGAAAACATCATCTGTCCCTACGAGGTCATTCTGGATGATGGATTTGCATCATCCGCGTACGTCAAGTTCGTCGGTTGGTCTCAGTAATCACCAGGAGACGGATTAGTGTACCATTCAGAGGAGGAGGAATTCCTTTTCATTTTTGATTTTTGTTTCCTATTTTGCTCGGGGCCGCTAGGGCTAGGATCATTTTGTGTAAAGTTGGCATCAAGGTTTCTGGGTAAAATAGGATTGGGAGAGGAGGATGGTCTCTACTCATGTAATGATCTTCTGTAAATTAACTGAATCTTCTAATGCCTCTTATTTTTGCTTCTTCACCGTGTCTATATCAGATACAATTGATTCTCAATTCTAGTATGGTCGGAGATTATTCCATGCCAAACGGGATCGATCTGGGTCTCATACAGCAAGTAAGTCCAATGTATTCCCTTCTTCCTTTTAAGCGAAAAACAGTTGGAGAGCCCCTACTGCGCATTTTTAGAATTTCTTTTAATGAAGAAAATATGGACAGAAAATTACAAGCCCTAGCAGGGTCACAACCAATTACAAGTTAACAAGCTATGTTTGCATGAATCCTTTCACCTTGTCTGGCTCCCAAGAATTGAATTCGATTCATTCAATTAGATTCCAAATCCTACTTTAATAGAATTTGAACTTGATTTAAGAAGATTTCAATTCTAATTTTTATATTTGGGTGTGACAAGAAAATAAAATTTTTTTATTTCGTAAAATTTCAGTATTTAGAATTTCAATCTCATGTTCACACTATAACTTTTTTAATTAAACTGAAATTTGGTGGACATTGTTCACGTGTAGAGGAGTTGCTTTGTGTATATTAGCGGAACAAAGCGTGTAGGTGAGTCCAATGGGCTTGTAGTGGGGACATGGTGACGATGCTGTCATGCAATTCAGATGTAATTGGGGGAGTCAAGGACTTTTCTTTTGGCATTTCCCACACGTTTTGGCAAGTTTTCTTTCCTCCATACTTCTCCGCCAATTTAGATGTCCAACAAAATTTAATCTATTATTGTATTATGCAGACACGCGATTGACTTCATGTCTTGGATTGACCAACAAATCCTCACGTTAGGGAAAATATGGACTATCCCACCTTGAAGATTCAAAAGTTAGAGGAGCAGCTCGTGGCAGAGAAGAAAATGAACGAAGAGCTTCGCAGGTAGATGGATGTGGTGGTAGACATCGGAAGCGACTAAGTAGCATGGTGCTACTGCGCCAACAAGGATTGCATCTGCGCCTGCCACTACCGTAACTGTGAACCGCGTCGTCACATCCCATTTTCTAATAACCGGAAAATTAGGGTTTACAAAACCTTTGTTGCTAATAATGTTAAATTAAGTGAACCTAAATAAATCTTCTTGCTCAAATTGTGTGTGTGCTAAATCTTGAAAATAGTACAAACCAAAAGCCTCTACCTTGTTCCCTCCCCCTCATCAGTAGGTTGTAATCCTATGTTCCTATCCTCTTCCCCTCGACTCCTGTTTTGCTGTAATCATAATCTCCTCCCGGAACACTAACGGACAGTATATGTACGTCCTGTCCATCTATGATACATCCATATACATGCCTATATGGTCAGATAGACATACCCTCCCCCATGAGAACATCTTTAAGCCTAACACTAAATCCTTGCCACCTTTTCTCTCTTCGAGCAATATCTAACCCTAGTCTACCTCTCTTCTGCCCTCGGGAATCTTTCTTCTCCTTACCCAGGTGAGCAGACATCCCATTCCCATCTCCCCTCTTCACTCCGCAACCCTGGAATGCCAAAACCATAACCCGTCGGCACCTTCTACCCTCATCCAGCTTGTGTAACCCTAGACATGTTTCCAAAGCTAAGAACCCGTGGAAACAATCCTATAATATCGAGGGCATAAATATGGCATAATCACGTTTCTTAGGCCATATCCTTTCCCCATGATCTTCCATATACCTTAGAATGCAAATATGCACATATGACATGCGTATATGCAAACCCTTATTTGCTCTTTCGAGCCATAGGATAAATCCTAAACCAAACTTTTGAGTCCTGGCTCTAAAAGTTTTGGAGCTTTAATCTCCAATACATTTTTCTTCAACATGAATATCACCACTAAACCTTAAATATATTTTTATGGTTCATCTCTACTTCGACGATTGGTAAACTGCCGATCTTACAATAATCGTGATCAGAAGATTTGTTGGAGGGGTAGGGACCCTTGGGGCCGTATCGAATCACGCCTAGGCACCACACACAACACTCTTTATATAGGTTTCAGCCTCCCTCAGGATAACAATCCTACGTCCTGTTGGTATATATTGAATCTCGAGTAGAATACAAGGGAACTGCTAGATGGGACCTACAACTAGTTGGGGATCTCCTTGTGCTGGTTTATTGGAGCTCGACTTCTTGGTGGCGACGGGTCTCCACAGGGATGTTGAAAGGCTTCCATTAGATTGAACTTTAATTTCTACTTCAATTTGTACCTTGTCCTCTTTGTAGAGCCTTCGGGTCCCTTTATAGAGAGTACCCCGTATCTGATATAGAGTTGTCTCCGACTATGACTCTAACCATCCTTAAACATAGGGATATACTTCCTAAACATAGGGATATACTTCCTAGTTTGAGGGGTATCCGGTATCCTTCGAGCAGTTACCTTATCTCCTAGAGTCCTCCATAAATACGTCAGCTGCTCCGGGTATCCAGGGTATTGTATACGGATACAATCTTCATATACCGTAGAAATGTACTACTCACCGTCAAGCCCCCATCACCACGTGAAATAAGGCCTTGATAATTCTAAGGAAATCTGCCTAATCGGGGAAAACATCCTATTCTAAATAGTTATCTTAGATTTCCGAGTAGGATATCCATCTAATTAGGATTTTGAACACACCCAAGTAGCTGCAGGAGCGGTGGAAATTTTGCGAGGTGGTGAAGGAATCTTTGTCTCTTTTTTTGCAACTGTCCTGCTGACGTAGGAGAACCGCGGTGCGTATTCGGGGACTTGCACTTGTCAGTTCCTGGTTTCCCGCACCTATCTCCTCGCATACGTAGAAAGTTACTGCGCACATTTAATGAGATGGGACATAATTGTGGAAACCATAGCCCAAGTAAGACTCAGAACTATTGTGGGATTGTGTGGTATAAGAGGCTTGGAGCACTTTGTTGTTTTTCACGCCTGCCAACTCTCCCAATCCCTTGAGCGCTCCGCCTTCTCTCATCAAAAACACTTCATCTTCTTCCTCTTGCCTACATTCACATCCAAAAATGAGTAAGAGGGAGACTGTCAGCAAGAGCTCATCCTCGTCCAACGACGGTGCATGGGCGAAGTCAGAGATCACCTCCGAGTAGCTAGAAGGTTTGGAGGATCTCGGGGCATCTAGTTGGTCCACGGGGTCGAGTTTCGGCTCGTTGGCAACGAGAAGGCTATCGAGCAAGGTCATCGGTGGCGCTGGCCTTCGTCTTTCCCTTGACCTTTTCTGGTACTTCTACAACTTGAGGAGGTTGTTGAGCAAGGTCGTCAGTGGCGCTGGCTTTCGGCTTTGGGAAGGCAAGTCCAGGGAATATATTGACTTCCCTAGCAAGAGCTCATGGTCGGCCTGGCACAAGAAATGGTGCTACTACCGACCGCACATTGCTGGAGGCATAGGATTTTGGGGTCCACACCAAGCTAGACCACGTCATAGTCCAAGGAGTTGGAGCTAAGCCCTCATCTCCAGCCATTGGTCGATGAGATCGCAACCTTAAGGGCCAGGGCCTGACAGCGTGGGATGACGTAGATGACTTCATTAAGCGGGGCCTGAGTCCCCTGCGTACAAGGGACTCAGATGCTTGGGAATCTTCTGGTGATCTGTACAACCACCTGGGGAGGCATAATAGGTAACCTTCAGCTTTTAGAATCTTGGTACACGGGATGGAACCCTTCTATTTCTGAGTAATTTCTCTGCAGCCCTTGGGAGCGCGATGGCGCATACGAGGACGAAGGTCCTTTTCGAGAAGGCACCGCCAACAGGTCACTCTGGAGTGTTAGTGTAGATCTTGAATATGCAACGTGTGGACCAATGAGCAATTCTGTCGGTAACTCATATCCTTCTCTGACTTTCTTTTCCTTTGAGTAATGTTGAAGCAGTGCTCGGGTATTTCCTTAGCGCGAGGGTCGCGGGATTGCTGACCCGGACGTCAGGAGGCCAAGGGGATGATGTCGTGGCCCAAGGCGCTAAGACCTTGCGCTCAGGGCCTACAGACGCAGGCGGTGTGCCCGCTCCAAGCATGGCCTCGCTGACTACAACATCGCTCGATCCCTCAAGCTCACCTCCTTAGCCTTCACCCTAGGTAGTCGACTGCCCTTTGTTTCGCTCTCGTAGACGTGGCTCTTTCTCTGACATGACTAGGTCTATGTGCAAGAGAAGTTTCATGAGGCTGAGGCTATCACCTCGACCGAGAAGGTCTTGGTTGAGACGGGGTCAATTGAGGTGAAGACCGGCCCTTCTGACAAGGAGGGGCCGAGCCCTGTCGGGAGGAGGCTTCTTCGTCGTCTGAAGAGAGCGAGGTAACCTCTCTCTTCTTTGTTTTTCTTCCCGAGGTTGGGAGATTCGTCTTGACTTGTTGTATTGCAGGCCAAGCCCTCTAGGAGCGGTCGATCCTACCTTGGAGGATGAGCTTCCATCTTTGGGCTTTGGCCCGACTCTGGCCTCGGTGCCCATCGAGTCGTCGGCCCCAAAGGAGGTCAAGCCCCTGGCTAAGGGCGTCGTTCCTCCACCGTCAAAGGTGGCACGAACTTCCACCAACAGGAAGTTCACCCTAGAGCTGCACCCGTTGGTCGAGGGACTACTCGATGGCAGAACGGACTCGATCAAGCTTATCGGGCCCCTCGTGGAGGCAAGTACTCGGAGAACTCATCTTTGAGACTTCTCCCTTTCCTTATTGGTTTTTGATTTGGTATTTCTCTTTAGTGCCCCACGGTTAGGTAGAGCTCTGTTGACTCCGAGGTTTAGCGGCTAAGGGAGTGGCTGGACCGGTTGGAGGCTCGGGAGTCCAAGTTTGAGGCCGAGAGGTCGGCTCTGTAGTTGGAGGCGACCTGACTGGCTGACGTGTTGAAGTAGTCATAGGGGCGACTTTCTAGGGCAGTCCTGAGAGAGGGAAGCTGACATCTGCCATGGATCTTCTCGACTCAGTCCTGAGAGAGGTCGGACTACCAGTCCATCCTACCAAGGGCCCTACCAATCGACTGGCGGAGCTGACTCGGGCGTTCGGTAGCTTTAAGCCGACCGTGGATGCACTCCTCTCTCAGGAACTTTGGCAAGGAGTCGAGAACCTGTGTTTGATGTTGGAGTTCTCCGTGAAAACCTTCCAAGGGAGGATGACGAGGAGATCGACAAGCTGGTGTCGGTGATGTCGGAGGCGGCCCATGTCTTTGTGACACGTCTCCATGTACCAGCTGATAGCACTCCGCCTGCTTAAATAAAGAACTTGCATTTTTGCGTTAAATATCTGAGTTTTGTATTCAAAAATACTCATAAAAATGATTGTATAATGAGCCTTATCGAATGCTAGGTATTGCTAGGTTGTGATAACATTTACACTTAGTAATTTAGCTTCTCTCCTAGGCCCGAGTCGGGGAACGTTGCTATAAGTCGGGGAGTTCGGTCTGCCAGACCTTAGGTCTAGTCAAGTGGAGGGCTATGTGGCTCTCTGACACTTCTATACACGATAACGGGCTTTCCTTAAGACCCTCGAGACCGTAGCGTGGAACCTTTTCCCTTCGCAGGGAAAGAAATGTAGGTACTCATGCAACGAGTCACAACAGATCTATTGACCTTTGCTTTTGATGAGGTTTCACCATCTATCCAGAGCGTCTTCTGTTCAAGCCAGTCGGTGAGGTATGTTGAGGGTATGTTATCGAGTGGTCCCGCCAACGTACAACATCTGCACCTCCTTCTCTTCTCTTGTTCTAAGTTGGGGAGCATTGCTACTAGCTGGGAATTCCAGTCGGCTACACCTTAAGCCTAGTCAAGTGGAGAGCTCAGTGGCTCCCTGACATTTGTAGACGTGATAAGGGGTTTTCCTTAAGTCCCCTCAAGACCGTAGTGCGGAACCCTTTTCCCTTCACGAGGGTCGAGTCATTGGTACTCGCGTTGCATGCCATTGTTAATTTCTCGATATCAGGCACTTGTCTAGCCCCCGACTAGCTATTTCGAGAAGGAGTCTTGGATAGGCAGTAAAAAAAGATACCATAAATAATAACATCAAGAAAATAAAATATGATAAGTGCGTGCCCTCCTGTACTCGTAATCGTGGATGGCTCCGAGTACTCCGGTAGTCCTGGGATGACCCTACCGAAGCGTATTCAGGAGCGCGTGTTGGGTAGAGGTACTCGGAGTGACTTATCATCAAAGTGCCCATGGTATGGGTTGTGGGGCGTAGGTGTGAAGACCAGGCATGGAGGCCGGGAACAATCCGAACGATGTTGAGGTCTTGGTGGTGACAGCTGTGTGAACTTACTCTTGGTATTTACATATAAAACTTCTGGAGCTGATCAATGCCCCAGGAGTTGGTGAGGACTCAACCATCTTCCATAGCTAGTATGAACAACCCTAGTCGGGAGGCTTCGACTACCTTGTAGGGAACTTCCCACTCAGGAGATAGCTTGATGCTGTTGTTCTGGTTCTAAATGAGTCGTAGGACCAGATCTCCAACTTGTAGGGTACGTCCCCAGACATTTCACTCGTAATAGCGTTGAAGGTCTTGTTGGTACTTGGCCAATCTCATCAGCGCTTGAGTCCATCGCTCCTCAATGTTGTTGAGTTCATCCTCTCATCAGAGGGACTCATCCTTGTCGGTGAACAACTCGACTCGGGGAGATTTGAGCTTTAGTTCATAAGGGAGCATGACCTCTACCCCGTAAACAAAGAAGAAAGGTGTTTCACCTATAGCTCGACTGACGGTGGTCTGAAGTGCCCATAACATTGATGGTAAATCAAGGACCCATGCCTTTGCGTAAGTTGACAAGCGGTCGAGAACACGGGTCTTCATGCCTTGTAGGATGAGGCCATTGGTGCGCTCGACCTATCCGTTGCTCTGTGGATGAGCTACATATGCAAAAAAATATTGGTGCCGAGCTTCTCACAGTTGTCGATGAAGGTCGCGCTCGAGAACTGAGTTCCGTTGTCTGTAATGATCAGCAATGATGTTCTTCATGAGGGATTGCTTGGTGGCCTCCGAGGTGATCTTTACAATGGGTTTAGCTTCGATCCATTTGGTGAAAGTAGCGATTGCAACAAATAGGAACTTGAACCCCCCGGGTGATACCGGAAAGGGTCCCAGAATATCCAGGTCCCATGTCGTGAACGGCCATGACAAGGGAATTATCTGCAACGCTTAGGCGAGCTGATGGATAACTATGAAGTTGGCACTGATTGCAGTGCTTAACAAGCTTGCTTGTGTCAAAGAGAGCTATCGGCCAATAGAATCCTTGTTTAAGGCCTTTCTGACCAGGGTTCAGAAAGATGCATATACCCCGCACACCGCTCCATGGATCTCTTCGCGTAGTTCATTACCCTGCTTCCGAGTGATGCACTTCATGAGCACTCCGTGCGATAGACGACCTCGTCGACCAGGGTATACATCCGGGCTCGTCAGGAAATTTGATCGGATAGTGCATCGTCCTTGGGTACTATCCGATTGTGAAGGTACATGTGGATAGGGGTCATCCACGAATCTTTAGAATCGAGGGAAGTTACAAATTGCCCCGCGACTCTCCTTGGAGCGTCAATACCTAGTGATGTCCTTAAATGGTTACAGGGCTCGTGGTCCACCATCCCTTTAGGCATAGCCGCTGCAGATGTCACAGAACCAACCTTGTTGTCTGCCAAAGCTATGGACGGTGCAGTATGAGCTATGAGAGATGTAGCGGGAGCTGCAGAAGTATGGCCTACGCCGGACTACGAGGGAGTAGTCCGGGATGGTGGATAAGGATGTGAGTCCATAATCAGAGCTATCGGTGTATTAATTGGTGAGACGGTAGCCAGAAGCTATCCCTTGAGTAGAAATTATGGTGTGTTATGCTTAGTATACTATTCTTGCTCAAATGCTTGCAACCCTATTACTAATAATTCAAATGAAAACTTAAATTCTTGCACAAGATGCAAATAGAGCCCCTTTCTGGACAAAGCCAAGTATGAATATAGCTGTACATTTCTTGGGGGATGGTTGCTAGTACATTCAACGTACTCACCTGCCTTGTTGATATGGCCAAACGATGAAGACTTCTACTCCAAAGGCGATGACAGTGTCTATAAGTGCTAGGGTGTAACCTCAGTTAGTTGCCTGTTGGGTATGGCATACTAGTGGGCCACACCATTGCTTGTTTTTCATTGTAGACTTTTAGCCGATGGGCTACAGGTATAAGAACTTGACCTCGACAGTCTATTTACGTATTATACTTTGATATGTATGTATATGATAATGATAATCAAGCTAACTTATGTGTACTAACTATTGATCATAGGGCCAGTACAAGAAACATAAGGGTTATCTGGTTCTTAAAATCGGGTACGCCACACGCATCTATTGCACTCCTACCAATCATACCACATCACGGATTTATATTGCATTTTCCCGCTTGTACCGTAAGAATAGCTTCACATCATGATTTCAATGTTTTATCTCATTGTATTTGTTATGTATGGTAGGCTTTGGTTTATATTTCTAACTCAAAAGTTCATTATTCAGTGCTCCCTAAGATACTTTATTTATAGCTAATTTCCAACTAACGACTACAACTCAAATTAACATAGTGCATAATATGTTAGTTCATCACCTACAGAAGCACTATATAAAGTCATCATCACTATCTCCACCCTTTGACGATGTTGCAAGATAGATGAATGTGCATTGCTTTAGAGAGCCCTCCACGAAGTCGTCGTTATCATTTCCACTATCTAATGATATTGCACGACCGATGTATGTTACATCGCTTTAGAGAGCCCTCCACAAAGTCATCGTCATCATCCATTGCACCTTTTGATGATCCAGCACCCTTTTATGATCCACTACCCTTTGATTATCAAACACATTTGGGTTGATCGAGCTATCGGGTAGCAACCTCCAAATGTTAACTTCATCCATGTATAGTTCTCGATTTCTTTGTTCATAAACTCTGCATCCTCACGGTTTGCCTAGCATGTCAAAACATCATATAAGAAATTGCAAAACATGATGATTGCTACGAAAAGAGACAACATAAATCATAATAATAACCTTCATATGCGCCATGTATGGAGTCTTCAGGAGCTTTATGACTCACGAAGTTGTGCGCTGGGAAGTTCTTTCAGTCTGCACAACCTCATCCACCTCTTGCGCAACTTCAGCGGGCGCTTGCGAATCTCCTTCAAACTCATTTCAAGGCAGCAGTTCTTGGATGAAATCTTTCTCACTTCGATTAGGTGAACTTCTTTGTTTAAAATTTGTTCAAGAGGAACTTCATCTTTCCCTCCTATCCTATATGTGGCACCTCTTAAAATGCAATGAGAGATAAGACGAGTCCAACAGACACAACAAAATAACCACATATCTCTGCTAACCATGACTAATATGAGCCACTAACTTAATAATGTTTGATTCGGTGAAACCCTAAACCATCTACGACTATTGACACATTGCAACAAAAAATTTGTTAATGGAAATTATGAAATATTCATTGTCATCGAGATCCATCCATGCTCTTCTTCTTCCTCACTGTTTGATCCTTCAACTATCGGCAAGTTTTCCTTCTAGTTTTGCTTGACCAAATCGACTGGGGGAAGAGAAGAAGAGGAGGATGAACGGCTATGCTGAACTTTTTTATTTGTAAAAATAGCAAGCTTGTGTCCAACTGTTGGCCGATAGGGCTTATCGTCCACATGTTGGACGTTGGACAACATGTCCCTTATCCTCCAACTGGGAGGGCGGGGGGCGACAGGGACTTATTATCCAATGGCTAAATGATAGGCCCCTACCACACCCCGTTCGACCGAATCCAATAGAAGTCGGCCGGCCATAGAATGGTAGGGCCCATATCGTCCCACGGTTGAACGACAGGCCCACATAATTAGAATTTTTCTAATAAATATATATTTCTTAAAATGACAGAATAAATAATATTACCAAAAAAATTCAATGTCGCAGTCTCGCCCTGCCGAGCACCTCGCCTTGCGACGCGGACATGTTCTTTAGTGCTAATGGCGGAGACCGTCCCTGGTAGGCAGAGGGTCCGAAGAAGAGCAATGAAAAATTTTCATGGCCGGCACCGGAGTAATGGTGCTCCTCTGCCGACATGGCCGCCGATGCGATGTCTTTGAAGACATTATTCCCGGTCGGTTGCTGGGGTAGCTGAGGCCATGACCGCAGGGCGGGTGCAGCATTGTGGACGAAGGTCCCAGTGGCGATGTTGCTCGGTCTAGCGCCGGAGCACTGCAACTCCTCTGCTCGCCTGTATGTCGGTGCAATGTTGCTACAGACATTCCCGGTGGGCTGCTGGAACATCCCAGGCCACAACGGCAGGATGGGAGCAGTATTTCCAGCGAAGGATGTGGCGGTGAGGTTGCTTGCTTCGGCAACGAAGGACTCTAGCTCGGTTACCGGCATGGCCGTTCGTGCAATGTTGTCGTAGGCATTATTGCCTGCAGGTTGCTGGAGAAGCAGAGGCCATGGTGTCAGGGCATCATTATCGTCAACGAAGGCCGCGGCGGCGATGCCGTACGGCGGAAGGTTGAGCCTCGGGAGGACGGAACGGACGAACAAGGACTTCTGGGGAGGATGGTTATCCGAGCCTAGGGTCCGGGGGCACACGCCGCACCTACCATTCTTCTTCTGAAGCTTTGCTCGGTATTTCTGCAATTGTGGCTAGAAATTAAGGTAAGTTGGTCAATCATGCGTGTGATGAAAGGAAATAATTTCTTTAATTCTTCCTCTACAACAGTATGACGTTAAATTAAACTAATAAAATAGTAATAAATTTAGGAACATGCATGACAAAGTATAACGATATGTAGCTAGACATCTGTTGCGTCGTGTATATTACTCAAGATCGAATTGAGTTTTAATAGTACCCGATAAACATATATAGGGATTGACAAAAGTCTGTTTTGCTACTTGCTAGTATAGTCCACGCAAAAAGTTGACTTATGCATACATTGAGACAAAATGAGAGAGTACTACCAAATATTTGTAGTAACGGAATGCTCTAAATATGTCTATGTATAGCGCTTATAAAAAGAGGAATAGTGCAAATAGCTACATGACTTTATAAGAACCGGCACCTGCAAGTAGCTAGCCACATGGTGCCTCCCTAGGCCTTCCACGTTCATGTGCTCCAGTATCTTGCTTGGGTGACCTCCTGGTTAATACATGAAACGAGCGAACTCGAAGTAAATAGAAAAACTTGATAATAATAAAATAATAATATTGTAAAGGAAGGTTTTGAAAAAATAGGCCATGTTTTAACTTCGTACTTTGCTTTCATGAATTCACAAAAGTAATTTGGTTTTAAACTTGAATCGTCATATATCGTGGTTTACCAAAATTCAAATAAAATGAATTGTAGTGTGTCACTCAACTATTTTTTCCTGAAATTTTGATCAATTTTTCCTGGATCGTAGGATCTAGACCGAACAACCCTCCTCTTCCCATCCGCTTACCACTTATATATATATATGTGTGTGTATATGTGTATATTAATTATACTGTACACATTCTAAATCATGGAGTTTAGACACCATGGAGCCCCAATTAATTATACTATATATACACACACACACATATATATATATATGTATGTGTGTATATATATGTATCCTACCCCCTTCATCCTCCTTGCCACCCACATCCTACCGCGTCAAACAAATTAACTCCGTCAGCCTCTCTCTTTCTACTCACAGGATCTGTATATCTCCATCGAAGCCCCTACCAACGTAAGGCGACCTACCTTATTCCACAGCCATCGGGCCACCAACAATGGCTTCCTGGCTTGCCCCATGCTCCTAGCCACCGCTTCCTCTGTCATAGCTCTACTTCACCACTCAATATTAAAGAAACACATATATCAGACACTTTATCTTGGACAGTTCACAAACACCTAGACATTTGCACTATTCGAGAGGATTTTTAGTAAAATTTATATCCTACATATTTTTTAAGAAATCCGTTTGATATAAATAAAACATTCGAGACAGCATTTGTAAATAAAATAATTTAGATAGTCCTAGTACTAGCCGTCTTGGACTGGACCCGTCTAGCCCAATAGTCCGTAGTAACACACAGCGCACCCACGCAACTCAGCGCGCTGCTCCTTCCCTTTTCCTTTGCAACGTGAACTTAGATTTCAAATAACCGTCAGGACGATACTTTTTGAACCACTGGAAACGTCGTCTGTGCGTAGTAACGACCGCATCCTAAGGCTGGAAACAAGCCGAAAAACCGAGCTGAGTCTAACTCGACTCGTCCGTAACGAGCAAAAGAAGGGGTTTAGTTCACGCTTGGTTCAAACTTGAGCTGGCTCGGATCTGCCTCCAGAGCCATTTTCCCCCACTACTTTCTTTCTCTCTCACCCTCAGCTTCTGCGATGGCACGATTAGGGTTAGGACGTTGTCGCTCCTCCCTCAGACGCCGCTGCTCTCCGCTGGACGCCACAATTTCGCTAACAGCCACTCTCCCCTGGATGCTGCCACTGCTCCACCGACAACTGCAGTTGCTCCGTTGATGGCTGTAACTCCTTCGCCTAGCACCGCAACACCTCAGCTCCTTCGTGTAGTGTCACTGCTACACTACACTGCTTCGCCGCAACGAGCCTATGACCGGCTCGTGAGCTTCTTGGGCTCGGCTCGGCGAGCTTTACGAGCTGAGAAAGAGGCTTAGACTCGGCGCATCGCGCCTACGAGCCAAACCTGAGCCGAGTCCGGACCGAGCCACGAGTCTCGAGTTTTCTGTCCACCCTGCTGCACCCCACATAGCTCATCCTAACTTGTTTCATGGGATCGTTATTCTGACCACCGCCCTTCTTCATTCCGTGGATGAGACAATGCCACTGTCGCCCACTGTGGTGCCTCCACCGCCCCCCTCCCTCCCTCTAAGTTAGGGGAGCTTCCATTAACCCTGAACCAAACCCACGGCAGCGATGGAAGATGCAACGCTGTAGAGGACACAACGATGTAGATGGTGCGAATGAGCTTGCTGGAGACAAAGATGGAAGTTATGTGCACAAAACATGATGCACATCGATCCTAAGGTGAGCATTTGAATCACGGGAGTTGTAAGTTAGGGCGGTGTATAGAAAAAAAATAGTTTAGACCAGAGATAGTACTAATGTATCCGCATGGGATTATGTGTGTACCGATGCCAATCTCTTTTACCGCGCACTCAAACTTCTGCATGAGGCACGGTGTCCAGATCACCTGATGTTTGTGGGTTTCAGAAGAACCTGCCCCGCCACAATTGTTGCCATGTTTGTTTCTCCGGCCACCGGCCCTAACCACCTTGTAGTGGACGCGCTCTACCTCCCTGTCATCATCAGCAACAGCACCTGCCAGAAGTGGCAGCAGGCTCCCGCCTTGGACTCCAGCGAAGGCTGGAGCATCGTTGTTGCCGTTGCCATGGCCGCCGCGGCCGTTCGCCCTCCGCGCATCTAGGACACACTTGCGCCACGCTGCGACCCTCCACAAGCCGGCCACCTCATTGACGTCAAGTGGCTTCTTGATAATGAAGGTTGCTGATTGCACCGTGCGGGCTAGGTCACTTATCTCGTCACCGGCGGCGGAATTTGGGCTTTCCAACGACATGACTGCATCCAAAGGGATTCCTCTTGCATGATTCGAGAGGCAATGTGTAAATGGTGCTAGACTTATGCCTGCAATCAATAGTGTGCTTACAGTAGATGACTGGGATGCGGAGATCAGGCTCAATGATGGCGCGCAAGTCAAAACCGCAGGCTGCTACCATGTGAGCATCGGCGAGGACGACGTCGACACCTTTTAGGCTGTCGCCGGAGAGAAGCCTCAGCGCTGAGTTTGGGCTGCCGCATGTAGCTACTGCAGAGGCAAGAGACGTGAGAATTTGTTATATGAGTCCGTCTATTGCTCAGACTGATATACATTTTTTAAAATCCCAGTCAACAAGATTTGCCATTGATGCTAATCCAATGGCTATACAAAGCAAATAAAATTAAAAAACCAAGAAATAAAAGAAAAAAGAAATTTTAGATCTAAAAAAATATTTTGTGCAATTTTAGACTTAAAAATGTGTAACTAACTAGTTGCACATTTAAAAACCTAAAATTACACTCCAAAAAAGTAACTTTAGGCTTACCAATGTGTAACTAGCTTTGGTTAACAACAAAAATAAAAATGAATTTTGTACCTAGAAGAAATAAAACTTCTCCACACACCAATCTTGCAGCAAGGATTAGTCTAATCCCATGGCTAAGCTGGTCGACTGAGCAATAGCGAACAGGTGCTATATTCAAAACTAGCCAAACTCGTATTGTGTATATTTAGAAACAATGTTGCATCTAGAGTTGTTCGAGTTTTATCATACATTTGATTAATCTATCCTGTTATAATTTTGACCACACCGAAATAAGCAGTTTAGATTTTTTTTTCATTTGACTAATACCGGAATTCCTTAGATGTGGCAGGTCCTTTTAACCCTTTTAATAATTTAAGAAATTATTTTTAGTCCTAAAAGTCGAAGTTTCTAAGAAAATGGAGATCTTATATGTTATGCATACAAAGTGAGAAAACTAGAACATCCAGTAGGATCATAATTAATTTCTTTAAAACCCAACCATGCATCAAAATTTGGAAAACATAATTTGGCATGAAGCTAGCGCGCACAAATTGAGTTGAATCGCAGTTTGTCAAAGAAAACATTCGCCTTGTAAAGAAGCAGGAACATTGGTTTAAAACGTGATCTAACCTTTACAAAGGAAAACATGAAGAATTAATCACCGTATATGGAAACAATACAAAACAATCACAGGCAAATCTTTTAGGGACCACTAAAATGAGTTACTGGTGGCGGAACACAGGAGTGTGCACCCCTAGACAGTTGGTTCGATCCCTCAGGGTTGGAAAAGGAAAAAAAAATACCTTCTAGAAAAACCTTACTTAGTTCTTTAACACATGCATGAATTGCAAGCCAAATGTTCGAAGACTTGCTAAATAAATAAATAAAGCAAATGAATGTACCTTTGAAGTGCAACAGAGAAAGCATCATGGTAGCCGATTTTAGAAACTTTGGATCATCATCGACAAGCAAGGCCCGGATACCATTAGGGAAGAAGGTGAACATTTCTTCCTCCATTGTGGCACACGAGTAGCACTCACTAGTCACTGTTTTTTCTTAGAAAAAAAGAACTCACTGTTCATTTGGTCAGTGTTGGAGTGACTAGAAGAGGGCACCGAGCCCAAGTATTTGTAGGTCAAGAGGGGGTGTAGATCAGGCGATGTATAACGTTATCACATTTGACAATCAAAAGTTGCATAACCAACAGTGCCAAGAGGTGACATGTGTCCTGCGATATGTGCATTTTAACCTGAAATTACGAATGTTACTTCTTTCCCAAAGTTCAAACTCCGTTATGTCTGTTTCTGAGCATGCATGGTGCATGGAAATTTCGCATTCCTCTTGTATACTCCTGACATATATACATGTTTAAGTTTAATTGTACCGTGAACAGTTAAAAAAGGCAACCAAGTTATTTTTTCTAGATTTGGTAAATGTTGTGAACATAACTCTAATCTGTATGGGATTCATACGGGTGTGTTTGGTAGCCTGTATGTCTCTAGCATGGCTATCTCTCCTGATACAGGCTGAACCTGGACATACTAAATGCATACAACTGCACAGTGTTTGGTAGCCTGTATATGCTGAGACATGCTGAGTTGAGATCTTGTTTGGTGGGCTGTATATGTGGTCTAGACATGGCTGAGAGGCTTTGCTGAGAGGTTTTGGTGGGTTGAGGTCAGCCATGCTGACTAGGGAACCTCCACTTGTGGGTTCTCTCCTGAGCATGGCTGAGAGGCTTTGGTGGGTTGAGGTGGGCATGGCTGAGAGAGCTCATACATCCTACCAAACACTGAAAAGTGGGTTGAGAAGAGAATAGATGAGGGGATGCACTCTACCAAACACACCCTACATGACCCATATCCTCACATATTAGGATTCAAACGGGTGTACTATAAGGAAATCATAGAGGAATCCTACTAGGGAAAAAAGTTTTCCTTTGGTTTTGAAAGAGGCAAAGTGAGAACCTATGTAAACCTACAAGAGGGTGATAATAGGACTTCAACCAAGCAATCAAGCAAGAGCAAAGTACAAGTAAGAAATGATTAGATGCTAGGTTTTTTTAGCACTAGATTCTTGTATAGGGCAAGTATCCGATGGTTCTAAAAAGCGTGAGAGTGTTGTGAGAGAACGACAATCTCTTATTATTTTTTGAGGTCGTGCTTAAAGAATTTACGGTCGGTTTCACCAAATCTTATCTCGTTTGCCATGATTATTCATTGTCATTACTTTGGTGCTCTCCATGGGATTTATCTACTCTAGTCTTAACATTGTGCATCTTATACTTATCTTACAAATTTTTACTAAATCCGTAAGACTGCTGCACATAGGGAGGGGTAGGGCTTTTTTCTCTCGTTGTCACAGATGGAGGTGATTGTGATATATCTTGTGATGACTTGCGATTATATTGTTGCACGTATGAATTGTCGGTTTATATTATAAAAGGTAACCAAGTTGATTTTCTCTATAATTGGCAAATGGACATTCTCTATCTCCATCTCATTAATCTTGTGACGAAGTATTAGCATTTTTATATTCCATCCGTGCCAAGTTCATTTCCTTTTGCTTGCGCATGGTCATAAATATGCGGCCTGCGAAAGTAAGCCTTTTGGTCGTCCATTCTCAAGGTTAGAGACCCTCTTGTTAGTGCTGTGACTGTCCAAATTTCTAAGGATAACACTCCCATTTGATCAAACCCCTGGTGTCCTTTTTGGGATGATATTCATAGCCATCTTAACATTCAAAATTCTGGATTCGTCTATCCTGCTACTATCAAAGACCTTTGTATACCAAACACCAAATCTTGGAATATTGACTTGCTTACTACTCTTTTTGGTGCTGATAAGGCCAATATGGTGGCTCAGATCCCCGTTCTACCTGACAATAACAATGATACCTTAATATGGAAATACACCTCTTCAGGAATTTGTACCACGAAAAGTGCTTACCAAATCTTTAGCCCTTCCTTTTATAACCACAATGCAGGTCCTCATCAGATTCTTACAGATCATGCAAGGAAAATAATTCAGCCTTTATGGCTCAACAAAGAGATGCCACCAAGAGTGCAAGTTTTTGGTTGGCGCCTTATGACAAAGACTATTCCTTCAGGGTGCAGAGCTGCAGCTAGATCAATTCACATTGATCATAGGTGTTGCAGATGCGGTAATGATGAAACGGATTTCCATCTTTTCTTCTCATGTCATTTTGTGCATGCAGTTTGGTTTGCTTCCCCTCTAGGACTAAGGGTTCAAGGCCTTCTTGCTCAAGGAATTCAAGATATTGAGGAAGCTCTCTTTTTCATAATGACAACTTATAAAACAGATCACTCAATAGCTACAATTTTTAATATCCTTTGGTCAATCTGGAAAGCCAGAAATGATCTGCTTTTCAACAGGAAAATTTGTACTCCAATGCAGGTTCTCCATGCAGCAAAAGCCCTTCTTAATTTAGATAATGCAATGCAAGATCAAGCGGAAATGAATGAGGTGGCTAATTACCAAAACTCTCTGCGAGATAACCCTTCTACAACATTATATAACCATGTTGATAAGGAAAGAATTTCGAAAGGCCAAATTTCTTTACAGGCGTTGCTTGGAAATCTACTTCCGGAAACTCTAGTTTTTTTGCAGATACAAAAAGCAAAGCAGGACTTGGAGTCTTCATTGTTTGGAAAAATGACGACAGCAAGAAGATGACCTTCATTGAAGCTATGTCAATAGCATCTTCTGCTTTACAGGCTGAAGCACAGGCTCTGCAGCTGGCGGCACAACTCGCTAAAGCCTTCCAGGTGCAGCAACCAAACTTCTTGACAGATAGCCAAATTCTGTTTCAGGTGGCATCAGCAAGAGATCCTATGAAGACGCCAGGGCACTGGACAATAAGACACAATCTTATTCATTACACGTAGTTTACTGAAGGAGTCAATCCAAGGATTCTTAAGATCAGGAGGGAGCATAACAAAGTCGCACATAAGAAGGCTCAGGATGCTATCAATGCCAGAGATGTTAGATCTTATATTTTCAGTTGCTCAGGTGTTAGGCATAACCCGGAAGCATGTCCGATTAAAGTTGTAATTCTCCCTTTAAATGTGCAGCATTGCACATTACAGTTAGTGACTTGTCTTTAAGAACTTAATAAAGCTTTATGTTGTCAAAAAAAGAGAAAGGGGTATATATTCACTTAAATGCACTGACCGACCAGTCTCACCTTTGACTAGCTTGATTTTGTTACCTACTGACAGACCTGCTTCGCAGATCCAATTCATGCACAGTCCATGTATGCGTAACTTACCTTTCGAATGCACAGACGAGTCAAAAAAATTGTTTATAATTAGTTTTGCTATAAACAATTTTTATTAAAATTGACATCACGGAAAAACCATCTGTGACGGTTTTTGTTTTTCAAAAACCTTCTATAATATTCATTAAAAAATTATCTATGATAACATATGTATTATAAATAGTTTTCTAAAGAAAACATTTCTAACTTAAATCGTCATAAAAACAGGCCAAACCCACCAACCGAACTGACTAAGTTAAATCTCACCTACCATCCGAACTCTAATCCATCCATCCCCTTTTCCCTAGCGGCGCCGCTTCTTTTTCTTTTTTTTTCCTTTCCTTCTCCATGCACAGCTGCACCCCCGGCCAAGCCCCTTCCTCCTCTTTCCATTATGCTCCCCTACCGCCCGGCCCACCCCTAGCCTGCAGCTGCCACCTCCCCATGTTGCCTCCTTCTTTCGACGCGCAGCAAGATGATAGATCTAATCGGTCCAACACACGACGCGCATACATGCAAAGGCTAGATCCAATCTATCATTCTAGTGTATGCACCTGATCCGCCTATGAAAAGTTTTCTAGGGGCAGGATTTTCCTATTTTAGGCTAGCTTCATGAAATGCTGGCCATGCCCTCTGAAAAATACCAAATTTAATCACAAGTATTCACAGCGTACATATCACAGATAGCATTCAACACATGACATCTATGTGAAAAATAATGTACTCTAGACAACAGTATGCATGTCATTAAAACCTTGATTGATTTCTCACTTGCAAAAATATAATTACGCATAGAAAGTAACTTTCATCACTCCATGACTTTCTTATTTTCTTTGAAAATAATCCCTTCACGACGATTCTCGCATATGTAGCTAGTTCTGTCATTCTTCCTCGCATGTGACCCCACTGGAAGGAGGCATGTCATCAAATTGGTTGTAGTCATCCTCATCAACAACACTATCTACTCCTATAATACTTTTTTTCATTCCTTACAATGTGGCACTTCTTATTTGCAATATCAATTATATAGAAGACCTAATGAATATGTTTTGCAAGTACGAATGGTTCGTGTTGATATCCAACACGTTCGAGGTCCGCGGTACTGACGCCATATTTGTCGACCCTTACATGTGGGAGATGGACCCAACGGTATCAAAATACGGGGATCTTGAAATGTACGTAGTTGAATTCTCGTATCTCCTCTATGAACCCATAGTAGGAACATTTCCTCCCAGCTGTACCGAGAGGATCTATGCAGACACTACTATTTTAAAAAGTGTTCTTTCTATCTTGAGCCTTCGTATAAAATGTGTACCCAGTTATATCGTATCCTTGATATGTCAGGACTTGATATACTGGTTTTCTTGCCAATCATGTAAGCATTTCATCATATGACGATCTCCCGGTGAACAATGAGTTATGTTGTTTCGTGATCCAAGTAGTGGATTTTGCGGGACTTTATTGCCTTAGCATGTCCATGTGATTGTTGATGTATGGGGTCACAACAACCATGTGTTGCAAGACTATGAAGTAGGCTCAAGCATGTTCATCCCGATTAAGAATGATTGTTTTCGCTCTTATTGTCCCGATACCATTGAGCCTGCCCTCATTGCGAGATTGAGGTAGACCTATTGGTTTGACATGATCCATTTGTCCAAATAGAACTCAACGACCTCTTCGGTTCCTTAACCTTTAACAATGCTGCCATCCGGCCAAGATTCCATACATAGGACTTGAGAATTCTCGCACATCTATATCTCTCCCATGAGCTGAATCATGAGATGTGGCATGATATTAGAAAAGGTGGGAGGGAAATGCACCTCAAAAGGATATATTTAGCACCAGCCGCTTCTGCAAAAAATCTAGTCCTTCGGGGTCGATAACCTTCTGTGAAATCATGTGAAAGAACTGACACAATATTATGATTGTCTCTTAGACCTTGATGGGCAGAATTCCTCTAATAGCAATAAGAATCATCTATGTCATTAGAACGTGATAATTATAAGACTTCATGCCAACTAGTTTCAAACCTTGCATCGAAATAAGTTTATTAATGTTGGCGAAGCAATCGGATGGAACTTTCACATTATTAAAGCACCGGAAAAGTTTGGTTCTCTTGGCTTTGGACAAGGTGTAACATGTACGGGGAAGGAACATTCGATCCTTACTGGTTTGTGTCAGTAACTCAGGTCTGATGCCCATACTCTCTAAGTCAAACCATGCCTTCACACCATTCTTTAGTAATAGACCAATCGAGCTATCAGATACATTCTTCTCTACGTGAATAATGTCGATGCAGTGGTGAACTTCTAGGTGCCCTGAATAAGGTAATTCCCAAAATATTTATCTCTTTTTCCAGATGTCCTTCCTTTTTTAGTCCCTTTTCAAGCACAGCATCAACATCGTTAACCATGGCATAGACCTCCTTCCCGGTTAAAGGCTTTGGAGCCGAACCATCCTCATTCCCTTCATCGGATTGGTCCTTCATATTACAGTATGGATGATTTCTCCACAGAAATCATTGATGGTGCAGAACAGCAAGCCGCGTAAGGTGAAGTCCTATCTTTTATCTGCATCCCAACCTCTATGCCTTCGTTTCATAGTGTTTTTAGATCTTCCATCAGTAGTGACAGGTACACATATCTTTTTGCTTTGGCCCTTGGATGAGCATGGCCAACAAAATATACTTTCACTTATACACAACGAAGGAGGAAGGTTATATATAAAAAGAGCCACCAGCCAAGTGCTATCTCAGCTGCTCATAATACCAAATTGATTCATTCACCGTATTTAATCCAAACCTTACATTCCTCGGCTCCACATCGAGAGTTGGAAATTTTCTATTGATGTTTTTCTGCTGGATGAAGTCAGTTGTATGTCTTAGCATTCAATCATCCTTATGTTTCTCCAAGTGTTAATGCATCAATTTAGCATGTTTTGGATTCTCATACAAACACATCAGACTGGGGGATTATAGAAAGATACCACATGACCTTAGCCGATGGTCCTTTCTTCTACTCGCTGCCCTCCATGTCATCATCTTCATTCTTACGCTGCTTGTATCGGGATGCCTTGCACATCGAACATATGTGCAAATTCTCGTACTCTACGGAAAATGATACATTTGTTCTTACAAGCATTTATTCTTTCAACTTCCAATCTTAGGGGATAAAGAATCTTCTTGGCTTTGCAGGTGCTTGTGGTCAATTGGTTTCCCTCCGGAAGCATGTCTGCCAAGAGTCCTAACAGCGTCATGAAACTTTTGTTTAACCAACCATTACTTGCCTTCAATTTGAGCAGTTCAAGAACGGATGCCAACCTTCTGTATTTTGTCTTGTAACCCGGAACAAAGGTTTCTCCGAGTCCTCCATCAAGGCCAGAAAATTATCATATTCTCTCCCACTAAGGATTCCCTTCTGCATGGTGCAACATCTGGTCTAGATCATTATCATTGGAAAAAATATCGTCATCATCCTGATCGAATTCAGAATCAACTCATCTAGCATATCATTGATCACTTTATCGACTCCCTGTGTAATTATCTGCTCTTTGTCGTGACTGGTCCAGCGTATATAACCATCCACGAAACCCTTTCGAATCAAGTGACCTTGTAGCTGAGCTAGGTTCTTCAACATCTTCCAATTCTTGTGGTCAAAGCACGGACAACATGTAAATTCAGCTCCCTTTCTCAACATATCCTCATGCGTCACTCTTGTAAATTCATTCACACTATTAATGTACTCTTGGGCTGAGCAGCTCACATCGTATATCCAGCTTCGGTCCATCTATGTCACGCACATATAAACACTAATTTACTGCATTACATTTATTGAACACATATATCTTTTTTGTACATATATACGTTCATGCCCTAACTGATACATCGCACTATTACCAAGAGCTAAACCTTAAATTAGCTACTCTCTAATTGTCGAGCTTCTCTATAGAAAAATTCTATATCACCCTATGCATTGATTCCGAAATTTCTTGACCAATTAGATAATAAAAACCAATTAGATAGATCACCACCAAAATCCCGTCAAAATCCATTGCTATGAAAATAGATTTGGAAAGGCCTAACCGATATGTCTGAAACCGTCCACAAATATTGGTTGGTGGATCATCACAAATGGTTCATAACTCGAATCATCTGCGATGACTCATCTTAAATGGGTGGCAATTGCACACATCAAACGAGTAGATTTTTTTACTTGTCTAAGATGATGTTCATCTTAGACAGTTTAGATGAACCGTTTAAGATGAAGTGTTCAGAATGAGTACTTTCATATAGCGAGAACTGTCTGTGACTATTATGAAAATAAAAAACTGATTGCAGCCTTAGTTGCTCGACGGCTCTTGAAATGCAATCAATGCAGGAATATACTAGCACCCTTCAGGAATTAGCATAGGAATAGACAGGAACAAATTGGAATCAACACAAGAATACACAAGAAAAAGCGGTCCCAATCAGCGCAACCCGCATCTGCCACACGCCCAGCCCAGCCCAACCTACTCTACCTCTCATCGAGGAACCAACGAGAAATTAACTTCCAACTTTTTTCTAGCGTCCACTCAACTCTTCTGCGCAGACGGACCAGATCAAGAAAAGAACTTCCAATAAGAAGCAAGCAAGCAGCCTTCGACGGGCACAACTCACCCGCTCGGACGCTGGAGTCGGCGGCCCTCCTGGACCCATCTTCTTCACGATGCAGCTGGTGCCGATGAAGGCCCTTGACATTTCCCGTGGACATGCTGAAGGGTCGTGGTCGTGGAGGCGGAGGTCGGCTCAACGGGCGACCGTGTCCTTCTGACGCGCTAGCACGGATACAAGTGATCCAGTCCATGGCGAGAGAGCCACACTGGTACCGCGTGAGCTATAGCACAACCACCTAGTCGGGTCCCTCTAGATCCGGGTGCAGCCACTACCCCAGATTACGTCTTTGCTACAAGGTCATCACTGACAGGCGACCTCAAACCCGTCAGTGATGTTCAACTCCACTGACGGGCGATCCTAGCCCGTCAGTAGAGATACACCTGAGGCCAGAAGAGACAACTTGTACTGACGGGCAAAAACTATTGCCCGTCAGTGGAAGTATGTCACTCAGCTACCTGGGCAGGGCAACTTTCCACTGACGGGCATATAAATTCTGCCTGTCAGTAGTGTGGGAGGTACCACTGACGGGCCAATGTTACGGCCCATCAGTAGTGTTTTTGACCCAAACCACTGACGGGCCTAACGTTGTGCCCGTGGGTGATGTTTTGGCCCAGGTTATTTAAACCCACCGGAAGAAACCTAAGTCCCGAAAACTCCCATAGCCAGCGCCCCTTCTCCCTCTATATACTGACGAGCCCCATTGCGGCCGCCGCCTCCAACCCCTTCCCGTTCCCGACCGCCGCAAGGCCGCGGCCGGCGGGCGCAAGTGGCGGTGCGGCGAGTGTCCGTGAGGCCGAGGCGTGCGGGCGCGGTGCCGCGGAGCGGCGGCGGTGCTGTGGCAGGCGGCAAGCCAGCGTGGTGGCGGGCGACTAGCGGCGCGGCCGGGCCAGATCCGGCCGGATCTGGCCCGTGGCGGCTCAGCGAGCTGCGGCAGGGCGTTGGCTCGGCGGGCGTGCGGCGTGCGGCGAGAGGTGCGGCGGGAGGTGCAGCGGGAGGTGCAGCGGCGGGAGGTGGGGCGGAGGGGAGGAGCGGCGGCGGGGAGCAGCGGCGGCGGGAGGTGGCTTCGTGGATCTATTTCTCTCGATTCTCTCTAGTTCTTATAATTTCTGGTCGATCCCTTCGTGGATCTGACAGGCGGGGGGTGCGGCGGCGGGACGAGCTGCGGCGGGGAGCAGCGGCGGGACGAGCTGCGGCGGGGAGTAGCGGCGTGCGGCGTGCGGCGGGAGGAGAGGAGCGGCGTGCTACGGGGAGCAGCGGGAGGTGCGGCGGCGGGAGGAGCGGCGGGAGGAGCGGCGTGCGGCGGGGAGCAGCGGGAGGTGCGGCGGCGGGAGGAGCGGCGGGAGGAGCTGCGGCGGGGAGGTGCGGCGGGAGGAGCGGCGTGCTACGGCCTCACGGAGACCGGATCCGCCGCCTACGGCCTCCGGAGACGACGGCAGCGACGACGACGGCTACTGCACGGCGGCGGGCACGGTGAGCATCAGATCCAGCACGGCGGCGACGAGGCGAGACCTCCTGGACTCCATCGACGGCGACGAGCGCGGGAGGGACGGAGCGGCGGCGTCCACGGCTTCGACTCCTCGATTCAGGTGATGGCGACGAGCACGTCCAGGCGGCCACGCCGCTCTGGAGCCAGGCTTTTTTTTTAAATCACATAAAACCCACCACTGACGGGCCGAATCCTCTGCCCGTCAGTGGTGATCTTCCCTCTACTGACGGGTCGGCCGCCCGTCAGTGGAAGTTAGACTTCCACTGACGTGACGTTACTGACGGGCGCTAAACCCGTCAGTGGAGGGGTTTAAGCGCCCGTCAGTGGAGGGGTTTTCTGGGGTAGTGAGCCGCAGCAGCTCCCGCTTTGGGCAGCGCCCTGTCGACGAGGTCGACGTTCACGGACGCCTCCACTGTTAGAATTGACCTGGTTCGAAATTGCTATTTAATCGGGTCCTAGGTGGTTACGTATAGGAGAGAGATTAGAAGTCCTAGTTCTATTCAGTTTCCATATAATCTGTCTTCTGTATAAGGAGGAGGTTATAGCAGCTCAGAACAATGAAAAACAACGAGAAATAAAGAGTAAATTGCCTCATCCACGAGGCACGCGTCGTGGTCTTTGGCGAGGGTGCTAATCGATCTGGGGTAGGAGGGCACAAGGGAAGGACGAGTGAGGGCTTGGGGCTCGTCACAGCACGATAGAGAGAAGCATTGAATGCGTAGGGTTTGTAGAGTGGTTTATATACATGTGTCGATTGATTGAGCTTGTATTTGAGCCTTGATTGGGCCATGAAATTGTAAATGGATTTAAAGAAAAATCATGATCTATATATTATAGACGGTTTTCTAAAAAAATAAATATATTTTTTTATCTCTCAAATAGTTAAAATAGTCCATGGTGATCTACATGATATATGGATTTTTTTAGAAAACATATGAGATTATAATTTTAATAAAAATTATTTATAATAAAATTACTCATGGATAGTTTTGATGAACCATCTTAATCATGGATAATTTCGATGAA
Source organism: Stipa capillata (assembly GCA_019208055.1). NCBI lineage: Eukaryota > Viridiplantae > Streptophyta > Magnoliopsida > Poales > Poaceae > Stipa > Stipa capillata. Next base: position 88,137 of record JAGXJF010005517.1, on the reverse strand, counting down.
CTATACGTGATAAAACGTTTTGTGTAGTAACCTAACACCGATCCAATCTTTAGGAAGTGGCAAATATAATTGAAGCAGACAAAGGATTAGCCACTAATCTGCGTCAAAGTATCTGTCATTATGCAGTTTCCACAGCGCCCATAACGACGTAGCAGCCGCCCCCGTAGTAATCAGTTGTCTGATTCTCCTAGATATGAGGGATATCACATGTCTGACATGAGTTTTTTTTTAAATATTATTATTTTTTTCAGAAATTTCAGAAATAATACCGCTACTGAAAAAATTGCAAAAATAACCTTCAATCGCCATGGGTCATGGCGGTAGGGTCCAATCGCCATGACCCGTGGCGATTTCTGCGTAACCGCCAGCCCATGTGCCGATTCAATATTGAATCGTCAAGCGCCATGGCGGTTGGACGTAATCGCCAGAAGCCATGGCGATTTCCTGTAATCGCCACGAGCCGTGGCGATTTCCCCTAATCGCCACGGCTCGTGGCGATTTCGCGCCGAAAGTGGCCTTGCGCCACCCTGCCCCCCTCCAGCGTCCTTTTGTCGCCCGTGAAGGTCACCTCCTGCCTGTGAAGTGAGAATCCTAAGCCTCCTGCCCGCTCTCCTGCCCGCCTCATGCGCGCTCTCTATTTATTCACCCCTCACCTGTCTCTACCTTCCACCAATTCATGGAAAATTGAAAAATCGATACAGAGAAGAGAGGGAGAGGGATTAGGGTTTGGGAGCGAGGTGAGAAGAAATAAGCTCTCGGAAGTAGGGTTTAGGGTTTAGGGCGGTGTGAGGTAAATAGTTGCGTTATTATTTTGTTTAGTTTCCTAAAAATAGTAAATATGGCGTATTCCAAAATGGCAGGAATGGCCTCATCTGGTGCTGACGAGATGCCGAAGCAGAAGATGGTTGCCGACCTGCCCGCAGGTATCGAAGTTCCCCATTGCTGGTGCCAAGATCCGTGCAGACTGATGAGGTCGGATGAGTTCGGCTACACGTACGGAAGAAGGTTCTTCATGTGTGCTAACTACGACGAAGAGCCACCGAAGTTTGGCATGCGCACACGGCGTGAAAGGGTAAAACTCGCACATACCCGCATTTCTAACACGATGCAATACAATGGTAACAGTCGTTTGCTTGCAGTCTCGACCTACTATATGTGACTACATACAGTGGCTGGACGTGACCCAATCGAAAGAGAATGAGGAAGAACTCAGGTGGATGGTTGTCTGTGCTCGAGGTCGGATTGAGGAACGCATGCACGAGGAAGAGGATGAGGAGAAGAGAAAGCGTTGGCAGGAGATGCAACGCAAAGAAAAGGAGGAGGCCGAACGTCGAGCTGCGGAGGCACGTGAGGCCGAAAGGGCGAGGAAGCACGAGATGGCGCGTCGCGCGAAGGAAGAAGGGGAGGAAGCTCACGCTCGTCGTATGAGGAAGGGAAAATATCCGAAAGGCCCTGAGTAGCTATTTCAATATTCTATTAGGTTGTTTGGCTGTATGCAAATGTTATCGTACCGTGTTGTCACGCCATGCGTAGTGCTAACGTTGTATCGAACTCTATATTTCGAAGAAATAAACTGAGTGTTCCATGCAATTCAGTAGAACAAATGGTACTCGAAATACGAAGTGCTGATAGAATAACCGGGTGAGCAGACGCTCCCACCCCGTAGATAATCTTCCCTGGGTTATTCAGAAAAAATATTGGTATCTCGGAGTAGCTTGTTTAGATTTCGGAGTAGAAGAAGTATGTATTCTTCTACTGATTTTGGTTGTGGTTGATCAAATAAGTTGATTGGTGTTTGCTAAAATCAATTAGTAATGATGAAATATGTACGTATTCTATAAAACATAGTTTCTCCACATGTCTGTTCATGCAAGAGTATGTCGTGAGAAGTGGTGTACAATCATTTTGTCTTCAGGTTTGATTTTAAAGATTGACAGATTGCATCTCCATGATTGCATTGCATATCGGTCATCCATGAGACGTAGCACAGGCTGATACTGACAGGAACATGTCTGTTATATTTAATGTTCTTCTGCTGTTTTATTCGGTCGTTCGTTCGGCTTCCTTACCTTACCTTTCTCTATACCATCCTTCGTATGGGGTTTAGGGTGAACTATGGTGCGAAACATTCTTGATTTGGCTGTTAAGCTAGATTCTCTAGAATCTTTGTTTTATTTTTCTCAGTAAAAACAGGAAGGTGAATACTCGTGTAATCAACTGGGTGGTGAGGATTACGAGATGATAGAGTCCATCGGGGCTAACGAAGCCATGAGTGTCGGGGCTAACGATGTATGGAACTCTATATTTCGAAGAAATAAACAGAGTGTTCCATGCAATTCAGTAGAACTAATGACACTGGAAATACGAAGTGCTCATAGAATATAATGTAATACAGTACTGAAGTCATGGACGCCTAGTCTCGTTGTCGCCTCTTCCTGATCAGCGACGGTGAGTACCTCTGCCTAGGCTGCCCCGCTCCCGCCCTAGGAGCCCTGCCCACCGGAAGTGTCGGGTCAGCCTGTGTATCCTGCGTGGGCGCTGGTGGCTGAGTCTGCTGCGTCGTGCCGAACTGCCCACGTGGAGTCAACTGGGCCGCCTCGTCGTCGTCCTGAAAGCTGAAGCCCTGAGTGTCGGGGCTGTTGAGGATGTAGTCAAACGGACTACCTGGCGCGTCAAGCGGCACGTGACCTGCATATAACCGGAATTAGTGAGCACAGCAACGTAACGAATAATGGTTTGTACGAGACGAGAATTTTTTTACCTTGTGCACTCATGGAGAATGGGGCCGCACTCTGATGCCACGCAGAACCACCCGCCTCTGTGGGCCCCGGCGGCTGGGAGGTAGGAGGCTGACGGTGCGTCGTCTGTGAAGGACGCGGTGGTCTGTGTGCTCCCCAGGGTTACGTTGTCTAACCTCCTTCTTCGTGAACTCGTCCAGTCTCCTCCAGTACTCGTCGAACTTCCGATACTGGTTCTGTTTGCATAACGTTTTGAAAAGGTTCATCAACTGCTTGTTCTTGAACTGGCGATAGAAATTGGCCGCTAAGTGACGGCTGCACCACCTACTCCGGATGTCGTACCAACTGCATTCTAATGGCAAATCTTCCCCCTCCCGAGTCTTCGCCGCTCCTTGCTGCAGATGGCGAATTGCTAGCAGCAGCCCTGCATGCCGATCATGAATAACACACACGTTTGGTCGATCCTTCACAAGACCTTGCTTCAGACACTGAAGGAACCACAACCAGTTGTCGTAGTTCTCGCAATCAGCGAAACCCATTGCAAGTGGCACTAACTGATCATTTCCGTCTGCCCCAATTGCGGTAAAGAGTGTCCCCTTCAGCTGGCCTGTCATGAATGTCCCATCAATACAAATAACCGGCCGAATATGTCTGAACGCTTCTGCGCACGGGCCAAAGCACCAGAAAGCACCATTCAACATAAGTTTTCCAGGTATGTCCGGAGATGGCAGTAAGAGACGGCCAACAAATGTCCCGTCGTTCCTCTGGCCCAGTGTGTCCAGAAGATATGGCAAATTGTTGTATGAATCGATGAATGTCCCGAACCGCCGCTCCAGCGCGATCTGCTTAGCCCTCCATGCCATGGAATAACTTATGCTATACTGGTATTTGCTCTCTACAGATGTCTGTATGAACTGTGCTGGAATGCAGACATTCTTCACTATCTCGTGATACATCAACCCAGCCACGAGTTCAGCACTGATATTCCGATGGGTGTCAGGAACTCCGCTTATCACACATGTATGCGGCACGACCCGTCGTATGACCCACTGCACTTCATACTTCCTCATGGACGCATGCACGTAGCCCTCACACCCAGCAGACCTGCACTTCACTGAGTACTGATCCCTGCAACTTTTCTGCACTCGAAATGTCCTCTGTGTCGACATCGCCCAAAGCTTCACCGCCTCTTTCACCTCTTTCTTCGTGTTGTAGAATGCGCCTTGGACAATCTCGTTGGGTTTGTACGGATACCTGTCGTGACTTCCGCCCTCGAGATTCATTCTGCTGGACATGTCAAGATTCCACATACTAGGAATCGGATCGACGCCTCCTTCTTCATCCTCATCTTCGTCCTCTTCGCTGCTACCGTCTTCGACATTCGCCTGTTCCTCTCTAGCAACGGCATCATCATGCTCCATGATCTGCACTAGTTCAGGACGTATCTCCCCTCGTCCACCGAACCGCTCAGGTATTCAGTACCTCCTGTCGCGGAAGGTCCAGCGGAAGTTCCACCGACTTCCACTACAGTGCCTTCTTCGCCAACAACTTCCTCCGCCGCTGGGCTGTTCTGTCCTCCGCCTCCGCCTTCTTCATTGCCTCCGTCTCCGCCTTCTTCATTGCCTCCGTCTCCGCCTTCTTCATTGCCCCCGCCTCCGCTGTTCTGTCCAACTTTTGCCTCCGCTTCCGCCTTCTTCATATGACACCTGCTTAGGTACCGCCTGAACCAACAGATAATGGGAACCGTTGCGTTTCTTACTTGCCCTCAACCAAGCCTGCCAGTCTTTTGTCAGATCGAGCGGGAACAAATCCCACCGGACATGCTTGCAAGACTTGCTAAAATACGCCTGCAAGGTTACACTTGCGACCTCCGGATCAAGACCAAAGGCCCGTGTGAACCATTCTTTAATATTACTGATGTGGTATCTGTGGGGATCTCGCATACGTAGTGTCGTTTGTTGGAAGCTACTAAGATCAACGGATCCAGATTCATCTATACGGACGGTACCAATACCGTAGTAGACTACAAATTCTACTACTTCTGACATTCCTGCCATCCAAAACGTAATAATTTAGACTACACAGTCTAAGATTTTTCGTGCGTAAAAATTTAGTCTACACGATTTCTAAGTACAGTACGACTGGATACAATTTGGACTAAATAAATTTAGTCTACTCTATTTCTAAGTACAGTACGACTGGGTACAATTTTTTCTGAACTAATTACCTATGCAATATACCTAACGTTTCTATTTAAAATATCACCATATTTCTACACATTACGAGATCTAAATACTATTAACAGATATACCCTAAATTGCATCTTCCTACAAATCTACACTAAACCCTAGACGATTCTAGATCTACTATTATCTCTAAATACTACGAATACATCTACCCTAACCCTAAGTTCTATTTTCTACAAATATCTAAATCCTAAACCCTAAGTTCTATTTTCTACAAATATCTAAACCCTAAACTCTAAGTTATATCTTCTACAAATATCTAAATACTAACTACCCTAAGTTAGATCTTCTACAAATGTACTCTAAATCTATCTCTATTTCTATATCTAGTAAAACATCTAAAAGATTTAGAAATGTACCTTCAAACTAGGGCAAAAAAACCCTACACTTTCTCTCCCTTTCTCTCCTCTCTATTTTTTCTCTCCCTCTCTCCCCGAACTCTCTTCTCTTCTCCTCCCGCGGCGCCCGCTGGAACTCCTCCTCCACCCACGCCGCTGTCGGCAGGCGACTGCGAGCGCTTATATAGGCTCGAGGCCTATCGCCACCACTCGTGGCGATTTCCCCGTAATCGCCACGGCTCGTGGCGATTACGCCACGTGGCGTGGCGGTTACCGGTTTCCGCGCGGAATTAACTTCCAGTCGCCACCACCCGTGGCGGTTGGACCGTTATCGCCAGCACGCGTGGCGATTGGATTTAATGCCGTAACGGCCCGCGGCGATAGCCACCAATCGCCATCACCCGTGGCGGTTACGGAGAAATCGCCACGGGTCATGGCGATTGGACCCTACCACCGTGACCCGTGGCGATTGAAGCTCATTTTTGCAATTTTTTCAGTCGCGGTATTATTTCTGAAATTTCTGAAAAAAAAATAATATTTAAAAAAAAACTCTGTCTGACATAGTACTGTGTAATATAATTAGTTTTGTTCGTATATAGCAAGGCTGTGCGCTCCAGGTCAGCCGGTGGTGTGCGTACCGCACCATTTGCTCTCACCCCTTCTCCATCGTATATAAGCTAGATATACAACACTATAAATTACTGAATCGTATTAAGGTTATGAATTGGCAGACTGATCAAATGGATTCCATAATCATCTTAGCATTACAAGCTCCTAGATTATAAGATAAGCATTACAATCAAGATCAGAAATTTATTTAGCATTTAGAGCATCCACAGTGATAGCAGTTTTTAACCCTCTAAAAAAAAAGACCTTAGAGGCTATCTCTAACCATTGCAGGATAGAGCCGCTGCTGGATCCACCTGAGTAGTGTTAGGAATTATAGATGAAAATTAGATTATTTTTTATCACATCTTAGAAGTCAAAATAGACTTTAAACACTACAAAAAACTAAACTTAGAAACCATTGTAGATCCCATCTTAAAAAACAAAATAGACTCCCAGCGTTATGGATGCCCTTAGAGCCCCGAACGAATTCATCCCTGCCCCCCTCTGCATCCACATGCATCATCGTTCACCTTCCCCTGATCAGCCTTCACAGGCATGTCCTGCTCGTCGTGGCAATTTAGTGTATAAGTCTGCCATTTGATCCTCAAAACAGAGGGTCCACGAGCCTTTTTTAAAAATATTATTTTTTATCCATAAATTTCAGAAATATTATCACAACCAAACAGATTAAAACTGACCTCAATTGTCACCACCGCATGGCGATTAGGGGGCAATCGCCACCACCCATGGCGATAGGGCCCAATTGCCAGCAGCAAGAAGATTCATTATGGAATCGCCACACCACATGGCGATTTGTCAGTAATCGCCACCACCCGTGGCGACTGGAACCTAATCGCCATTGCTGGTGGCGATTGGTCCTAATCGTCACCATCGGTGGTGATTGCCCCCTCTGCACCCCCTTCTACTATTTAAACGGGTGAGCAGACACTCCCACTAGGTAGGAAATCTTCCCTGAGTTCTTCCGAATAATTATTGGTCTCTCGGAGTAGATTGTTTTGATTTGGGAGGAGAAGAAGTAGTTCGCAGATGGATAGCGACGATAGAGGTAAGTCTCGTAATATTTTTTTCCTCATATGTGTAAAAACATTGAGATCTACAATTTTTGTTTTGTGCAATAATAATTTTTCGTGCAAATTACTAGATGCCAGTGATGTTGTTTGGAACCCGAGAATGGACTATGAACTTCTTACTGGTGCGGAAAGGAGGAGGTGGAGTTGTAAAATTATGTGGTCGCAGATCTTTGAGGAGATTCATACGTGTGCTCTTGTAGAGGTGTTAGCGAGAAGGGGTTTCCCTGGAATTACGTACAAGCAGGTGTGCAAGCGTTTGAGACAGTTCCACAACATGTGGGAGAGGGTGAACGAGTTTAGAAAACTATCCGGGGCGAAGTACACGAAAGGCGATTTTTGTGAAGGAACGTATTAAGGGTTAGTACAATTCCTTTGTTCCTAGTTCGTAAACATTTCATGCACCGTTTTCGTTTGATACATCACATTCTCGGTGTGTATGCACATTCGGAGGATGTAGGGTTGCTGAACTGCAAGATCCGAAACTTCATGCATGTGGACAGATTCTGGAGAGACCCATTTGCTAATAGAAGACACTTAATGAAGACAACATTTGAAGAAGATGAACGCAAAGTTGCTGGACTCCCCGCTTTGGCAAAATGTGGGTGTACATCTAAAAAAGATGTTCGATCATCAAAGGATAAAGGCGCATACAATTCATCGAAAAAGGCATATACCGAGTGCTCGTCGAATGATGAGGACTTCTCGAAGCTGTTTTGCTTCAAAGCCCCCGCTCCAGGGCTCTTCGCAAGCGATAGCGAAGATGATTTCATGTAGTCGTATTAAAAGTGTGTCGACGATTGGTAAACCGCCGATCTTACGGTAGTCGTGAGAGAGATACTTGTTGTTGGGTAGGGACCCCTAGGGCACAAGGCTAAGAGATCTGATGGCAAGAAAACACTCTTTTTATATAGGTGCCTCCCTCAGGATAACAACCCTACGTCATGTTCGTATATATTGATCAAAGAGTGTATTACAAAGGATGTGTATGTTAGTGGCTATCCTAGACCTAATCGGAGGCTATTTCGACTAGTTCCGCGGGGCTCGACCCCTGGGAATCGCTAGGGCTTCTGGATGGCTTCAGGCTTCTAACTCGATCTTTTGGCTGGAAAGACCTCCCTGGCTTCTCGAACCTATTGAACCTGTCCTCTCCTATAGGATTGCTGATTCTTTTATAGGGGGCTCTCCGAGTCGTAACCGACACGGACTTATGCCCGAGTAGGACTCTGGCTTCCTTAAACGTCAGGATTGACTTCCTAGTTTAAGGGGTGTCCTTCCTCCTTACAAGAGGACTACCTTATCTTCTGGGGATCCTTACCCGATACGTATTTTTGTTCTGATAATCCAAGGAATCGTATACGGATACTTTCTCGTATACGGGATACTATGCTATACATCATCAAGCCCCCCATCAGTACGTGAAGTGAGGTCATGACTGTTCTGTAGGAAATCTGCCCTTCTCGGAAAACAACTCCGAGCAGGCGAAATCGAGTACTTGGTCGATAACATTCCCAAGTAGGTATCATCTCTACAGGGTAGTCGCGATATCCTTGTCGGGATAAACCTCCGAGTAGTCCAAGGCATTCTTCTGGGCTAGCTTACCCGAGAAGCATCTTTGGTTTAATCTAATCCGTCGATCACGGACACGCGTTCGCCTGGTAAATTTCTAGGAAACCGAACCATCGTGGTGGAAATTTCACGTGGTGATGAAGAATCTTTACTTTTTATGCGCTACTGTTCAGCTGACGTTAGCCAAAATATAACGCGCTTGTCGGGGTTATGGGTTTTCAGGCCCTCTTTTTCCTACGCACGTCATCTCGCATGCGGGAAGAGCAACTGTCCGCATTTAGTGCGATGGAACAGATCGTGCCGTTAACCGCGCTTCGGTCAGGCGAAAATTGAATCTTTTAAGAAACCGAAAGTCGGAGTTTTGCCCGCATTACTCTCTGTTTCCTAGCATTCCCATAATCTCCACTTCATCATCGCCGATCACCGTCAACGATCATGGGAAAGAAGAGTGCAGCGAAGAAGTCCCCCAAGACCAAGAGGTCAGCGGAGGTTCCTTCGGGAGAGCCAATCGTCGTCATCCCCGAGTTCGAGCCCTCGGTGATGGACTCCGCCATCCTCAAGAAGCTTGTGGCGGAGGAGGTCATCCTCCCGGAGGTATTCGTACCTCATCGGGAGGCCCTGAAGGAGACGGTCCCGGGTCCAGACACGACCTGGACCGTCGTCTTCGCAGACTTCTTCAGGTGTGGATTCCAATTCCCACCTTCTCATTTCTTCCTCCTAGTGCTTCAGTTCTACGGGCTCAAGTTGATTCACCTCAACCCGAACTCGATCCTGATGCTGGCGGTCTTCGCACATCTGTGCGAAGCGTACCTCGGCATTAAGCCGAGCCTGGAGCTCTGGAGGTACTACTACAACCTCCGCCGGATGAAGGCCAGCGGTGGAGGCGTCGTCAGCGGCGCCGGATTTCGACATCGGGAGGGGAGAAATGACGCCTACATCTCTTCCTCCTAGAAGTCATCGCGGTCGGGCTGGCACTCAAGGTGGTTCTACTGCTAGCCCCCACCCTCCTCCGGGATCCACTACCGCGGCCTGGCGCCCCTCCCAAACAAGAGCTGGTCAGAAGCCCCAAAGGAAACCAGGTGACTCAAGGCCCTTGTCGGCGACATCACCGCCCTTGCCGGCAAAGGCTTGTCAGCATGGGATGTCGCTGAGGACTTCCTTCGACATCGGATCAGCCCTCTCCGGTCGAGGGTTACACCCACGTGGGCGATCCCGGAGGGAGAAGAACAGACAAGGGACTTCGACACAGGTGAGCATCCGAACCCTTCTGTGTCGTCTAGTCGGAGAAACTCTTGTTTTTCTCACTCATTAAGTTTTCATCGATTGTGTAGATCTTTCCCCCGAGGAGCTCCGAAATAGGTTGAACAACCTATTTGAACAATCTCCTCAAGGCGGGCGGACTGACGTGCCCTTGCCGATCCTGAAGCTCAGCTCTGATAATCAAAAGGAGATCCTTTTGGTGAGTTAATTGTCTCTTCATTGTCTAGTCATGGTTCATCCGAATAGCACAACTAATTGCTATCCGGGTCTTCCTTTGCAGCGAGTAGGCCGCGGGGCTCCCGACTCGGAGGCTGAGCGGGCCGGCGCCCCTGTTCAGGATGAGGACGTCGAAGTCCTCGATGATACCGCTCCAACCCTGGAGACAAGGGCCGAGGGCCCATCTGAGGCTGAGGCGACAGCGGAGACTACCCGAGCGAAGTCTCCTACTCGGGCTCCTTCTCGTCCACCAAGCCCCCAGCCACAGGTACGACTTCGTGCTCGACTGGTTTTCTCCCTTTGACCTTTCCACGCTTTAGGATGATGGGAATAGGTTGTCAGAACACAGAACACGAGCGATCCCTGCCCGGAGGAGCCGGTGCCAACTCGCCTGGAGGAGGACGCTCCGGTCATGAGCCCTCCAGCAGACAAGGGGAAGTCACCGCTGGTCCCTGCTGAGAATCAGAGCTCGAAGGTGCCAGCGAAAAGAATCTCACCCCTGGCGAAGCACCAACGGTGAGTCTTCTTCTCGGTCCTCTTCATCATTCTCCTTTCTCTTTTCTCGTGAAGGCTGATAGGATACCTTCTCTGACTATGTTGACCATCTGACTGATCAGGGCTACGACTAGGGCTATTGCAGAGAATCAGCCCCCGGCGGCGAGGCCGACGCAGCCCCCGGTCGAACATGCTGCGCCCCCAGCGTTGGAGGCGTTGGTGCCAGAGAACGTCAACTTGTATTCCCTGCTACAGGTAATTTAGTGAGTTAGTAATCAAAAAAGATAATGTACTCGGTATTGACCTCATTGTTTTCAGGTCATCGTCTCTCGGGTTCCTCCGCTTCTAAAGGCGCAGACCGAGCTGGAGGCGCACCGGGTGGAGAACGAGGAGCTGAAGATGTGCCTCGAAGAGTCTGAGAGGCGGCGGACGGAGAGCAGGGCTGAGCTCCAGGTTGTGAAGGCCCGCCTTGCAGAGGCTGAGTCTTCGTTGAATCGGAGCCAAGCCTATGCGGGGAAACTAGAGGAGGACCTTGACCATGCCATCTGCATGCTCGAGATGGCGCTCGTAGAGGTCGGAGTCACCGTCTTCCCCAACCCTCCGCGGGCTGTCTGGTTGGTGGAGCTCGTGGCGTCAGTCTCCCGCCTGAAGCCTGTCATCGAGAAGTTCCTTGACGACGAGCTCAAGCAAGGAGTACGAGACGCCTTGGCCTTCGCCATGGCTCTTCTTAAACGCCAGCACCCGGAGTTATCCTTGGACACCCTCAAAGCCGACTTGTCGGAAGAGGAAGGACTTCTCAATGTTGTGCATGGTGTAGCAGACGCCTTTGCGGATCGGGTTCAGGCACCTGAGCTGCCTAAATAACTATGTAATATACTGTGATTAGTAACTGTGCATTAATCAGCGTGTTTTCATTTTTTGAAAACCTAAACTCTTTGCACTCTATCCATGACGCTTTCTGTTCAAAGTAGTCGGGGAGGCGGATAAGCAAGTGGGTTTTATTGGCCTAGTCATATTCGCACCTTCTCGTCTTCCCTTACTCGTGGTCGGGGGACTTTACTACGGAACCGGGGAGCTTAGTCGACCAGGCCTTAGGTCTGGTCAGGTGGGGGGCTCAGTGGCTTCCCCTGTCACCTGCAGACACGTTAAGGGGTCTTCCTCGCATTCCTGGCGGTTGTAGCGCGGAACCCTTTCCCTTTGTGTAGGTCGAATCGTTGGTTGCGTCTATGCGTGGCTTGATCATGCTTGTACCTTCTCCCCTTCCCTCGCTCGGAGTCGAGGAACTTTGCTGTGGGAACCAGGGAGTTCAGTCGGCCAGGCCTTAGGTCTAGTCAGGTGGGGGGCTCAGTGGCTTCCCTTGTCACCTGTAAATGCGATAAGGGGCTTTCCTCATTTCCCTGACGGTTGTTTCTCGGATAGGCAGTCTGAAAGAAATAAATACCGAACTAAAAACTTGATATTAAGAAACTATGAACTGACTGAAGTATCATTTACAAGCTATTGTAAGAAAAAACTCATAAAAAAAATAAAAAACATCATCTCCTCCTCTCGAGTCGTCGTTGGTTGCTCCGGAGACTCTAGTGCTCTTGTCATGACCCGCTAATGAAGCTTGTCGAGTGCGCGTGCTAGGCGACGGTGCCCGGAGCGTCTTATCATCGGCTTGTTTGTAGCTTGACGATTTGAGGCTAAGCTGGCGCAACCTGAGATGGGCTGGCGGTTGGAGGGGTGATGATTGTGCAATCTTACCGAAGGTGCTTGGGCTAAGGACTCTCTAAGGGGACTCGACTGTCTCTTTACTGCTAACTCGAGCGACCTGGATTGGGCAACTTCTCCTATGGAGCAGTTGTCCAGCTGAGAAGGAAGCCCTTTTTGCCCCGACTCCGAACTAATCGTGGAACCTACTCTCTGGCTTGGAGGAGGTGTTTTCCGAAGTCGTCGCTCATAGTTGCGGTGGAGGTCTTGCTGACACGGGGGTGCGTGCAACGGCATCGGAGTCTGTCTCCCTGCTTGAGAGTTGATGCTTTTCTGCAAGGTCGAGGCTACGCTTGTCGCAGAGTAGTGCTTCCTGGTGAGAGCTCTTTATCGTGAGGACACCCTTCGGACCGGGCATCTTCATACACTCGTAGGCGTAGTGCGTTGCTGCCATAAACTTGGCCAGAGTTGGGCGCCCAAGATAGCATTGTATGCCATCTTGAAGTCGACTACATCGAATAGGATCTTCTCTGTTCGAAAGTTCTCCAGTGTTCTGAAGGTAACCGATAGCGCAACTTGCCCGATCGGCGTCGCCGATGAGCCTGGGGACAATACCGTGGAATGCTTGTGTCACCGTCTGAACTGACGATCGTGGCACTTGCATAGCATCGAGGGCGTTAGCGAATAGGATGTTGAGGGAGCTCCCTCCATCTATTAGCACCCTGGCGACTCGGCAGTTGTTGATCGTTGGTTCGACAATGATCGGGTATCGTCCTAGTCAAGCGCAGTTCTGGGGGCAGTCTGTTTGATCGAACGTGATGGTGACCTCCGACCACTTGACTGCCCGAGGGACTCGCGGTATATTCGTGAGTACTTCTCGGGCAATCGCCTTGTATTGCCTTTTCGACTTGTAGGAAGCCGAGCCCCCGAATATATGCTCGATTGCTCTGACATGCCCCTGGAATGGCTCAAGGGCAGAGTCATCGTCAGAAGTCATATCTCGGCTGTTGCTTGTGACCTGCGGGTTCTCCCCACGGGATTTCTCTCTTTCTTCCTTGAGATACTTATTGAAGATGTGGTACTGACAGAGATCATGCGAATCGGTCTGGTGGAAGTCGCACCAGAGCTTTCCTGTCTTGTCAGAGGTAGTCGTCGGCTTGTCCTTGGTGCGCGGTCGCCAGGTACGCTTCTCGGGGAGTTTGGCCAGCACCTCATCGGTTTTAGCTCTCTTCTCCCTGTTCCCTCCAGAGGATCTCTTCTTACGTTTCACCTTCTTTGAGTCGTCTCTGGTCCAGAGGGGAGACTTGGGCGGCCTGTTCTGTTGCTACTTGATGTAATGTAGGGTTTCCTCCATATAGGCAGCCTTTTCGGCTAGGTCCATCAACTGTGTCATTGTCTTCAGAGGATGCATGATCAGGTCGTGAGTGCACATCTCGTTTTTGCTGCCTCGAACAAAGGCGCGGATGACGTCTGAGTCAGTTATCTCAGAAATAGTGTTACGAACAGCACTAAATCGTTTCGTGAGATCTCGGAGGGTCTCATCCGGGCGTTGGACGACTAGGAATAAGTCGTCGACCTGGCCGGGATGTGTGAAGGTACCTTAAAAATTTTCGAGAAGCATGTCGCAAAGCTGTCCCCAGGAGCGGATCATTCCTGAGGGTAGGTTCGTTAACCAGGTCCTGGCTGCTCCTCTGAGAGCGGTCGGAGGGTAGTTGGCCATGACCTTCTCATTCCCGCCTGCGGCCTCGATTGTCGTAGTGTAGATTTGCAGGAACTCTGCAAGGTTCGCGGTGCCATCGTACGACTCTAGGGCCCCAGGCTTGAAGCGAGACGGCCAGCGCACATGTCAGAGCTCTTGGGACAGTGCTTGGCATTCATTGATGGTTCTCCGATAAGACACGTTTTCACCACTGTTCGGGGTCGAGAGCGTCCTCGACCATTAGCGCGGTGTCTATGGTCTCCTCGGGGAGGAGATTGCTCTATCTGGTGCCTTTGGGATCGGCGCTCATTCAGAGTGTCGCGGAGGTCGACGTACTGTTCCACCCGGCGAGACTGATGCTTGGGGTGTCGTCCTTCTCCGCCTGATTCCTCTGGTCGGAGAAGGGTATTCCCTCGGTTGGAGCTGTGTGTTGCCGACTGGAATCGAGAAGACTCAGCTTGGGCTTGGGCCTGTTGTAGTTCAGCCCCCAGCCATCGTAGCCACTGTATTCCATCGGGTGTCTTCAAATCTGTCGCCGGTGGTCGTGACAGTAGATTGTGCACCTCAACGAGTCTTTAAGCATTTCGAGACACGTATTCCCCCGACCCTTGAGGGGTTCTGTCTGTTGCCATAGGCATATTCCCGTTCCCAGGGGAGTAGCCGTCGGGCTTTGATGTTGTGAGCCCCCATCCTGATCTTGGTCCTCGAGATCTTCCCGACCATCCTGGATTGCGAGAACCACTCGAGGGTCTGGATTAGATGAGATGTAGTCCCACTCCATCGTGTCTTCCTCATTGTGAGGGGTACTATGATTGAGATCTTGATCGATTGATCGATCAGAAGTTGCAGGCGACTGTCTGGACATTGGGCTGGTCGCTCCTGCCTGGGAATCGTCAGTTAGCACCAACGTTCCCCCGAAGGCCCTGGCGCACTCGGTCATAAAGTCTTCGACTTCGCAATCCGAGTACTCGCCAGTGACGTGTTCTCCAAGATCTACGCAGTCAGTTGCCGGGTACAGATCTGTCTGACCAAAGTTGTCGTAGAAGCCCAGATCTGAATACCCAGTACGTCGCGTGAGTGCGATCGAATCCCCCGCTGAACCTGCTTCTTCCTCCTCAGGTCGAACCGGGGAGGGATGTGCAGTCGGCGTCATGGGCTGATCACGACTAGTTGCACATCTTGCCGACTCTGACACAAGGCCAAGAGATCTGATGGCAAGGAAACGCCATTTTTATATAGGTTCGGGCCTTCCTCAGGATAACAACCCTACGTCTTGTTCATATATATTGATCAAAGAGTGTCTTACAAAGGATGTGTATGTTAGTGGCTATCCTAGACCTAATCGGAGGCTATTTCGACTAGTTCCGCGGGGCTCGACCCCTTCGAGGCGGCGGGTCTTCTCATGGGAATCGCTAGGGCTTCTGGATGGCTTCAGGCTTCTAACTCGATCTTCTTTGGCTGGAAAGACCTCCCTGGCTTCTCGAACCTATTGAACCTATCCTCCCCTATGGGATTACTGATCCTTTTATAGGGGGCTCCCCGAGTCGTACCCGACACGGACTTATGCCCGAGTAGGACTCTGACTTCCGTAAACGTCGGGATTGACTTCCTAGTTTAAGGGGTGTTCTTCCTCCTTACAAGGGGGCTACCTTATCTCCTGGGGATCCTTAGCCGATACGTATTCTTGTTCCGATAATACAGGGAATCGTATATGGATACTTCCTCGTATACGGGATACTATACTATACATCGTCAAAGTGGTAGCGAATAATTGCTTGTTCTACCTACGATATGTGTAGCCAACTATTAATGTGATAGTGTAACGTGGCTCTGTAACCTATGCTTATGTAATCGGATTTAGATATTAATTTATTAGTCTAATATGGTTTATCAATCACTATGTAGTAATATGTAGCGGTGAATACAAGTGTACTATTTCATACAGTACAAAATGCTGGTACAATATAATATAGTGAAAGAAAGGATAAAATGAAAGTTGTCGACGCCTAGCCTCGTTGTCCCCTCTTCCTGATCAGCGACGGTGAGTACCTCGGCCTAGGCTGTCCCACTCCCGCTCTAGGAGCCCTGCCCACCCGTAGTGTCAGGTCTTCCTCCTCGTGGTCCTATGTATCCTGCGTGGGCAACAGTGGCTAAGTCTGCTGCGTCGTGCTGGACTGCCCGGGTGGAATCAAACTCGTCCGTCTCGTCGTGAAAGCTGAAGCCATGAGTGTCGGGGCTGTCGAGGAGGTAATCAAGCAGACTAGCTGGTACCTGAGGTGGCACATGATCTGTATATGATCGACATTAGTCAGCACAACAATGTAAGGAAAATGGCTTGTACGAGATGAGAATTGTTTTACCTTGTTGATTCATGAAGAGTGGGGACACACTCTGCTGCCACGCAGAACCACCCACCTCTGTGGGCCCTGGCGGCTGAGAGGTACGAGGCTGACGGTGCCTCTCTGTGAAGGACGTGGTGGTCTCGCTCCCTGGCTTGCGCTAGTCCCGGCGACGACATCATCCCTGCGCGTGCACCTGAATATGTCCATGATCTTGCTAGTGTACTCCGCGACCCTGGACAAGCTTTAGTGGTCCTTGGTGCTAGCTGGGAGACGCTGAAGAATAGCAGTGACCTCCGTGTTCGCCACTGTCGCCCACTGTCCCTGAAGAGTGAGAATCATAGGTGCGCACATAAGTAACAAAGAAGTAAACACGGAGAAGTGAAGAACGAATTTCACTAACCGCCAAATTCAAAGTTTCAACTGCGAGGATCGGATACATGTCTGTCGTCTGTGCTGCCGCGTCGTCAGGAGCCTCGCTTCCACGAACTTTTAGCCCTCCATGCCATGGCATAACTTATGCTACACTGGTATTTGCTTTCTATGGATGTCTGCATGAACTGTGCTGGAATGCAAACATTCTTCACTATCTCATGATACATCAACCCAGCCACAAGCTCTGCACTGATATTCCGATGGGTGTCAGGAACATCGTTTATTACACATGTGTGCGGCACCACCCTTCGTATGACCCACTGCACTTCATACTTCCTCAGGGACGCATGCACGTAACCCTAACACCCAGCAGACTTACACTTCACTGAGTACTGATCGCTGCAACTTTTCTGCACTCCAAATGTCCTCTGTGTCGACATCGCCCAAAGCTTCACCGCCTTTTTCACCTCTTTCTTCATGCCATAGAATGCGTCTTGGACAATCTCGCTCGGTTTGTACGAATACCTATCATCACTTGTGCTCTAAACATTCATTATGATGGACATGTCTGTGTTTCACATATTAGGAATCAGATCATCCCCTCCTTTTTCATTCTAAGCTTCGTCCTCTTTGCTGCAACCATCTTCGACATTCATCTGTTCCTCTCTAGCAACGGCATCATCATGCTTCATGATCTGCACTAGTTCCTGACGTATCTCCCCCTCGTCCACCGAACCGCTGAGGTATTCAATAGCTCCTGCCGTGGAAGGTCCAGCAGAAGGTCCACCGCTTTTCACTACAGTGCCTTCTTCGCCAATAACTTCCTCTACCGCTGGGCTATTCTTTCCAATTTCATTTTCTTTGCCTCCGCCTTCTTCAGAAGACACCTCCTTAGCTACTGCCTGAACCAACAGATAATGAGAACCCTTACGTGCCTTACTTGCTCTCAACCAAGTCCGCCAATCTTTTGTCAGATTTAATGGGAACAAATTTCACCGGACATGCTTGCAAAATTTGCTAAAATATGCCTGCAAGGTTACACTTGCGACCTCCGGATCAAGACCAAAGACCCGTGTGAACCTTTCTGTAATAACATTGATAGGGTATTTGTCTGCATCTTGCATACTTAATATCATTTGTTGTAAGCTACTAAGATCGACATAACTAGATTCATCTGTACGGATGGTACTAATATCATAGTAAACTACAAATTCGATTAGTTCTGACATTCCTATCATCCAAAACATCATCTTTTAGACTATGTAGTCTAACATCCTCCCATGCATAAATTAGTATTGTGCTTCGTTTTTAAATATAGTGCATCTAAAATTCTATATATTGCTATCTGTACACAAATATGATAAATAATTATTGAACAAAATAAAAGATAAAATATTCTAACTCTAAATCTATATCGATTTGCATGAAATAACATTTTAATCTCATCTATCTAATGTATCGTTTGTTCAGAACTGATTATATAGCTACTCTATTTAAAAACCTATGAATTTTGCCATACGTTTCTATTTCAAATACTGATCTACTTCTACACATTATCATATCTAAATAGAACTACTAAATTTACCTACCATTTGATCTACTTCTAAAACTAAAACTAGCTATAATAAACAGAGAAAGATTTAAAAAAAATACCTGCAGATCACTGCAGAAACACCTCTCTACCTCCTCTTTTTTCCCTCCTCCTCTCTCTCTCTCTTCCTCCTCTTTTCTCCCTCCTCTCTCTTTCTCTTCCTCCCTACCCGAAACCCTCCTCCTCTCTTCTCTTCACCCCTTCAAAACCCTCCTCTCTTCTCTCCTCAACCAGCATGGGGCGCCGCGCGGTTTATATAGCCAGAGGGCTATTGCCACGGCTCGTGGTGATTACGCCACGTGTCCTGACAGTTACCGAGTTGGCGGGGGATCCGGCCCGAATTAACTGCCTATCGCCACGGCTGGTGGCGATTACGGGTTATCGCCACGGCGAGTGTCGATAGCTTTCAATACCATCAGTGGTTGTGGCGATTGGGCCCTATCGCAATGGTGGTGGCGATTTCCTCCTAATCGCCATGGGTGGTGGCGATTGAAATTAGTTTTGTATTTTTTTGGTTGCGATAATATTTCTGAAACTTCTGGGTAAAAAAATAATATTTAAAAAAACTCGAGGGTCTACTCTGTGACGCACCTAAAGGAAGAAAACAAAAATCAAAAGAATTCGCCTCCGGGAGTGAGCCGATGCGACCGTGCGGATGAAAACACACAAATCCCGCTCGGAAGTCTTGGCACAGCGGTCTTTTCTCTGTTCGCGCGCACGCACTAATCTTTATCGGACGGTAAGGTGGGGGTTCATGCGCCGCGGCCAGCGCCGTGGCTGGGGCGTCGGCATCGGTCCAGGTTTCGGGCCGGTTCAGCGGCACATGCACGGCGTGCCACGTGATGTACCCGACGACGGTGACGGATAGGAAGGCGAGGACCTTGCGGAGCGGTAGCGGGCACAGGCACATTGTCCGGCGAGGTTTGTCTACATGGCGTCGTTGGCGTTTCTTTGGCTTAATTACGATGAATTGGAATTGAGTGACACGTCATGTCTGTCTTCCATATTCCCCCGGGGGGCGGAGGGCGTTTAATTTAGGTCGACGTAAGCTCGCACACAAGGGAATGGAATGTTACTAATAAAAGATTAAAAATTCATAAACAGGTAAGACAGGTTCACCAAATTTACGGATTTACTCCCTTCAGATCGCTAAAGCTGTCATTTTAGATATTGACGTGATCTTCTAGACAAAATTTTGACCACTAATTTTTATAACAATATATCTATAAAAGAATTATCAAAATTTTATGTTGAGAGAGTACTTTCGAGATATATTCACGCATATAATTTTTAAATATTTAATCAAAATATTTTAAAGATATTGATAGTCAAAGTTTTGAAAGTTTGACTTTATTCATATCTATAAAAAAATGATGATTTTTAGAGAATTGGAGGAAGTGCGGTATATATGACTGCATCATTTGTAGGAATTTCATGAAGCAGCTCAATTGACAATTCCCACAATAATCAGAAAACGTAGTGTTCCATCTTCTAAACGGAGCACTAAGCAAAAGAAAAGGAATAGTCCATGTGAAAGGTACTCCAGGCTTGGACGCCCAGTGCTCCATACTAGCTCGACTGCAAAAGCCTTTTGCACTTCCGTTTCAGCGAGGTTTATGGGAACTGCTCTTTTAAGAAATAAAGGATTATGAGAACGTCTAATGCAAAATCCAAGAGCTTAGCTAGGCTTTCACTCCGCAAAATAAGGTGCTTTATTGAGCTGAAACTGAATGTAGGTCTTTCACTCGTACTGCTCCTAAAAAGCTTTCGACTTTTCATCTGCTCCTGGAGAGCTTGGTACCATCGCTGCTGACACAAAATCGATTAGGATTCCACACTCCTGAGTAAGGCCTGAGACCTTGGGCCGATACCAGATCAATAGTATTTGTTACCGATTTGCTATTTCTAGGTAGCCTCGTCATCAAGGCTACAGTTTTATAAAATAAATTATATAATTTTAAATCTAAAAATATATAACTACCCTAGTTATACATCTCTAAATCTAAAGTTACACATAATTTTTAAAATATGTTAACTATTAATTAACCATTCAATAAAGCATATCTGATCGCGAAGGCAACTTCAGTTTCTTTGCTGGATATAACAAATATTTCTCCATTAGTTCAAGTAACTTGAATGAATACGGGTTTAAACACTTGAAAAACTAATCTTCTACGCGAGCATCACACTGATATCGGCAGGGTAAGCTTACAAGAGTTTCCCGCTAGAAACCTTCCAGGAAGAAATTGATGTCTCGACTCCTAAACTGGACCACCGAATGGTTAGGCACAATGTAGCATCATTCTGACAAGAACCAACGACTATCCACTTGCTCCAATATGGTCCCTTGTATCCCGACAATTTTCTCCAACGAGTTCGAGTGGCCTTTGAGGAAATCATCTGTGATCTGCAATGAAATAAGTCGCACACTAAGTATTGTTCCATAAAAAGAGGTCTCAAACAACTGATGCTATCTTGACTCGTGTCATGACACCAGACAACTATGAATTGTACAAGCTGAAAGAAAACGGTGCTGTTCCTCTGCAAAGCTGCTTTCAGAAGGAGAAAAATGGACAAAGGAAAACTTGTGCCGTGATATTAACATACTAATACTTGGTACGTGCTACGAATGTCAGCATACTTGGGTACACCCACATAGCTTGAGGACTCTAAGCGACGAGCAGCTATCAACAATCAGCCCCAAAGCTTCATTGGTCAGATCGCAGCAGAAGGAAAGATCCAGAACCTCCGCGCATGGAACACTTGAGAGCAATCACACGTGCAGTAAGGTTTCCAGCCTAAAGTAATTGCAGTAAAGTAGAGATTATCATGTGCATAGAAGTTGGTCATATGTGTAACAGCTGAAAAGCATCACAAAATACAGTCAAACAAAGCAGCAGGGAACACTACCCCGTGATACAGATCTAATGTGAAGCCAAAGGCATAGGTAATGAGGAACAATAAGCACTCAAGAATAAATCAGTAGAAATTAGCACAAACGATCTAGAGGCTTGTGGATTGTGCATCAGCAATTCAACAACAGTTGTTTGTTATTGCGTAGCATTTTGGCGAGTCAACACGTTTCAACAAACAAACTTCAGGGGAGGCAGTAACAACAAATCCAAGTTGAGCACGAGAAGAAACTAGAGAAAATGACTGTTTAAAATCCTATATACCTACAATCGCATCTGACAGACTTCGAGAGCGCCTTCAGAAGGTTTATCCTAAAGATCATGGCTTTATTTAGAATCCCAAAGATCATAGTTAAATGACCCTCGCAAAAATATTTGAAAATGTGGACCCTGCTTTAAAGAATGTTATGATTCTCGGCTTCCTGCTAACAAAAGTTTCAGTTAACTAAAAAATACATCGAATTGATTCTCACTGGCAAACTAGAAAACACTAAGTTTGGATGCTGGAGTAAAAACTTTTACATCGAATTGATGCATGGAAGTGGCGAATTATAAATAATATATTTGTTCTCGTGTGCTACTCCGGTGTACCTCTGATATTCTCTTGATATAGTTCTAATACATTCCAATATTTCTGTAAAATATTTGTTCTCCACTTTTGATTTTAAAAACATTTCACTCGCTTAAGCATTCCTGTATTTCAAGTCATGCTGCCAATTTTTATTAAAAAATAAAGTGGATACAGGTGCATACACTGGAATGATAGATTTATACTTTGAAAGCTAATGGAGACAGTCATCAATATGTAGTCCTCTCAGTACTGAATGTAACTTGTTAGCAAGATTCTCAATTCCAGTCAAAGTGAGAAGAGAGCACTCGCTTAAATTTAGCAAACTCAGCGGAGGTGCTGCAGAGGTGATTACGTCTAACCCATTATCAGAAAGATGGTAATTTCCCTCCAGAGATGTTTTTCTCAATAATGGAATGCATTTAGGAACCTTTGCTAAGGTTGCGGCAAAATGTAGTCAGGCATGCGTCGTCTGGATAATTCAAACTGCAGAACCTTCATTAAGACAAAAATCAAAAATGAAAAATGAGTCCTCAATAGATGGCTTGCCAAAAACAAGACGATAGCAAAATCTGTTAGAGAAATATGCATAATCAACACAAACATTGATGATGTCTTACTTTGATTTGAAAAGTGCAGCAAATTTGTTTCCCTTCAGATGTTTATCAGAACTGGTGAATAATGTGATCATTAAATATGAATTGCATGAAAAGTAAAAAAGCTGTACCTCCAAGTCTTCTGTCTTGCATTTCCCAAAAATAGTCTCAAAGTCATCCTCACTCAACCATGAACACTCACTAAGCTGCAGTGTCACAGGATGGTCACACAAGAGTTCAGTAAGAAGAACGGCCCAGTTCAATTAAGAGTCTATGTTTTAGCTCTTCGGGAATGCCTCCAAGTGACTCAATACCTTCAGCATGGTTTGCAAGAATTTGCAAGCATAAGCTTGTAAGTGATGGGGCTGATCGCAGTGGAGCTTTGTTATCTTTCGAAGGTGTCCACAAAATGACCTTATCAACATACTTGTCCAGCTTAGAAGGATTCAACTCCCTAGCTCTCAATTTAGCATCTCTATCACCAATGATTCTCCTAGCAGTTGAAAATGGACCTGGCCAATCCTGAGGGTCAGCAACAGGCTCTAAATCTTCTGCATCATCATCGTCAATATGTTCTATCTTCATCTGCTTTGAAGAACGCAAATTTAGGGGCCAACTCAATTGATCTTATCAACAGTTAAGCTCTGAGACAATGAACCCTCTTTTACAACCATCTTCCCTTTCCTTTATCATCAGGACTCACTTGCGGGTCCTGGCACCAACAGGAATACCCATAGTAGCACCAGCATCAGAATCGCTGTTCCCCAAAACCAGCTTCCCTTTTCCTTTACCTTTCTTTCTAGACTCGTGCCTGAACAACTCTTCACTCAAATACATATCCGCATAGACTTCATCTATTGCAGGAATTCCTAAAGAAGATGCTAATGGCTTAATAATGCCACGAGTTGCCTCCTCTGCTGAATTATGTCCGTGCATAGACTCCTCAAGAGGTCTTCTTTCCTGTTACTAACTTCTCCAATTTCCTCTTTACCTGCCTTCACAGAACCATCCCTTCTGCCCTCATATGTCATATGCATGCTCATAGGAACAACATTCGAGCTGTGGACAACTACGCTGGCATCTTCATGCCATTCTCCCAAAGAAGTACACAATCCTCATCATCGTCGCTCTCTGAATCAGTCACGTACTCGACCCCTCCAACCAATGCTCTTACACCCGTTTGTTGGCAGTACACAATCCTCGTCATCGTCGCTCTCTGAATCAGTCACATAATCAGCCCCTCCAACCAATATGCTCTTATGCAGCTTTGCCGTCCCCTCGGCGGGTGGGCTCGGTGCACCGTCTGCGCGGCGCTTTCTGCTTTGAGATTCGTGAGCGCCGTACTTCTGGTGTATAGGGCAGGTCTAGGTTAATGGTGTTTCGCATCCGTCATAGGGGAGAGGAGTGGTTTGGTATCGGGGGATGGGCTCTGTTCCATTGGGCCCAGACAAGCTGTGGGCCTGGTTGAGATACTCGAGAATACGCAGGATTTAAAGCCAAAATTCTTCGGCTTACCTCATCCAATTCTAGCGAGCCACTCGCCTTTCAATTCGGCGAAGATTTGGAGGGCACAAGTAGATCTAAATATCGTCTATTCTCCTAAATCATGCGTGATGACCATATTCTCACGCGTAGATCCTGATCTCATAGGAGATGGCCTCACGACCCTTTTATCAGCTTTGCGATTTGGCCCTCCAACCTATCTATGCAAGGACTGTTATTTCACGATGTGGGCATTTGGAATGGTTGCTTCTCTCTCCCACCACTATATGATATTCGACATCATAAATGATTTGTGGGATTGCGGAACGCTAGGCTTGTCAAAGGAGCAGAAGCGATTTGTCAGTGGCATGTTGCTCTATGCACGATGGAACGTTTCCTTCTTCTTTTTTAACACTAGCGGAACATTTTCAAAGAGAGAAACCGTCGCAGTTTCAGCGAGAGACCGAAGCGGAGGAGGTGGCTCTCATGGCGCACGAGGACATTCGCTCTTGGATGGCAGCAACATCTCCACCCGAGATTAGTAGCACTTCGGGTGGGGGTAGTAGCTTTTTTCCCTAGGTTTCTAATCCCGTCCCTTCAAAATGTGGTTTTTACTTGTTTAGTCGAAACTCTTGCAAGACCAATGTTTGGCAAAATCTGTCAGGAATCGCATTTGCGGGACATAAATCAGAAATTTAGAATGACTCAAAAGGCATTTACGAACTAGAATCACTGCGAATTCCGAAAGATTACATACAAAACACATTAGAGCACAGCCTGCACAGGTAACTCCTTGTCCCCAATCCTGAAAACAATGCTCCTTTTAGTCCTTACAAAGTTCACCTGCTAAAACGAGCAAACCAATGGCGTGGCATACTGGCACTGCGACAAGTGTGCATTCTACTCGTCCTCGAGCAACAAAAGTTAGAAAACCAGGTCTGGAATGAGCAAAAGGATGGTGCGTCATGGCATGCATTTCTACTCAAAACTCACAAAGCAAGAGCACTAGCCGCAGCAAGAAGAAGGGCTGACACCAGTCTCCATGTACTCACACCGGTCGAAATGGCACCACTGCACTCGTCATTGTTGCCGCTGAAACATCCTGGATGAGCAGTCTTTGGCACTCCGCCTTCTACCGTGAAGCTGGAGTTCGGCTTCCCACTGCTGAACAAGACACACCAGAAGTACGGCCCACCACGAGAAGTGCCGCTCACAGCTGCCCCCACTTCGGTGTGGTTCTTGCTATGCAATACCTGAAGGCTCCTCGCATCGTTAATTAGGATGTCGAAGGCCTGAGCTGGAGGAGGGTAGGTGGGCTGGCACGCCAGAAGCCTCCCAGTGATCTTGGCAAGGGTTGTAGCTTGGACACCACAGTTTGGGGCAAATGTGTCGGTGAAACTGGATTCGACAGGCTTCTTGTTTCCACCCACTTGGTCGCATTGACCCTCATATGCTTTAATGTACTGCAGAGCAATGCATCCAAGACCTTGATTATCAGCAAGACTAGATGCCTTGCTGGCAGTGCGGTTGCTGTTGATCAACGCCACAAGCTCATCCGCAGGGTTATCTGTAAATGAGATAATTTGAGGATGACATTCGAGGACAAGTACAAATTTCATGGTTCAAGAGGCAGCAAAAAAGACCAATGCATCGGAATATGCTTGAGCAATGGACATAGAAGTCAACAAATGCACAAACACATGAGGTTACTCAAAATACACAAATCATCAGATATGATCTAAAC
Source organism: Stipa capillata (assembly GCA_019208055.1). Lineage (NCBI taxonomy): Eukaryota > Viridiplantae > Streptophyta > Magnoliopsida > Poales > Poaceae > Stipa > Stipa capillata. The sequence goes on along the minus strand of JAGXJF010005517.1, from coordinate 62,580 downwards.
GGAAATCTTTCAGGCTTCAAAATCCGAAGGTAGCAGCCTAGCAGTTACTATTACTTGAATTAATATGTCTTGGAGAATTGCTGAAACTATTGACATTTGAGGCAGCTCCACGGATTAGAAGAAACATAAAGTAATACAGTAGACCACTCAGAATAACATACCATTATAAAGGTAAAGTAACTATTTTTCACAGGATAACAATGGTAAATAATCAATTAGAAACGATCAGAGCTATTTAACAATATGTTCACCCGAAGAGGTACATGTTAGGAAGATAAGCACTGAAAGAGAACCATCAACAGTCAGCAGCCATGACAATGTTATTTGATCATTGTGATATCAGGCAGGCACACCTCGAAGGCCGAAAGAACAGCCGCGACTCAGTTGTGTTCCTTGATCCTTGTTGTTTGAATCCTATGGAAGAGTGGAACACACGCTGATTCAACGATAAGCAGAAAAGCACAGTGCTAGTGGGCGATCATATGAAAAAGGGAGCTGATTTTTGGAAGGCCGCCAGCACGTTGGGGTTGAGCTTGATTTGGAGATAGCCAATAGGTTGCTCGAGCATCGTTCTTTGTAATAGTTGGGATGTAGCTGGTTGCCCAGTCGAAAATCCCAAACTGGATACCTAGCTGCTTGTGGCTCGGCCCAGTTGTATCGCACATTTTCTCTTCGTTCTAATACAGTAATACATTGACACGCAAAGCTTTTGTGTGTTCACACGCAAAAAAAGAAAAAAAAAGAGGCCAAGTGAGCACCTATGTTTTCCCCTTAGAAATATTACGTGATCAGATCTGCGTTTTAACAGAAGCAGCATATACCAAGTATTCTACAGTTTGTCTTGTTCCCTTTTCCTAGTCCTATATGTAACCAGCCCATGTATCAGGCTGTCCGTTTATATTGATGAGGATGAGCGCAATAAATGTACCGAACATACTATCAAGTAATTTCTTTTATAGAAAACATAAAAAAGCTAAACATATCATGCCTGCAACATTAGGTCATGTACAACGCAGATGCTTAGACAGGTGCCTCAGACAAAATGCCCGATTTTTTTTGTGAGATCGGTTTGCACAGGTGCTTAGGAAGGGCGACAGAAGCAAAGTTTAGCTTCCGGTGCTAGGCTGGTGCTTAGGGTGACACAAGTGACAGAGTAGGTGCTACACGAATATTAAAGTAACTTAAGCACCCATATGAAGCACTCTGCATTGTAAGTCACATATTTTTTTGAGACGTAACGCTACTTTCTCTCTTTAAACACCGGTCTATAAGCACCCTGCATTGTACATGGCCTAAGGTACACCATGAAAACCATGTTTTTACCACGACACTAATTAAGCAATATTTCTGCATGTTTTCTATTCTTTTCTTTTTGCGGCGAACGTTTCTGTATGTCCATCTCCCAACAAATACTAGTAATGGTAAGTATGTTAGGTGATGTACAGATGAGTGACATAACCACCATTAACAATTGTGTCATCGGATTTCCATACAGTACAAAAAGTTTTAAAGGATTCTGCTTCCGATTTCCAGAACAACCAGTGCACTGTAAGTGTATAACCAACAGGGTACTTCAAGATATCTAAAAAGCAGAAACAGGAAAAGTGGCCAGCGCTTCTTAGGATTCAATTCATCGCCATTCACCAGAAATGTACACGAGTCAAAGACTTGCACCTACTACCTACAGCTTTCATAGAAAAATTGTGACAACTAACAACTGAATTGGCTGGCGAGAGACGCCGAAGAAAGGAAACCGCGCATCGAGGACGTCTCAAGCAACATGTGCCAAAAATAGTAGCAAAATTTTGATGTCCCAGGAGTTAGCTTATAATTTGCTCGTTCAATAAGGTAGGTAGTTAAAATTACCCATACAAAGAGGCTAGCTTTAATACCAGGAAGAGAAAACATGCATCATTGGACAGTACAACGGCGATCCCACAACCCAATTGTCCCAAATGGGACAGAGCCCAGCCGTCTCCCCGGTAAATCTACAGTTCTACACCGCCTCCAACCACAAGATCTCAGTATGAGTTACACGCACCCGGACCCGGCGCATGCCGGACACTCAGATCCAAATACCTGGCCCGCACTCGGGGCGCACGCAGGTAGTAACAGCACGAAGGAAATGCAGCACGCGACACCAAAAAACGAACCGAGCAAGGGCGTGGACAGTACAAGGCACGTACTCTTGGTGTCGGAGGCGGAGGCGGCGGAGAGGATGAGCGCGAGGAGCACGGAGGCCAGCAGCGGCCGCGCAGAGGACGCCATATCCTCGCTCGCTCGCCGCGCGCGCCGGGTCAGACGCGGTGGGTTCTTGGGATCTGAGAGCCTGTGGCTGCTGATGTGAGAGAGCTCGAATGCGAGTGTCTGTGAAGAGCGTGGAGCTGGGTGAGAACTGGGAAGGCCTCTGATTCCGTTCGATCTGCTGCGAGCTCGCTTTCTTTAAAGGCTTTCTCGAGTTTGTTGTGCGCGTATTCTGCGGTTCTGCTCTATCACTCTCTCCGTGTGTGCCTTGCCGTTAGAGTGGATTGCCCAAAATGCCCCTGCCGACTATTTTCGGTTAGAAGGCAGCCTTTCATAAGCAAAAGGAATAATCATAAACCAGAATTCAGTTTCCTTGGCTGGCACATGGGCCCTCATCGTATAGCAGAATGGACCCACATGTCAGTAAGGATATACTACCTTCGTTTCAATTCCCATGAATCTGCTTGCACTACCAGAATCTGTAACTTTCTCGAGTGTCAAAAACACTCGGAAAAGCATAAAAAACACTCAGCAAAGTTTTTCCCGAGAGTCACACTCGAGAAAATGCACTCGGCGTATATCTGGTCGGGAAAAAACTGTTCCCCGAGTGTTTTTCTCAAAAACACTCGGGAAAGTTTGTTTTTCCCGAGTGTCCGGCTTGGCACTCGGGGAAATACAAGGCACTCGGAAATATTGGTTGTTTCCCGAGTGTGCTTAGACACTCGGGAATAGAGGCCAATTGAATTTTTTTTAGCCCTGCCCGCGCGCGCCAGTACCCGCACGCCGCTGCGGCGCCTGCGGCAACCGCCGGCGCACGACGCCGCTACAACCGACGCCCCACGCCGCGCCGGCAACCGCTCCTCTCCCTTCTCCTTAAGCCGCGCTCCCCTCCCTCTCCCCTTTCCTTCTCTCCTTCTTCCCTTGCTTTGCTCTTCTCCCGCACCCGAGCACAGCACAGCCGTCGCCGCACACCACCACCGCCACTCGGGCTTGATGGGATTCGTAGCATAGAAAACAAAAATTTTCCTACGAGATGCAAACGAAAACCTAGATCCAATCTAGAAAACCAAGATCCAATCTAGAAGAAGTTTGCAACGAGAGACAGATCATATTTACATACCCTCGACGAACACGTCAACGCAGCGGAGAATTTGACCGTTGTCGATGAAGCCCGCAGCCTCCCGCAGCTAGGTTATACCTCCCAGCCGCGAGAGGGATCTTCTCATGTTCCAATCCGATCAAGCACCGCAACGAGCGGCACCTCCGAGATGTGCACACGTACGGCTCGAAGACGTCACCTCCTTCTTGATCCAGCAAGGCGGGAGATGAGGTAGATGAGATCAACTCCGGTAGCACGACGGCATGGTGGTGGAGGTGGTGGGGTTTCTCCGCGGACAGGGCTTCGCCAAGCGCTGCGCACGAGAGAGAGGAGATGGGAGAGAGGGAGGCGGCGGCTGGGATGGATCTCTCCGGAGGGCTGCCCCTCCCCTCCTTTATATAGAGGAGGAAACTTGGAGGAGGAGGAATAGTACCCGTGAACAGTACACGCGTGAACAGTACGCACGTGAACAGTACCCTCCCCCAAGTAAAGCCTCCCCTTTCGATCTTATCTCCTATTTTTAAGGGATATCGATCTTATCCATCTAGGAAGGGGGGTTACTGTTCACGTGACACTATTCACGTGTGTACTGTTCATGCAGTACCCTTGGTCCATGTAGACTCCTCCGGGATAAGTGGGCCCCACCCGGGGACCCCCGGAACCTTCTAAAACCTTCCCGGTACGATACCGGAAAAATCCTGAACTTTTCCGGAACCCTAAAAATACTTTCCCATATATGAATCTTTATCTCCGGACCATTCCGGAGCTCCTCGTGACGTCCTGGATCCCATCTGAGACTCCGAACAAAATTTCGGTCTCACCATATTAATATCTCATTTTATACCCTAGCGTCAACGAACCTTAAGTGTGTGACCCTACGGGTTCGGGAATATGTGGACATGATCGAGACACCTCTCCGATCAATAATCAATAGCGGGACCTGGATGTCCATAATGACTCCCACGTATTCAACGAAGATCTTTATCGGTTTGAACCACGATGTCGAATATTCCATTCCCTTTGTCTCGCGATATTTTACTTGCCCGAGATTCGATCGTCGGTATCACCATACCTAGTTCAATCTCGTTACCGGCAAGTACTCTTTACTCGTTCCGTAATGCCACATCCTCTGTGACCAACTCTTTAGTCACGTGCTTGCAAGCGATACAGAATGTGCTTTACCGAGTGGGCCCAGAGTATATCTCTCTGTCACATGGATGGACAAATCTCACTCTCGATACATGCAACCCAACAAGTACTTTCTGAAATACCTGAAAGACACCTTCATGATCACCCTGTTACGACGTGACGGTTGATGCCCCCAAAGCATTCTTCCGGTACCAGGGAGTGGCATTATCTCATGGTCTAAGGATCGGAACATTTAACAATGGAAAGCTATGCAATATGAACTTTGTGACGTGATCGAATTGCCTAACTTAATTTGGGTCTGTCCATCATGTCATTCTCCTAATGACATGACCCCGTTATTAACCGACATCACATGTCCATGATTAGGAAACCTTAATGTGGTGCCCCCGGTTTTAAGGCCGGGAACTCCCTCGTGATTACTGTATCGGTCCCTGGATCAGTAGCCGATACACACGAGTTAACCTGTATATCATTGTCATACATGCGTAAATAATTAAATGGACCGATAAGGTCGATGATCTGATACCTGTAGCCTAACGGCTATAAACTTGCAGCGGAAAATCCAACGAAGATGTGGCCCATCAATATGCCATACCCGACAGGCAACTGACTGGGGGTTACGCCCTAGCGTTCGCAATCGTAATTGCTTCTTCGGAATTGATATCTCCTTCGTCTGGCCAAATCAACAAGCCAGGTGAGTACATTGAATGTACTCGCAAGCTATTCCCACAGGAGGAAATATACGGCAATATTTCATGCAGGGAATAGATCAAGGGATGGCTCTACTCTAAGTTGCAGTTGTGCGGAAATGTAAGTTCTTGTTCGAAATACAGAATAGTAGATTCAAAAGCATTTTCGAAATCAACTCGTCTCTGTCGAGACAGCATCCGGTGCTGGACAATCCAGCAGAACAATCGTTGACTAGAGGTCGGTAGCTCCGCCTACCGCCTCGAACAATCCTTGCAACCTACCCGCGCTGCCTCCACGCGGCCCGGGCTAGGTTTCCTCTTCTGCAGTTCCTCGCTACCAGACCGTAGCTTAAACTGCTCACTGTGGGCACATCATGCCCACGTCCTTAATCCCATTTCCCAGCTTTCACAAACAAAACTCAGTCTAACCAGTGTGTGGCCTTACCAGTTCATGTCCATGACCGAGGACGCGGCTATTCGAATAGATTTTAACACTCTGCAGAGGTTGTACGGCTTTACCCACAAGATGTAGGTCACCCAGGGAGTACTTTGCAAGTATACTGCCAGGGTTATTACAACGAGACCCTTCCCTCGTGTTCACACCAGAGCCGGACTCGCTAGGAGGACTACCCGACCCTCTTCATCTCAAATGACAGAGATGGGACTCTCCCCCTTTGTGTCGGACCATGTTCCACGTACCTTGTAGGACTCTACTGAGTTTTACCCTCACAATACGGTGAGACCCATGAAAAGCTTTTCCCCTACTCAGTCCCGTGGAGATCCTCTAGGGATTCTACGGATCCACTAGCACTTCAACCTAACTTCCCACGATTCCGGGCTCCGGTATTAGACGAGGTACCAGGTCCAGTCCTTCCCATAAAGGACATGTGGACGTACGGTGAGGGAACTGATTCAGCGGCACTTAGGTTCGGTCCTTAACTGATTCGAGCAGGACTCCATATCCAACCATCTCCTCGGGTAGCAACCGGCTACCCGGCAAATCTCATTTCTCACGTAGCGACCGGCTACTTTACCACCTCCAAACTCCCTTAGCATTCCTGCCCGAATCCAAATCCTCCATCATCTCATTCAGGGTTTTTAATAAACATTTCTTTGTAAGTGGCACCTCGGTATGCATTTACACACCGAGGGTTTTGATCCCAATCCCTTCGTATCGTTAAAACTTAGTTTTTACTACAGCATGGCTAAGCAGGGCTAAAGCCTATATTCCTACCTAATTGGTCGGTCGAATATCAACCGACTAAATATTCTTAGGGCGACAAGGATTGGATTTCAGATCCTACCTCATATGCAATTACTCGGCGTAACTACCCTAACATAAAATTACGTCGATATCAATATAGCATGCAGGTTTGCAAACAAAATACTTAATGTTCATCAGTATGGGATTCAACATGGTCAAGGTGGAAATAGCTTGCCTGGCAGTTCTGGATCCTGTTCTTGCTCTTGACGTGAAGGCGACTCTGGGTCTTCCTGACGTACGTACGGCACTCCCTCAACTACACGTCGGAAGAAACCGGCGAATGAAAAGAAGGAAACCACAACTCCAAACAATTCCAGAAAAAGAGAGCATGCAATCGTGGCACATGAAATGACGATTACCTTAATCAGGTATTAATAATCATGTCGTTAGGGTTAACCGTTCCGACTAGCGCTCTTATGACTTCATGAGAGCTATAGCTATTTTATTGTGCTGTTAGGTTAAAGTATCCACTTTTACTATTCCTATGAATTAAATATGGATAGGGCGTGTGTGGCTTAAAGAATACGGACGTAATATTCCAACTCATTTTCCTACTGGTCCAACTAACGCTACGAATTGATCAACATTCCAGAGGGTGGGTTTTTAATCCTTGGGCTGCGCATGGTATTAGATGCTACAAGGAATAAGCATGGATTTAGACCCTAATGCACATGCCCTAATTAGATTCGATTTTAAATTTCTGATGACACAAAATTTGTATTACTTCTAAACTCTCTGGAACCATTGCAATAGTTACGGAAATTGGTTACTAAAACTTTGACCGGTCGGAATAGGGCACCCGGTTCTGAACCAGAAGAAATCAGCTGGATTAATGCGCTTGTTAATTAGCAGGTGCGGCAGCTCGGTTAGGGCAGGGCTAAGATGCATTTAATTAGTGAATTAACGGCAGCTCGGTTATGGGCCAAGCGGCGTTTGGCCCCGGTGCGCTGCTTACCTGTGGCTCTTACCGGGTAGTGCAGCTACTCCTACTGCCCAAGCCACTGAGCAACTCGGCTCCAGCGGCGGTAGGACTCCGGCGGGGATTGGGGCGGTCGGCGGCGGGGAGTGGTTCCGGCAGCTGCTGGAGCCCAAGGTGGCTGGCCGGCGCCTCCTTGAGGTAGCAGAGGAGGGCGCCAAGGGGAAAGGGGCACAAGGAGGAGCTCAGATCGGAGCTGATGAGGATGACCGGTGCTGATGCTGCGTGGAGGCGGTGCTCAAGCGCGTCCGGCGGCCCAGGCGGCGGCTTGCCGAGCTCGGTTGCTGGGAGCGGAGAGGGCTGTGGTTCACGGCGTGGTGTCCCAAGGGCAGCTGCTGGTTCCTCACTCTAATTTGAGGCCGGCGGTGAGCTCAGATTCGGGGAAGACAGGAAAATCGCCGGAGGCTTGAGCTTGGATGCTGGCGGCTAAGGGGGTGGCTTGGCCGTGTGGTGCTGGGAGCTCCCGAGTCCCTTTTTATAGGCGGCGGAGCTCGGGTCAGCTGGCGCGGCAACTGCTCAGCTATACGGCCGGTGACGGAACATGGTGCTGAGGCACAGGGCGCGGCAGAGACCATGGGGAGGTGCGCGAGGTGGCGTGGCTCCAGCTGCTTGCTCGGACGGTGCCGCTCCGGCGTGCGGCGCGGCTTTGGCAGACGCGCGCTCGGTGGCGTGTCAACGGGTGGCTCGGCTGTTCGGCGTTCGGTGCGGCGAGGGGAGCTTCCAAGGTTCCACAGCGACGACGAGCTGGACCGGATGATGGGATGGCTCAAGAGCTGGAAGCAGGAGCAGCGGCAGCAACGACGGCCGGCGCGGCTTTGGGGCAGGTGCGCATGGGTGCGTGTCGACGGTCAGCGCGGCTTTTTCGGCGCTCGGCTCGACGGTAAGCTCTTCCGAGGATGAACAGGGGCAAGGCTGGCGAGACGATGGGATGTATCAGGGAGCAAGGTGGCGAGCTGGCCGGAGATTTAGGCGACGGTAGCGCGGCTTGCCTCCGGAAATGCACATGGCTGCAGGTGGCGATGCACAGGCACGCGTACTGCAGTGTGCCAGGGCACGGCCAGGGCGTGCCATCGAGCGGCATGCTCGCGTCCTGGAGTGTTTGGTTGTGCGTAGACGTGTCCGAAGCACCGGAGATGCTGGGATGAGGTGTTCCAGGTATGGGCAAAGTTAGGCACCATCACGTCCAGCATTAGGAGTGTTTACCGAGAAGGCCAGGGTTGGCATTGACCAGAATCGAAATGAAAGAAGACAAAGGAGAGTCCCTGGACAGGAGTAACAGACATGCACGTGAGCATAGTGCAGAGTAGCCATTCTGGAGAGAATATCTGGTCAAAAGAATGGGGCTTTGGTCCATGTTTGAGGGTAAATGGTAAAAGAGATAAAGGTGTTCGATGGCAGCCATTGATATTTTTGTACTGATCAAGTTCATGCTTTCGTGTATTTGAGATCCTGAATATGAGGAGATTGTTGTATAAAATTATCGGAATTTTCCGAGCCATAATTATATGAGGTGCAGTTCACTGTGTAGTTTTGTCCTTGTGTTAATTATTTCAATTAATATTTTTGAATTGGGCATTAATGTTTTATTTTATTTCTGGGTTAGATTTGACGTTAAGTTGTCTCATGAATTTATTCGGGGTTCTTAAAGATGTCGAGGATGGCCAGGTCCTGCGATCAGGGTTTCTATAGAAATGGGGATTTAATACGAAAGGGTGGTCGGGCCGAGGGACTAGAGCTTCCTGGGTGCGGCAAGGCGATGGGGATGCATGGTAACACTCTGGAACAACAGGGTCTTGGTTCCGGGACATTGGAGTTCAGGGTGCCGCGAGTGTATGTGCATATCTGCACTGGGGAGTTCTTGCATATATGTGGTGGCATCGATAATAGAATAATCATAATAGGTTATAGGGCTAGGTCTTGGGAGAACACTTCCGGCATACTCACACGTATGCATCGGTTTGAGGCAGCGCTGAACGAGGAGGTGGGGTTTCGAGCGATTTGTCGAGAAAGGCGACAATCAGGGTTTACGTGTATCTGCCGAGGTAGGGTTTCGGGGAAAAGTGGTATATACTTGCCGAATTTGGACTAAGGAGGGGTCAGGACATATGGTTCGATTATCCGGGGATTGGACCCTACTGCTGGGTATTGTGGATTTGGCGAGAAAGAGGATTCTAGGGGTAACGTAGGAGTAGACTAGGGTTTGTCGAGACGGATGGACGTTAGGGTTAGCGATAAAAGAAATCACCAACCGCGGTAGGTTTACGGCCAGGTAAAGTTTTAGGTTTCCGCAGACAGGAAAGATATTGGTGGGACATTATAGCTTAACTAGGATCACATCACCTCGGTTCGGGTCTTTCGGTCGTGAGTCGTGCTTAGGGATTTTACCGTTCGTCGAGTAGGACGATAACAGGGTTTTGGGTGTATAGGGTATATGGGTTTACATCGGTACTAATCCCACTTAGGACGCACATGACCTCTAGTTTAACGCAAAAAGTTTTTGTAAGCCCTAATTTTCGGGTTTTTAGAAAATCGGGATGTGACACTTAACCATCATTTAATCAACGAGCTAGCCAGATAGAGGCATTGCTAGGGACACGGTGTTGTTTATAAAACCACACATGTATTATGTTTCCGGTTAATACAATTATAGCATGGAGTACAAACATTTATCATGAACAAGAAATATGATAATAACAATTTATTATTGCCTCTAGGGCATATTTCCAACAGTCTCCCACTTGCACTAGAGTCAATAATCTAGTCAATAAGTAAGCACTTAACACCTATGGTATTCCGGTGTTATTCATATGCTTTGCATGTGGTAAACTTTTTCAATGGATCTGACATGTTCAGGTCCATGTATTTGCAAATCTTTTGCGTCTCCACGCATCACTCATTCTCGAATGAGTTGGCATTGTATATGTTTGGTCACTTGGTGGGACCTTAATTCCTCGTCCTGAATTATGTTGCCACCATTGTCGCACAATAGAGCTTCATAGTACTGGCTCACTTGGAACTACACCAAGTTCGATAACGAACTTCTTGACTCAAACATCCTCCTTTGTCGTTGTTAAAACGACGATATACTCAGCCTTCGTTTGTGGAATCCATCAAAATGTTTAACTTTGGAATTCATCCAAATCCAGCATGGAACCTCCTTCCAGCCCATTGTGCCACCTTTTATTAAACACATAGCCTAATTGAGATAAATTGTTTGTATCTGTAACAAAACTAGCACCGATGTAACACCTTACAATGGACCGTTTGTCACCTCTGCATACAAAACATATCCTTAGTTCTTCCAAAGTACTTAAGGATATTCATAGTATTGTTCAAAGATCAACATGTGATCATTCTGGTATATGTCCGTAACACTCAGAGCATACGACATATCTGGTTTGTGTGCATAGCACGGCGTACATGATTACCAAAAAAAATGCTCATGCGTTTAACTCATCAAGTGTTTGTAAAACACTGAGTCTTGCATCAACCTCTTCCATGCGACAAGAACCCTTTCTTGGCGTTTCCATACTGAACCAACTCAATATCTCATCTATGCACTTTGGCTTAACCATATTCGGTGCCTCAATCTATCTCCATAGATTTTGATGCCCAATATGCTGTTTAGCCTAAGTCTTTCATCAAAATCTAATTTTAATGAAATCTCAACCATATCAAGAAAAGACACATAATTTCCAATCAACTATATGTCGTCTACATAAAGTATTAGAAATATGTCTTAGCGCTCCCACTTACTTTCTTGTAAATATACAAGCATCTTCACCGTCCCTGATGAAACCAAACTCTTTTGACAATTTCATCAAGTGAAAATTCCAACTCCGTGATGCTTGCTTTAGTCCTCAAATAGAACGCTGAAGTTTGCATACCCTTTCTAACATTCTCTAGATCGACAAAACCCTTGGTTGTATCTCACATACATCCTCGGTCAGCTTCCTGTTAAGGAACTTAGTTTTGACATCCAGCTGCCATATCTCTTAATTGAAATATGCAGTGATTGCTAGAATAATCCTTACAGACTTAAGTATCGCTACGGGAGATCCAATCTCATCGTAGTCAACTATTTGAACTTAGTCGAAAACACTTTGCGATAAGTCGAGCCTTTTAATGGATGGACACATCCACGTCTGTCTATTTTATAGATCCATTTACGTCCGATAGGCTTCATGCCTTCCGGAGAGTCTACCAAGTTCCAAACTTGATTTTCGCACATGAACTCTATCACGGAATTTATGGCGTCCAGCCATTCAGCGGATTCAGGGCCCATCATTTGCTTCCTTGTAAGTTGCAGATCTATCGTTGTCACAACAACAATACTTCATCCTCAAACCACGCGCTGTTTTAGTACAAAGTCTGCTTAACCTACGCGGTTCAGCTGCAATCTCGACCGAAGTCTCTACAACACATGTAGTGGCTTCCATTTCAGTCATAATAGGAAACTCCAGAACAACTTCCGGTATTGCGCTACTCCGACCTAATGACAAAGATTCTCCAATCTTGCCGAGCTGCACTGTCCTCCCACTCACCTTTTCGCAAGAAACACTTTCTCGTGAAATCCACCTTTTGTGACAAACACTTTTGTCTTCAGTTCGGTGATAGGAGAAATACCCAAAAGTTTCTTTGGGATAACCTTTGAAGAATCTTTAATCCGATTTTGGTTGTAAACACTTTACATATGCTATGCATACCAAAATTTAAGAAAAGACAATTTGGGTTCCTACCCATGCCATAACTCATATGGTGTCATTTCAACGGATTATGATGGCACTCTATTCAGTGTAAAAGCGGTAGTCTCTTAAAGCATAATCCACAAAAATATAACGACAGTTTTATTTAATTACATCATCGATCTAACCATGTCTAACAAGGTTTGATTACATCTCTCGGACACTCCATCACTCTATAGCGTTCCGGGATGCGCAAGTTGTGGAACAATTCCATAACTCTTCAGATGTTCGCTAAACTCGTAACTCAAATATTCTCCTCTACAATCCAATCATAGACATTTGATTTTCTCGTTACGATGATTTTCTACTTCACGCTGAATTTTGAATCTTTTCAAATATTTCATACTTCTTTCTCATCAAATAGATATATCCATATATATCCACTCAAATCATCGGTGAAAGTTTATGAAGTAGAGGAATCCACCATACACGGCTACACATATCGTACTTCATACATCATTATGTATAATTTCCAAAAAGTTAGTCGTCCGTTCAACTTTGGCCTATAAACGGATTTTTAGTCATCTTCCTTTCAGACAAGATTTGCAAGTGTCAAATGATTTAAAATCACATGACTCCAAAAATCCATCAACATGGAGTTTCTTCATGCATCTCTTTCCAATATGACTTAAACACAGGTGTCACAAATAAGTGAAATTCAAATCATTAGCCTCGCGGCGTTTTAGCGTCAGTGTTATGGATGTTGGTATTACCATCAAGATTTAAATGATCCATCCATTATGGAGCATGGCCATAATTTGAACAACCATTGTTCTCATAAAGCCGAAACAAAATAACAATTACTAAGCACTTATAATCAATCTCAAAGGCTCGAAAGGATGCAGACGGTGAACATAATAAACCCTTTTATTTAGTTCCCAATGTGCATCACTACCACATCTTTTGCTAGTCTTTTAGGCCATTGTAGTTCTTGTATCGTGTTGCATTGTATGACACTCATACCAACCGATCTAGTATCACATACCCAAGAATTACATTGTTTACTAGCAAAGAATATATCTACAACATGTATATCATCTATATACCTGAGCTGGACTTTTCCAGTCTTTTCTTTTTTTGCCAAATATTTTTCAGATCCTCTTTCAGCGTCCCCTCTCCTTTTAGAAGAATCTATCAACATCAACAATGGCACCAGTCACATTGGCACATAGTCTTAGGATTTTAGTCAAGTACTAGCACCCTTAGACTTGCACTTTGAAATTGATCACCATCATCACATGATTGGCGTTCTTTCGGATTCCACTTTTAGCTATCTTTAAGTATGGTAAATAAATTACCCATACACTTTATCCATCCCATCATAACATTTTATGATGAAGCTACTATAGCTCGTAGGGAAGTATGCGAGAATAATTTCAGTGCCAAACTATTTAGAAATCAAGACGCCTAGCGCCTTCAATCTTTACATATACTCATACAATATGAGCACACGCTTTCTCACTAGATTATACTCAGTCATCTTGCAGCAAAACAAGGTTTTAGATATCACATATCTGTTACTCCTTGCTCACTTCTGAAACAATCCTTTCAGCTCCTAGATTATCTCATAATCTCCTCAATTCTCAAAACAATTTTGTAGATCAAGTTTCACGGAGACAAACATGACTTTAGACAGTAAATTGGAATCATTGCTCTTGGATTAATACAACTTATTAAATCACATGGAGCTAGGTCAGGTTACCGAAAGTTTGCAATAGGACTTTATCTTAACTTGGCACTAATATGGTACCATTCCGTATCATTACTACCAGATCAATTCAGTTTTTCTATCTCAATTAACAAGCTAAGTGTAAGGTAGATAACGGATGCCAATGACTACTACGAACTATGCAAATTCACTTTGATTAGTTGTTCATGATAATAAACTCCCACTAAATTCAACATCCCTCATAGTTGTTTTAGTGGTACATGATCCAAATCCACTATACCAAGTCCGATCATCACGTGAGATGCTGTAGTTTCAATGGTGAACATCAACATGTTGATCATATCGTCCATATGACTCATGTTTAACCTTTCGGTTCGCTGTGTTCCGAGGCCATGTCTGTACATGCTAGGCTCGTCAAGACAACCCCAGTATTCTGCATGTGCTCCGAGGTCATGTCTGCACATGCTAAGCTCGTCGAGACACCCGTCGTATGTGAACGTAGAGTCTATCACACCCGATCATCACGTGGTGCTTCGAAATGGCGAACTTTCGCGACGGTGCATACTAAGGGAGAACATGAACATGATATTACTTTATGAGGGATCATCTTATAATGCTACCGTTGTCATACAAGCAAAATAAGATGCATAAAAAGGATAAACATCACATGCATAGATAATGTGACATGGTATAGCATTTTTCTTCTTGTGCCTTTGATCTCCATCTCTAAAGCACCGGCATGATCTCCATCACCACCAGCATGGCGCCTAGGTCCTTGGGCGCCGCACATGATTGTCACCACCACGCGTTGCAACTACAACTATTGCTAACCATAGCGATAAAGTAATGCAATTACATGGCGTTTGGAGTTGACACGCAGGTCATACAAAAATATTAAAGACAACCATATGGCTCCTGCCAGTTGCCGTACTCATCGACATGCAAGCCGTGAAATATTACAAAACATGATCATCTCATACATCACATATATCACATCACATCTTTGGCTATACCACATCACATGCCCCTGCAAAAACAAGTTAGACGCCTCTACTTATTGTTTGCAAGTTTTACGTGGCTTCTAGGGGCTGCATACAAGAACCGTTCTTTACCTACGCAAAGCCACAACGTGGATTCAAGTATTGCTATTAACTTCTTCAAGCCTCCCGTTGCAATTTAGATCTCACTATAGCAAGAGAGACAGACACCCGCCAGCTGCTTATGCAATACAAGTTGCATGTTGATCGCAGAACCGGTCTCATGTGCGAGGACATATAAAGTTGGTCCGGGCCGCTTCATCTTACTATCCCGCAAGATCCAAAGTGCACGAAAAGAGGTAGCAACAAGAGAATCAACGCCCACAATCCAATTGTGTTCTACTCGTACAAAGCATCTATGCATAGATCTAGCTCTGATACCACTGATGGGATTCGTAGCATAGAAAACAAAAAATTTCCTACGAGATGCAAACGAAAACCTAGATCCAATCTAGAAAACCAAGATCCAATCTAGAAGAAGCTTGCAACGAGAGACAGATCATATTTACATACCCTCGACGAACACGTCAACGCAGCGGATAATTTGACCGTTGTCGATGAAGCCCGCAGCCTCCCGCAGCTAGGTTATACCTCCCAGCCGCGAGAGGGATCTTCTCATGTTCCAATCCGATCAAGCACCGCAACGAGCGGCACCTCCGAGATGTGCACACGTACGGCTCGAAGACGTCACCTCCTTCTTGATCCAGCAAGGCGGGAGATGAGGTAGATGAGATCAACTCCGGTAGCACGACGGCATGGTGGTGGAGGTGGTGGGGTTTCTCCGCGGACAGGGCTTCGCCAAGCGCTGCGCACGAGAGAGAGGAGATGGGAGAGAGGGAGGCGGCGGCTGGGATGGATCTCTCCGGAGGGCTGCCCCTCCCCTCCTTTATATAGAGGAGGAAACTTGGAGGAGGAGGAATAGTACCCGTGAACAGTACACGCGTGAACAGTACGCACGTGAACAGTACCCTCCCCCAAGTAAAGCCTCCCCTTTCGATCTTATCTCCTATTTTTAAGGGATATCGATCTTATCCATCTAGGAAGGGGGGTTACTGTTCACGCGACACTATTCACATGTGTACTGTTCATGCAGTACCCTTGGTCCATGTAGACTCCTCCGGGATAAGTGGGCCCCACCCGGGGACCCCCGGAACCTTCTAAAACCTTCCCGGTACAATACCGGAAAAATCCTGAACTTTTCCGGAACCCTAAAAATACTTTCCCATATATGAATCTTTATCTCCGGACCATTCCGGAGCTCCTCGTGACGTCCTGGATCCCATCTGAGACTCCGAACAAAATTTCGGTCTCACCATATTAATATCTCATTTTATACCCTAGCGTCAACGAACCTTAAGTGTGTGACCCTACGGGTTCGGGAATATGTGGACATGATCGAGACACCTCTCCGATCAATAATCAATAGCGGGACCTGGATGTCCATAATGACTCCCACGTATTCAATGAAGATCTTTATCGGTTTGAACCACGATGTCGAATATTCCATTCCCTTTGTCTCGCGATATTTTACTTGCCCGAGATTCGATCGTCGGTATCACCATACCTAGTTCAATCTCGTTACCGGCAAGTACTCTTTACTCGTTCCGTAATGCCACATCCTCTGTGACCAACTCTTTAGTCACGTGCTTGCAAGCGATACAGAATGTGCTTTACCGAGTGGGCCCAGAGTATATCTCTCTGTCACATGGATGGACAAATCCCACTCTCGATACATGCAACCCAACAAGTACTTTCTGAAATACCTGAAAGACACCTTTATGATCACCCTGTTACGGCGTGATGGTTGATGCCCCCAAAGCATTCTTCCGGTACCAGGGAGTGGCATTATCTCATGGTCTAAGGATCGGAACATTTAACAATGGAAAGCTATGCAATATGAACTTTGTGACGTGATCGAATTGCCTAACTTAATTTGGGTCTGTCCATCATGTCATTCTCCTAATGACATGACCCCGTTATTAACCGACATCACATGTCCATGATTAGGAAACTTTAACCATCATTTAATCAACGAGCTAGCCAGATAGAGGCATTGCTAGGGACACGGTGTTGTTTATAAAACCACACATGTATTATGTTTCCGGTTAATACAATTATAGCATGGAGTATAAACATTTATCATGAACAAGAAATATGATAATAACAATTTATTATTGCCTCTAGGGCATATTTCCAACAGGGCTCGCCGCTGCCGGTCGATTCCGTCCGCCCGCAGTTCCGCCCGGACCGCCTGACCGCCACTCCGCCACCAATTGGAGCTCCCGCCGACTGCAGCGCTGGAATTGCGCTGCCTCCTCCAACTCCGGCCACCCGCACCTCCGCGCCCGATCTCCCTCCACCGGCCACCCCGTGCCGATTCCCAGCCGGTGAGCCCTCCTCCCACCTTCCTCTCCTTTTCCCCTCGCTCAATTTCACGCCGTCGTCGCCCTAGCTGCTCCCGCACGAGCTGCCGCCGAGGACGACGAGGCGGTGCTGTGGAAGGACGGGGAGGCAGCGATGGGATCGAGGGCACGACGAGACGGCGGCGGCCACGGCGAGCGCGGAGGGAGGCCGAGACGGCGGCGGCCACGGCGAGCGCGCGACGAGGGACCGCGGAGGAGGGATCGGCTGCTGCTGGCGGCGATGGGGTCGAGGACGAGGCGGGGGAGCGGATTTGGGGATTTTGGTTTGGGACTTAGGGGATTTGGAGCCAAAAATTCTCCCGCCAGCCAGCCCAAAAGGTTTCCCGAGTGTCTCCCAAATTTGTAAAGTATAAGTTTCCCAAATTTGTGCTGGAATCGGTTACTTTCCCGAGTGTTTTATATTTTACCGAGTGTTTACATATTAGCACTCGGGAAACTTATACTTTACCGAGTGTTTTTTTTTCCGAGTGCAAACGTCTACACTCAGGAAGATCCCGAGTGTCCGATAATATACACTCGGGAATACTGAGGGCACTCGGGAAAATCGCAGATTCTGATAGTGTTGGAAATATATGCATGTATGTCTAATACCATATTAAGAGTTCGTCAATTCATGTTTCTTTCAATTAGTAGTCATGCTTTAGCGAAGTTGTAACTTAAGTACCATGATATAAACTATACTTTTCTTTCCGATAACTAATGTGTAACTACTCAATGCTGTAACTTGAAGCTTATATGCTACGTATGTTTTGCATAGTTTCACCTTATTTTCATCTTGAGATTGTGTTTGAATCCTAGTTTATCAACATCCGAAATTACATATTTTTTATTTTATATGCCGTCTGCGGGGTGCTACAATCCCATGACAACGCGCAAGATATCACGTAGATGATCCGAGTTGGAGCGACGTTATGCTCGAAAGTCAGCAAAACTCAGCGTAATGTCTATTCCAATGATTACTAGACTGTTTTGGAAATGTCAATGACAATGAGTAAGTGTAGTAGTACTACTGAAATTCCTAACGATTGTCGGTGCGATCATTGATAATGATACGTGATTTGTATTTAATTCTATGATTAAGTGCACTTTTGTGGCACTCATGTCCTCACAGAACCTTCATTGGTGGCCGACGATGTTCTTTGACAAAATGCAGTCACTGCAAAGAGTGCTTCTTTTTAAGAGAAAATCGAGGAACTACAAGGAAAATTAAACACTGTCTCGTCCAGAAATATTGTTCACCAGGGGCATTTCCCATCTGATGGTCAAATCTCTTCCCCTTTTAACAATCTGATTCCTCTGCAGTTAGCTAAAAACAAGGCTTCTCGTGGCCGTAAACCATGCAGTCCAGTGAATAAAAAAGAATCAGCAGCCATTGAGATCTGTTAATTGCATTTGCAAGTCAGAAGAGCAGGAGCTCACAATCACAATGCATGTGTCGGTTCTTAAAGAATGCAAGCACTGCAAAAAAAAATCCCTAATAGCAGCCAGCAAATAATAAGATTAGCACATGCCGGAAATTAAGAAGGGTTTTTTTTTCACTCTTCTTGCACATGGCTTTACTCCTATGGAGTATGGAGTATGGATGCGAAACCCGAACGAACGTGGGGCTCTGCTGATTCGCCCGTGATGCTTTTACACTTGACAGCCTAAACAATGGTACCAACCGTAATAAACTAGCAAAAACTGTGCGTACTGTGTACTACGAGAGGGCAGCGAGTCAATTAATGACCACAAACTAAAGTCACAGAAACGAAATAGTAATACATTTTCACTTACAAAAAAAATTCAAATGAGAAGCCACTTTGTACAGCCCAACAGGCCTAAGAGAACGAGTACCGGAGCAAATTACACGACGGGCCACGTGGAAACAAAGAGGCAGCGCAGCCCAATAAATTCAAATGAGAAGCCACTTTGTACAGCCCAGTAGAAGCCTAAGATTTTTATTTTATTTTATTTTTGTATTGAAGCGAACAAACGACTCCAATGAATTAAGAAACTGATGGTACCCAGTTGTAGGTTGGGCTAGCATGGCTGCAATTAGAGGCTCAATAAATGAATCACCCAATTCTTCACAGGGAAGTGTATCGTCTGCCGTGCTGATTTGAGGGCAAACCCTGCCTTTTCCTCGATCACAGCCCTCCAATCTCCTTAGCTACTTCAACGCCATCGCTGAACTCTACTCATACAAGCCTTCAACGAAATGATGGAGAAGCGGATTTCCCCTTTGTTTCTCAAAAAAGGCATAATGTTATAGTAGTGAGATTCACATAATAGAAGTCAATAGATTCCATCATCACGAAACAAGATATTAATTCTTGCAACAAGATCTTACATGCATCTCTCTCTCAACAACGACGACAAGCGATGCGTACTCTAGTGTACCCTACCTCCGGGTTTCCTAGGCTCGCATTCTTGGTGGGTTTGGTCATCGATGGCCATGATCTTCTATTCTCGTGAATATGGATGCTTCCTATTCTTTGAGTTTCTAGAAAGAATTCTTGATCTTTTCACCCGATGAGGCATCATAGCTATGTGACAATAGCTCTAGCTTGGTGGTGTCGCCATCCTCTCCTCGTGTGTAATCCTCCAAGGTGCGATAAAATTCTTCGGTGGTTCTTGGGAGGTTTTGATTGAGCGCCCGATTCACCTCTCCTGGAAGTTGCCTTGCATGCAAGCATCGATCACCGTCATGCTTAGGGCACTGGCAATATGGTTGCGAACCTTGGTGAAGCGCTTGAACAAATTTCATAGGGACTCTCCTTCCTTTTGCTTCAGGGTGAAGAGCTTGTTTGACAATAGAGGTTGCGTGAAGTTTCCTTGAAAATTGACAATGAAGACTTCTTGGAAACAATCCCACCATCGAATATAATTCTTCTTTTTGTTGAAGAACCACGTTTGGACTATCCCGACAAGCACAAGTGGGAAAATATTGCACATCTCATTAGTCCTACTCTTGCAGCTCAAATAATCATGGCGTACACTTCCAAGAATTGGAGGGGGTTGAAGTCCCCGTTGTATTGCTTCAATGTGGGTGGCTTAAACTTCTGGGAAAGATGGCTTCTTAGATTTCTCTTGACGGGGGTTTGCAAGTTAGCCTATATCATTTACCTCATCAATGCCAATATTGTTCATTGTGGGATTGGTTGTCACTTTCCTCCTCAGAGGAAGAGAAAGATGAACGACCTCGGGGCCTTCTTCTCGATGAGCGTGAATGGTCATGGCGGCACCTTCCGAAGTCCGTAGCCATTCTGAATTCCACCACTCAATCTTCCCAGTGTGCATTGCACCCCTTCGTAATGACTAGGGTGCGTCATACTTGATGCTTGCCCTCCATGAATAGTGCTCCTTGTTGGACAGACATGTGCTCGTCGTGACACGGCCTCCGGGCGGTGATTTTCTTCTTGCCTTGGCCTTTCGAGGAGAGGTGGTCGTGCTATAGGTGGAACCATGTTTGGAGGCACTCTTGTGAAGGTCAGCCCCTAAAAGGGGTTGAACCACGAACCATTCATGATGGTAGCATGCGCCATAGGGGGCAAGTGCGGGAAGTAGGCAGTGTTGAACGTTGATGCTCCTCCATGAGTCAGCTCAGATCCTCTTGACATCACATGGTTCGTCCTAACGATGTTGGATGGAGGCGTCTGGGACGGTGAGAGAGGCGGCATCACGACTTAACTTTGGAGGCATGGTGCGACAGACACCCATGGTGTTTGCTTGAGGGACTCTGACCAATATTCGGAGCGCTCCAAGTTCAAAATTCTTGGTGTTGCCGAGAGCTCTCAAGTTAGATACGAGCTCCTCAAACCTCCTTGAAGTAGTGTCAGGAATCCTTGGCATGCCTTTGCAGACTTCGGGGGTGTCCTCGAGGAGTTCCTGGCCTTCTGGTACGATCAGCAATGCGGTCACGAGGAGGTCAATGGAGATAATCTCGGTCCTCGACGTGTCTAGCATCGGGGTTATCTTCTTCGGTTGTCTTCGCGTTGTGCCTTTGCAACTTCCCAAGGCCACCCCTACAGCTCCCCGTTAGTGAATTGGAACTCTAGGCCTCCCTCTATGAGATTTCTTATTTATGGGATGGATTTACAAGCCTCCTTGGGGTTTATTAGGCAAGAGCCCCATGACAAAAGACCATGATCGCCCTTGAGGGAGGAGTAAGAGAGGGGGCAAATGGGTAAAACTCGGTCTATGAGTTCATGGTGGACTAGGGAGGTGGAATGGTGCATGGTTCACGGTGTACTAGTCTTCAGATGCACATCCTAATGAGCCCCTCTTTGACCTTTGACTTGCTAATTGCTTGTTGACCTTTTGACCCTCCTTTATGACATATAGATGCCATATAGGACTCCGTGGGCTGCCCCGTATAAGATTTAGTAGCATCCCGATAGGATCTATTTGATGTGATTTGTTGAGGTATAGTTATAAAGATTTAATAGTTGTGATATGTTTACGTGCAGTTATAATGATATATCAGCTTTGATATGTTTAGGTACAATAATGATTATCTATCTGTTGTGGTTTGTTTAGATATAGTTATGATAATATTCGGATGTGGTCTATTGAGGCACAGTTATGAAGATCTGAGAGGTTTGATTTGGTACAGTTATGATGATCTGTCGGCTTGATTTGTTCAGTTATAGTTTATAAAGATCTATTGGTTCTGGTATACTAATAAAAAGAGGGTCCATAACGACCAAATATTTTTCCTTTCTGTGGGGACTCTATCATGCTTATCTTTTTTTGGTTAACCCATGATGTATTTTTAATATATAATTGTTCAATCATCCCTCGAGCCAACAATGTCTCAACTTCTCAAAATCTATAGATTTTACGTGATGATGTGTGATACATTTTGCAATTGTCTAATTAGTAGTCACCTGTTTTTCAATTGACCCACTGTCACTTTTTTCTAGATCATTGGATGAGATTCCATTCTCTAACATATAAAATAGCCCAACCGTAGCTCTCACGCTCCCCAACCCTAGCCTCTATCCTCCTCTCCTTCCCGACTTCGGCAGCCACTGTCGCCGGATCAAACTTTTCCTCTAAATCTGACAGGGCACCAGTTCTTTTCCGTCATCGTTAGACACCCCCACCCCTAACCTTAACCCCTAACTCTCCGGCTTGCCTCTACCAACAACACCGCCTCCACGTCGTTGTTGTCTCCGGCTCGATGCGAGCCTTGCCTCATTGGTACCGCCACCTCTGCATCGTCATCAGCACCAGCTCGCCACCCCCGGACACGACAAAGATGCCGGGAGGAAGATGATTTAATAAGAAAAAAATTAGTGTTGCAAAATTGAACAAACAATCATCTGAATGTTAGCAAATCCATACATTTTTTTATTGTTTTGGATACTTAAAAGTAATTTTGAGATTGTTAGGAAATGCGTACACTTTTTATCGTTCCGGATACTTAAAAGTACCCCACATGCTGTTAGGCTAGCACACAACGTCCATTCCAAATTATCGAACCCTACCTGGGTGGTTGGCCTCATGAGCGCGTCCCTTATTCACACACTAGAATAGATAGAGAATGAAGATAAATTCATGAATCTCAATAAATTCTTATTGAACGCACATTATGTGTAAATTGTAGCACTACAATTTAGAGTCATATTTCTATAACTCTACCACTCATCAAGAGATGGTTCCCTCCCCATGACTACTTTGTTTAACTTGTAATTTCGTTTTTGCTCCACGTGACTAATTTTTGTTCGACTAGTACTTGCTTTCTTCCGTATGATATTTTTGTCCCGCCTGCAATTTCGTCTGTTCCAAAACGTTTTCCCTTTTGTTAATCATAACTACTTTTGTTCCGTTAGATTCTTATTTGTTTCAAATAGGTTTCATTTTTTTCTACGTGACAATTTATTTTGTTCCACTAGAAATTTGTCTTGTTCCGCTAGTATTTCATAGTTGTTCCAATAGATTGCTTTTCTTTTCCACAAGTCCATTATTTTTTGTTCCATTGGTAATTTTTATTTGTTCCATAAGCAAAAGTTAGCACTGATTGAATATGAAATACTGGATTAATTTATATTAAATATTAGAACATTTTTTATGTGCAAGTGGAACAAGTTTTGACGAGCTATGTAACAATCACAGGAATAGCTAGAACATTTCGCCATACCCTATATAACATTAGTAATATTAATTTGTACTCCATCCGTTCAAAAATGTAAGGTGTATTTTGATTTGTTAAGATAAGATTTTAATCAACAACTACTTCATTAATATATGATTTATGTGACATAAAATTAATATCATTAGATTCGTATCCAAAAATACTTATTTATGATTATAATTTTGTATTTCTAGATGGAGAGAGTATTAAATTTAATTTTTTATTTTTCTAAAAGTTCTCTTTTTTTCTTTAACACGTGATAATTGTATGTTTATTTCTATTTCGTAATTATCATGTTATTATGTGGTAATGCTAACTGAAATGTAACGACATCATCAAACAAGCGAAGAATAGAGGGAACTAGGAACATATACCATTGTCGACTTAAATACACGAATTTGGAATATGTAAAGACAGATTATGATCAGGATCAAAGAGATGGTTCCAGCGCGGGAAAGATCCAGCATATTTTTATTCCGCGCGATAAGATATTGGGCCGATCGATCCGCGCTACGTGGATACATGGACCGGCCCAACTGAGCGATTCGACGGTACGTGTGGCCCGCGCGATAAGGATGGGGATCCGGTGGGCGGTGGGTGGCGAGATCCACGCAACCCACAAGTCCCACATGCTGAAATAACCAAGACTACTGGTCGCGATGCGGCGGGCCCACTCCTCGCTTGCGCGGACGCACCCCGTTTCGTTGTACAATTGAATTTCTGCGTTGTGATTCGTTCACTCTCGAACCCCACTCAATTCTTCTTCCCTCCCCCTTTATAATTGGCTTCTCACCGCGCCTTCCTTTCCCCTTCCACCACCCTACTCTCCCACTCCTCTCCCTCTCGATCCAGCACGAGAGCATCAGATGGATCGGCCAGCGCCGGACCAGCGGCCTTCGCTCTTCTCGCCGTACCAGATGCGCCGCTTCAGCCTCGCCCACCGGTGAGCCGCCCCCTCCAATCCGCGCCGGGAATTTGGTCTCGCTGGGTTCCTGCGTACTCGTTTGACTTCGGTGGGTATTTATTTGTGCGCGCGCAGGGTGGTGTTGGCGCCGATGACGAGGTGCAGGGCGATCGGCGGGTTGCCGGGGCCGGCTCTGGCGGAGTATTACACGCAGCGGTCCACCCAGGGAGGGCTTCTCATCTCCGAGGGCACCGTCGTCTCGCCCGCCGGCCCGGGGTAATCTCGTCAGTTCATATCTCTGCCCCCTTCGGTTTCGCGGCCGGCACATGGCCGATGCTCCTGCTCCGAGTAGTTTACTAGTTCCATGTGCTGGTCTTAGATTACAGTACCATCACCACTACTATAGTCGTTTATTCGGGTCCTGAGGATTTATTTATATTTACTAGTAGCACATCGTCTACGGTGTGAGCATTCCTCTGATGAATATGCCTGCTAAACCTGGCGGAGTGATCCTCTTACAAGAGGTTGTTAGGCCGATTGGTCACGCTGGATATTTGGTGGGACTACTAGCCTCATCAAGTGGGATCTATATATTTCTATTAGTGGGGTTGGTTCGATGACCAGCACAAGGGAACTGCCCTGTTTATACTTTCACTACTACAGAATGGTCTATTCGTAGCGCCATATCCGAGGTGGTTTAAAAAAAGTGCCACGAATAACCTATGTTGGAAGCGGTTAGCACGAGAAAACCGCCTCAGATAACGATTCCGGGAGCAACCGCCACGAATAACGACCACATCGGAGGCGGTTATAAATAAGCAACCGCCTCCAATATTATTCGAGGCGGTTAACTATTTATGACCGCCTCGTATGTCGACGTTATCGGAGGCGGTTGCCGATATATAACCGCATCGATTTAGTCGATATCGTGGCGAAGCCTTTTTGGGAGGCAAACGCCAGAGCCCCCGGCGTTTGGTTAGCTGCGCAAACGCCGGCGGACGTGGCGTTTGGCGCCTTGTTCCGGGACGCCAGACCCCCTAGCGTTTGGTTTAGGGGGGCAAACACCAGACCCCTTGGCGTTTGAGTTAGGGGGGCAAACGCCAGACCCCTTGGCGTTTGGTTTAGTCCCACCTCGCCCAGCGACCACGCGGTTGAGTGGTTTATATACCCGGCTGCGCGTTGCGGGTTGAGATCTTTTGTATAGTAGTACGCCGTGGGCCTTTGCGTGGGTCTTCCTCATTTGATACCGACCCGTGGGTCCCCCGTGGATATGCGCGGTCGTGTGCGTGTATAGTGGTGATGAGCTTCCGAGCAACAGGGCACGCCAGCCGGGCAACAGGGCGCGCCGGCCATTTTTTTGGGCCCTCAGATATAGGAGGCGGTTATCTTTACCTAACCGCCTCGGATAAGTGTATATCGGAGACGATTGTATTATTCTGAGCGGCTCTAATAATACATTATCCGAGGCGCTTACGAAAATGTAACCGCCTCCGATATGCCCTTATCCGAGGCGGTTAATGAGTTTTAACCGCCTCGGATGAGCTCTTATCCGAGGCGTTTGCATAACCGCCTCCGATGTATGCTCCCATATCCGCAACCACTCTGTCGAGGCGGGTGCTATAACCGCCTCGGATGTGCTATTTTAACCGCCTCGGATATCGTTTTCTGTACTAGTGTTTAATGGGTAAGGTATGACATATGTCCGGCGTGCCATTTAGGTCCCTGATCTTGAGAATCGCAGCTTCAGGTCCTTAAACTTGTTTTAAGTGTGTCAGTGTAGGTTCAAGCCGTATTTAATTAGCAACTAATGATCATGTGGCACTTGGTTAACTTGTGATTTTGGTTGAGCTTAAGTGCCATATCATCTGTAATTATCAATGAAGTAGGATTTGGACCTCTGTTGACCGACTAATACAGGTTCAGGGACCTAAATGTCCAATTCGCAAATTTAGAGATCCAAGGGGATCAGTAGCCAGGTTTCATTAACCAGCACGTCATGTACCACTCCATGATGCGTTATCTTGTTCTAGATATTTGGAAACTTGAAAGATAAATACCCTGTAAAAATGAGCTAAACTCCATGAAAAATCAGCTGTACAAGTTTCCAGAATTTCTCAAAGAATAATCAGATATAGGACAGAGCATGTTCTACGCCCATGCAAATATTTTAAGATCAAACTCAATACCCATAGAATTTACAAAATACGAAAAATAAAAAATACTTATAGAGCAGTGATCAGTGGGGATCACTATTCATTAAGTTTTTTTATTATCTTGCAATTGAGATTAAACTTAATCTTTAATTTTTGTACATAATTATGGAACATGTCTTCCCCCTATATTTCGCTATGTTTTGAGAAATCGTTAAAACTTCCACACAAGATTTTTGCTTATTTCCAAAATTCAGCCCATTTCCTATGGATATTTTGCCGTATTTGAAATTCTATGGAGGTTCTTCTGATGCTCATGATTGATGAGCAAGCTTATGCTCGTTTTGTAGCACCAATTCAGACAATTAAGTAACAAAACATTGTTATGGATAGGTTTCCTCATGTCCCTGGAATATACAACCAAGAGCAGATTGATGCATGGAAAAAGGTGGTTGATGCTGTTCATGCCAAGGGAAGCATCTTTTTCTGCCAATTATGGCACGTAGGCAGAGCTTCTCACCAAGGTATGATCATTTTGTGCGCAATGATAAAGCAATTTCTCTGAGATCTATAACAGGTTTACAAATGCAAACAACCTAGATTATAAGTTGATGTCCAGGATTTTTTGCTATTTCCATTTTTCGAGGCTCTAGGAAGCAATTGATTATGCCACAGTTTACTCTCTCTGGATTTCTACATATTGAGTTTGTCAAATTGAAGAAAAACCTATGTAAAACAGTCAGAACTCTTGTGTTGTCAAAGAAATAATGACGAATTTTTTGTACTAGGTTCAAATCATTCTCTCCTCGGGTGAATTTTAGTTCATAATTTTGAAACTACATGTAAATTTTTCCCTGTGAAAATGGTCGTGTTCTGACGCAATTGCTGTTTGTTGTTAATTTGAGGATAGTCTAGTTAGGGTTAGTGGGAGGAACAAAGGTTTTATGGCCGTGAATCTGGGCAGTAAGCTGATTCCCTGTTTTTCTCTTAAGTTCCATTTCTTCTCTCACGTAGTCAAAACTCAAAAGAAAGAAAGTTTTAATTTGAATGAAATCCAGTAAATGCACTACGGAGAATAAGTCACATTCTATTGTTGTTTAATGTAAGTAGTGGGTGGCTCACGCATTGTGCGGCTAGATTTTTTGTTCTTGTATGTGATTCTTAGGACATTGCTAGTCTACACCGTTATAATTTGGTTCCACTAAAATAAGTAGTGTAGATCTTTTATTTTTTTTCTAAATCTAATCTACAATGTTATACTGTTGCCCTGCCAAAATAAGGGCATAGATCTTTCACTTAATCTTGATTAATGTGAGTACGAACTACATCATCTATAACCAACATGTGCTGACTGCTGAACAAGTATGATCCATGAGGTGAAAAACTGAATACCATCTCTATATATCTATAACCAACATGTGGGCTTCAAGGCACCACATTAATCAGAAATCAAGAAATTCTCACATTATTTGAGCACTAATAGCATATACTGATCCGAACGTAGGATCCTTTGTTTTGAAAGCTGACTAATGTTCTTCCATCGATCAGTATACCAGCCGGACGGCGCTGCTCCAATATCCTCAACTGATAAGCCAATATCAGCAAGGTGGAGGATACTGATGCCTGATGGCTCCTACGGCAAGTATCCCAAGCCAAGGTGCCTTGCCGCATCGGAAATACCGGAAATAGTTGAGCAATATCGTCAAGCCGCCATAAACGCCATTGAAGCAGGTAACAAAACGCATAAATTCACAAACTTTGTATACAGCCATATAGGCATATACCATCAGAAATGCCCGTATATGAGCTCATCCGGAGATGAACTGTGTTCCCAGGTTTCGATGGAATTGAGATCCATGGTGCTCATGGCTACATCATTGATCAATTTCTGAAGGATGGCATCAATGACCGCACCGACGAGTACGGTGGCTCAGTCCCTAACCGTTGCCGGTTCCTATTTGAGGTGACCAGGGCCGTGGTCTCTGCCATAGGATCAGACCGAGTTGCAGTGAGGGTATCACCGGCCATCGACCATCTCGATGCCTACGACTCGAACCCGCTGCAGCTCGGCATGGCCGTCGTAGAACGGCTGAACGCCCTCCAGCAAGAAGCCGGACAGCTTGCTTACCTCCACGTGACGCAGCCGAGGTACACGGCCTACGGGCAGACCGAGTCGGGCCAGCACGGCAGCGCCGAGGAAGAGAGCCGCCTCATGTGCACCCTGCGAGGCGCGTACCGGGGCACGTTCATGTGCAGCGGTGGCTACACGCGGGAGCTCGGGGTGGAAGCGGTGGAGAGCGGCAACGCCGATCTGGTGTCGTACGGGCGGCTGTTCATATCGAACCCGGATCTGGTCGAGCGGTTCAAGGTGAACGCCGACCTCAACAAGTACGTGAGGAAAACGTTCTACACTCCTGATCCTGTCGTGGGTTACACGGACTATCCGTTCCTCGGCCAGCCTAAGTCGCGCTTGTAGTTTATATGTGATTGTGTAATGTATCTGGAGAAATAAAGGGAAATATCGGTCGGTAATTTGACAGTATTTTTACCAGGTGTAAGGACGGTGATCTGTAATGTATCTGGAGAAATAAAGGGACATATGGGTAGGTAATTTGACAGTATTTTTACCAGGTGTAAGGACGGTGATGTATTACTGTTTGGTTTAATAGATCGTCTTGGAATAAAACTAAGACTTTATCCTGCGATCTGCGATGAGGAAAAAGGTATACCTATGAAAACGGCAATGTTATTAACCGACAAATTCGTTGCGCCATCCATCCGATCCTTACATAAGATACATATATACATATAACATGGGTGGTAAAAGTCTACTATTCTTTTTTCACCGATGATCGGAGATTTATTGATTCAGTAGATAGTAAAACAGATTAAAAAAACTGAAACGAATACGAGCTAAAGAGATCTCTGATAAAAACGAAAGTTAAATCAAGATCCTCTGAAATCATTATCTCTAGCCCCATCCTTTGCATCCGCGTGTTCCGCCAAACCTCCAATGAAGAAAAACAAGCTGACTAATCTCAATGGTTTTGAAGAGCCACATAGCCGTTCACCCCAATAGGTAGGAACCTAAGATCGCCGAACACGCTGTGACCAGGGATACACTCCTCGTAAGACAGGTTGCCGAACCGCTACTTCTTCGCCGAATTGACGAGGAAGAAGACCACAAGCACGAAAGAACGAAATAGGAGAACAAAAGGCCAAGAGACATTTGGCACCACCAATATCGCCACCACTACCAAGTTAGACCGAGGCGCTAGGCGACAAACTGCCAGATTAGGAGCTGTTGATCCGCGGGACCAAGGTTGTGTTTGTTTAGGCTGCAATTTTTTGATAAGCAGCTGGAGGTCCATCCTGAAAAGCAGCTGGTAGACAAGTAGCTGAGCCGTTTGGCAATGGTGATTTTGGGTTGGTTTGACAGTTGTAGCTATTGGTTGAATGTCTGAAATGTCCTAAATACCCCTGATTTCTGAAGATGTTGTCTAAGTGTCAAGTAAGCACGATTTAATAGTTTTTGACGCGATTTTTTGCTCCTTTTTCAGTAATAAATTGGAGCAGATCAGCCCATCATAATTCATAACAAGCCCAAACAAACATAGTTACAACATAAAACTACTAAATCGCGCTTGCAAAAATAGTAACAACAATTGAAATTGTGGGTCTCTGTCTTGGAAGAAGAAACACATGTTGCAGTTGCAAGTAATGGCAATAGAACGAAAGGGGTATTGTAGCAGACATGGGAAAGGAGCATAGTAGAACAACCTCATTCTTGCAGAACTAACTATCATGAAAAGAGTGCCTTTAATTCTGTCATGCATAATAATTGGATAATTGGACTGAAGGATACAATGAAAGAGGTAAACAACATTGGAAGGAGAATATCAACAATATTACCAGTCAGATACTGCAATACTGTGAATCAACTACAGAGAAATGGTTCCATATGTAACAAGGAATATCCCACCTTCAATGAGTTCTCGAACTAGTTAACTACCAACAAACCTGATCATTGACCAAATTAGCAAACACCCTGAATGCATGTTGTATGAAACCAAATATATCGACATATAATCATTTCTTAATCTTATACAGGAATCAAATCTATGTCCCAGACTCATAGCCTAAATTCACAGAAGCATGGAGTCTCCAACAAAATCCATTGAAACAAGGAATTCCTAGAAACATATCACTTTTTATTTTTTTTACGAGGAAGAAACAAATCACTCGGGGGCTCCCCAATCCAACACAAACTAATCATGCAAAGAGGAGGTTAGGGATGGATTCCCGGCTGGCGGCGAGGTTGGGGGCGCTGGTGGTGGCGGTTTTGTCGGCCTTGGCAGCTCGGGGCGAGGGAGGGGGCGGCAAAGGACGGTTGTAGGTGGCGGCGGCTCTCGAAAACCCTAGGCCGGGCGTGCTAGAGACCCCCTGTGCGGCGGATGAATGGGAGGAAGGTGCTTAGGGGCCAAAAATTGAAGAGGTTTCAGATTATATACCCGATGGCATTTTTCCATAAATACTATCAACTTCGAGGGTAGCATGGTAATTAGGGGTATGGGAAGCGGAGGAGGCTGCGGGAAGCACATCAAATGGTGCTTTTGGCTTGATAGTGCATTTTTCACTAGTGCTTTTGAGAAGCACTTCTAAAAAATTGACCTTTATTTCGTACGATGCCGCCGTCAAAGAAACACAAATCTAACATAGAACGAAACCTAATCTACATGCCAAGCGTCGATCCAGGGTTCCTCCCTCCTGGCACTAGATTGGCTGCTAGAGGTGAAGAGAACAGGCAAGAATGTTGGTGGAAGAAATGGGAAATAATGATCCCCTCTCGCTCACCTCTCACGCCGGCTAGGGTTCTTCCATGTGGTAGAAAAGTCTAGTATTATATTATTGAAGGTGTTATTAAGACAAGCCATAATGCCACATACCAACTCAGAGTTTCCAAAATTTGAAAGGTAATTAGGGAAAAAAGATTAAGATCTCGAATTCAATACATTCTCTAATTCAATACATACTAACCTTTAAGATTTGGGAAAGTTCTATTTTTAGTTTTTGTACCATTGGCTGAGTTTAGTTTGATCCATAAACTCTTAAAATAGAAAATTTTGACCTTAATTTTAATATCGGACATATTCCGGTCACTGACCCTAGTCATGCGGGATGATTGATGACATAGCGATAGTTTCACATGTGTGGCAGCTTAGTTAGATGAAAAGAAGAAAAAATCATAAATTTTTAAAAATATAAATATAAATATAAGAATTTTCTTTTATAAAAGTTGAGGAAAACATTAAAAAAAGATATTCAAGAAAAATTATTAAAAAATCAAGAAATTTATTTAAATGAAAATTTTAGAAAATTTAGAAAAAAGAATCCCTAGAAAAATCAGGGGATTCGAGAAAAGTCACATATAATTTATGAACATTCATTAATCATAAATTGTTTGAGTTTTCTCAAATTCCCTAGGCTTCCCAGAATATTTTTGATTCGTTTATTTTCCTAAGATTTATGATTTTTTTCCTTAATTTTCTTCAAATTTGTTGATTATTTTTTCAATTTCTCCAAAATATAATTTATGAACATCCAAATTGTAGCAATGATTACAACTGAGAAGCTTACAAACCATAGTAGTGTAACATCCCAATTTGAAAAGTTTTTAATATATTTTTATTGAAAATAATGTATAGTATTTAAAAAATTAAACAAAGCTTTATTAAATCTCAGAAAATTAAAATGGATTAATTTGATTAGTAAGGTGGTACCTTTTCAGATTAAGATAAGATATTTCAATTGAGTTAAAAAATCACTTTTGCGAATGAATTGTTATATAAGTATTGAACCTTTTTCGTATTTTCCAAGCTTTTTTGCATTCCCATGTTTTCCAAGACTTAGAAATCATTTTTCCTTTCGGCCGAATCCTTACCTTAGCCGCTTGACCCATATCCCTTCTCTTCTCCCCAGCCTATTGAGCATAGCAACCTACCCACCTGAGGACTGTTGGCGGGCCAAACTTGTAAGCGATTTCTTCATCTGTTCGAATCCCAAATCCTAAATAAACCTGACTCGGAAAGGAAATATGAAACCCTAACCGGTTTGGTGCTCATGTATATATGCAGAGGAGGTGCATCCGACCCAACAAGGCATGCGACAAAGCAAATGTAAAGGGAAAAACATGGAGATCTCGAGAGGGGATAGTAGGGGCAAAACAATAGCGAGCTCATCCGAGGGAAGGAAGGAAGGGAAGGCGCCACATACCGGAGGCTGATTCAGAGGAAGAGGCGGTTTCAACCAAGGCTAAGGAGAAGAATGCTACGAAGAAGAAGAAAATGTTGAGATTCATGCAGCGGCAGATCGACTGCTGCATTGTGAGTGAGGACGACACATTCTCATGGAAAACCTAATGGAGGGTTTCTTGGCCAAGTTGCCGCAACAACTCCACGACCCTCTCACCAAGATAAACACAGACCAAGAACCGATTAAGGCTAGGATGACCGCACTACAGGAAGAACTGTGCAAGGAGTAGCAGGATATCCTAGAGCAGTACTACGCCAAGGGCTACGTCGAGTACGAGATCGACAAAGAAGATGATGAAGAGGAGGAAGAGGCGACAGCTCCGAATCCAAAGAATGTTCCGGGAAGGGGTTGTGAAGTGGGCAGGAAGTACTAGGAAGCTCAATTTAAATGAAATTGTCACTACCAGTGAGATGTGTCCTATCTATATATCCTAGATCCATCTTGACCTATGTCAGGTACCAGTGCTTCTGCTCTATCTTATTAAGGTGGAAATAAGTCACCATATGTATTTATATGTTATGAGTTATTCTAAATGTTTCTAACAAAAGGTAATTTAGATTGACGCTCGTTGGAGCTTCTTTTACCAATGTAGGCTAGAAAGCCCACTTTTAGAGATCAGGCGTGAACTTGCTTAAAACTGGAGAACATACGTGGATTTTCAATTGTAGTGTACTATTGTCTGATCGCTCCAGAATCGCTGGAATTTGTTTGATTTGCACTCCCATGACATTATTTAGAGGTACAACTCTGATGACCTATAAATACACATGATTAATTGTAGCACTTTTAACTAAAAAAAGTCGAATCCACGAAGAAGCAGTGATTTGTCTCATTTGGTCCAAATATGAAATCAAACAAACAAAATAAAAAGTGAAGGTTGAGATGTACAACTATCTTTTTCAAATAGTTGTGAACCTCTAGGATATAATAAATAATTAAAAAGAGCAATTACCCGACTTAGGAAATAAAAATTATTTTTAGAATAAAAAAATAGAGAATAATACTAATTGTGCTAGAAGATGTATTCTAATAGCAAAAAATGAAGCATGAGGTATATAAGTTCACTAGTACAAATTCTTATTAGAATATTGGGACTCTAGAATAGCATAAGACACAATTATTGTAAATATATATCTATCACTCATGCATCAAGCATCATCTCCTCTCTACCAATGTCGCATTGTCTTGCAAACGGGGACGACAAGACAAACAAAAACTACTATTATCTCTTTTGGGGTGTTAGACAAATATTCACAATTAGTTGCAATAAATTGATTGCGCTAAAGACGGATGACAATCATTATAAGTCGATAGTGCCAAAGATGGATAGTCACCACAAATATAAATAATTCTACATATATAGTTACTACTAAACACCCTGTAGCCTCGATGACTACTCACATATCATGCAAATCAACAAGAACGAAAGGTAGATTGATTCAATAACTTGAAAAATATCAATATATAAACCAATTTTGAAGGTCTTGAAGATTGTAGATGAATTACAAGGATTATGTAGCTATGGAGGCTTGTTGTGATAGGTGATCTATGAGTAGAATTCATGGTGATGATGAAGATGAAAATCTAGGGTATCCGAGGGGCGCTTCCTAATCTATCTCGTTGCCTCCCTCTTCTGTTTGAGACGGGAAGGCTTCAATTTATGCAAGCGCTCCACCAAAGGATTTCTAGAGGTGAAATAGATCTACTCATGAAAAAGCGCTCCACATTTCTGAATTCATTTTTTTGTGGTGTTTTTTCTGCGTGCAACAAATAAAAGAGATAATTAGGGAACATTTTTTACCTATCCAATGTCATATACTCGGCCGTGAGAGTTCTATTGGACTGTTAAAATTGTGAGTTTGAATTATCCCACGTGGGTTGCTATTGCCTACTTCCACATGGCCGTAGAGAGACCTTCTTAGGCCACTGGAGCATTTGGGCTTCGTTGCCTCTTAGTTCGCTTCATCATTTCCTCTAAAAGAAATTCGCTTCGTCATGGGCTGCATTTGTCAGCTAGGCTACGGCTGGTGAGCCCCTCTCTTGAGTGACGGTGTCACCATTCTCAAAAGAAAAAGTAGTGATGGCGTCACGCTTAGCGCAATGTAGTGTTGTGCATGATCTGTTTAGTTGATGGCTTGATGCACAGCTGTAAGCTTGTGTCTTCTCTAAATGTTTTAAATAAAAATTTATATCTTCTCTAACACAAGCTAGCCATGAGCTAACTTATCTGACGGCAACGAAACGCTGAGGAGCGTACAAAGTGAAAGTTTGACGAGGATGCTAGTAACACAAACGATGTTTAATTACCGCTCCCGCTCTACACCTTGCCACGAGAGTGAGCTGTAAGCTTGCATTGCTCACAAACAGAGGGCGGCGGGTTGCACGTCACCCTGAGTTGTATGACACACGCGTCGATGGTCTGGAAAGATGAGGAGATGTGTTACACCCCTCTCAAAAAATAAGATAAAAAATGCTACGCTACAGTCTAAAATTAGTGGACTTATTTTTGTATTGAAAATTCAGACAGATTTATCTCTTAGACCGTGCACCAGATTTGAGATCTGTTTGAATTCCCGTGTTTCTCTTGACGAGATTAGTGAAGATTCCGATCACCAACACATGTCGAGTAAGGTCTCAGCCATAATCTTGATGACAAGTTCTGACCACCATTATTAATTGAGTAAGGTCTAACCTCTTAGCTCAACAATAGATTCTGACCACCTATACTTAGCGGGAAGAGAAAATAAGAAGAAAAGAAGACATGTTCTTCTTTGGCATGATTGGATTATTGTATAGTCTGTTACCGTGGACATGACTAATCAATTAGTTTTACACTCTGCGAAGGTTGTACACTTTATCCACATAACACAATCTCGTCTTATTGCCAACCAGACATCGCTAGTGTAGTACAAACCCATTGGTAGTGTCGACGGTTATGTCTAACCCACACCCCATCTGTAGTACGGCGATGCCCACATCAAGCATAACTATTTACTCAACTAAGCTATGGCCATATAGCATGAGGTTGCACTCAATCTACAATTATTAGTCAAACATGTTTATTGACCCTTAAAAGATGCGACAACAATGCCGCACCTTAGAGTATAGTTTAGATAGAGTTTCAGTAAGGTAATGCTCAACAAATTCACAGATATCAACGAAGTAATAGATATTCAAAGCATGTAATATTCTTCACAGGAGAAATATCAAAAGGTACTACTTTGCATGGCTAAGCATTATTAACTCTATATTAAATAGACATCTACTCTAAGATCAA
Source organism: Stipa capillata (assembly GCA_019208055.1). NCBI lineage: Eukaryota > Viridiplantae > Streptophyta > Magnoliopsida > Poales > Poaceae > Stipa > Stipa capillata. The sequence continues at coordinate 26,521 of JAGXJF010005517.1, read as the reverse complement.
AACTAGGTAACAAGGTTTAATTCTAGTTTTGGCATGACCGATAAAATATTTAATAAACAACATGCAAGTTTATAATCGATTGAAAATACAATGACTTTAGAAATATAGGATCAACATGATCAAGAACAAGGGGGCATGCCTTCGTTGATGGTTCCTTGGGGTTCTTCTTCTTCTGGAGTTTGTATTATCCTAACCTTATCACTCCCTATTCGTCATAACGGCTGCAAAAGCATGAATACGATAAATAACATAACACCATAACTCCAAAAGAAAGAACAAACGATGAAAGGCGTATAGAGGGTAGCAAGATTATGATAAGTTGGGATCCAACGGAAAAGGTAGCAAGATGTAAAGGTAAGTAAGGGAAGGCTCTGTAGAGTTAAGGCTAGGGTTACCCACTTAGTTTATCTATATACTTATATACATCAGTAAGGCTATTACCCGCATAATCCACCTAGCTTATACCTAGTGTAAGATCCCGCAAGCAATATAAACCCTATCGTACCAGAAAACATCTTAAGCCATAACTAGTATACTAGTCTTCAAATACCAACAATTCGTAGCATGGTAGTTTGCACATAAAGATGCAAGGGCTACCCTAACGTACAACATATATGCATATATATATATATATATATATATCTCCAAGATAACCACCTACGCATACTAGTTCCACATGGCATCAGTGAATACAACATTAAATATTGTTGCAAATCCAATATTTCATCCACACCCCAGTCTACCATAACACGAAACAAGGAATAGATACTGAGCATACGATTAAGCAATTCTGGCAAAGCATATATATGGCTACTGTTCATGGCAGGAGATTAAAGGTTATCACAGATAATGACCTATCATTGCATGCAATATATCTATAGTATGTCTTATGCCCAATTAAACCCTAATTCTTATCTAGGATGGATCTAGCATTGCAATCTCATACATGAAACCCTAACATGCTATTTGACTACTGTACAACAACCAAATCTAATTCTCAATTACTAACTAGACGCTACATATTAACATATGATAAGGACACACGATCTGCAGCAAACAAGTGCACAAGATGGTACCTATACATGCTAACATCATAAGAAAAATAAATTATGCTAAAAAATATTACCTCAGAATAAAACTAGATTTAAAATACTCTTGACGAAATTTGGATCTATTTAGATTAATTCGAAATCCTCTCACTAGATTTGAAGTCCAACACCACCCTTGGGGATTTGGGCACAAGTTCTTAGGGTTTTGAAGGTGCTTGGGGTGCAGGACTTGGTGGTGCACCCGGGCTGTTTATAGGTGGCTGAAGAAGGGATAAGGGAGAGAAGAAAATAGAGCCCTAGATTGGTTCAGATTCGATTTTAAACAGCATAAACTGCACGGATTCAAGTCGTTTAAGCTGTGGATAAGGGAGGTGTGAGACCCACGGGGTGCGTTTTTGCCTTGCCTGCGAAGAAACAGAGTCAAAGAGGGTGTAAGACGTGTGGGCGGGTCGGACCGGGAGAGAGAGCGGTTGGCTGTTCAGGAGGTTGAAGATGAATATGACAGGCGCAACCCACTGTCATTGGCTATAGGAGAGAGAAAAAAAACTGATGTTGAATATGTTTGGATCTTATAAGCCCTTATTATTTTTCTATATGGATATTTTGTTCTACTAGTAATTTCATAATTATTTTGCATGTCTACTTTTTTTAAGATTACAAAGAAGAAACACATGACATAAACACCACAATACATGTATATATCCATACTAGCATGTCCTCTATTCACATGCTAGATTAGATGGAGAATAGGGAGAAGTTGGTGAATCTTAAGAAATTCCTAGTTAACACACTCGTGTGTAAAATTGAATACTATAATTTGAATCCTTATGGATGAAGTCATGTTTCTACAACTCTGGTATCCCATCAAGAAATAGTTTTAGACTACTTTATTTGACTTGTAATTTTATTTTTTTTGTCACGAACCCCGGAATTATATATGAGTAGGGGAACGAATGATTGCCAAGGACCGAGAAACCAGTCAACCTGGTGGCACGGTACCTGCGCCGTACACACCGAGGCAGAGTGGTCCGACACCTGACCAACGCACCATACGCTTACCAATGTCGTTTGCCTTCACCGTTGGTCAAGCCGGCTGGAAGTGATTAAACTTTCCAAAATCACATAAAATTCCAAGATCCGGTGAAGACCTAGCGTCCTTCTCGAGTTCGATCAACACAACGACTTCGGAGGGGGCCAGCAGTGGTACCCTCACTCTAACCTAGTCCGGAGACTGGTGAGTCACCCGAAGGCCCGGTACCATTCCCCACACCCTGCCCAGCCGGCCAACGCATCCCAGCTGGTGGGTCACTCAACCGCATATCGTCCCGCTAACCGAACCGGGAGAGCAACACTAATTCTTCACGGCTAACCCATACCCTTCAATTCATACACGCATGGTGTATGGGCAGCCACAATAACAACTCAATATCACAACAAAACTCTACTAGAGAAGGGGTAGGGATAATAAGCACTTCCCAAACCTGGGGTAAGTACTTTAACATACTTACATTGCGACTCGGAAGTCGTTTACATTTAAACACGATATTACAAACAACAGCGAAAAGTAAGAGAGAACGTAGAGATGGCAGCCCTAGCCATCTCCAAAAGCGCCACAAAAGTAACCCCTTGACCAAGTTGGGCAGTCCCTGCAACTAAACATCCAAATCGAGATAACCGGAGTCGTAATACACTATGATACGGGAACAACCTGCAGGAATGGAATTCCCGAGTGAGTACTTTCGTACTCGTAAGCTGCTAATGTGCTCATTCCAGGTTAATCTTAATCTTAGCATGGTAATTGACATGATAATGTGAGTATTTCAACATAACATGGAGAAATAAGCTAAACAAGCTATCAATTTCAGCATACCATGTCATGTTTCGACAATTCAAGTAAACAACTTGATAAACCATACAATAAACATCTCAATTCAGATTTGGAATTAGCATGAAGACAATCATACAAATTCCCAGATTATCACATTCAAGCTAGGTAAAGCATTTTCGGAGTTGGGTTGAACCACCCAAAGCTCCCATATCACATAATCATCAAATTGCATATTTGAGAGCATTGAGATAACCATCACAATCAAATCATATTATTCTCCCTAAGCCTCATAACCTAGGGAGATGCCGAATGGGTTAAACCGCCCAATTCGACTAATGTATAGTGAGGGAGAGTTAAACCACCCTAGCCTCACGCGAACAAGTGTTCCAATGGGTGTTCGTTCATAGTAGGCCAACTATGACCATCCAGCTCCACTCGCTAACACTTATCGCCGTGGGTGAAGAGTACAACCCTATGCCACTGGTATCAGCTAGGTTGACCGCCTGCTGATCCATCAGTAGGTGACAGTACCCCGGCTCTCACATCTCACCTTAAGGGGGGTTCATGTATTAAGTTAAGTGATTTAAAGGACACATCCTTAACCACAAACAACGACAGCACTTGCACATGCTAGTAGTCTCACGCATCACCAGCATCATTCAATCAACCAAACCAAGCAAAAGAATAACTGGAATATTATCAACAAGTGAGCAAGCTTGCCTGGTTGTTCGAGATCGTGAGCCTATTGGGAAACAACTCCAGAATTACCCTGCTTGCCCGATTCTATCGAAATGATACCCAAAAGCCAGAAAAACAGCAAAGGGATATAAATCAAAACCAGCAAGAAGTAGAAAGATAAAATGTATGAAATGCATCCTAACATGTAAGAAATTCTATTATGAGGCTAACGCAATTAGATCGTTTAATTTGGATTTTTAGAACTTAAGATATGAATTATAGGGTGTATGTGTTACTATTGGGATCTTTTAGCATTTTCTGCATTTAAATGTTATATAACAGGATTGCATATAAGGAAAACTTCATGCTGGAATAAAAGTGAAGTTATAACTTGTGATATAAGTCGAGTTCCAATTGAAACTAGTGTGAAATTTTAAACATGCATGGCTGAAAGCGTGGCTTGGAGGGGATATATTTGAATATCAAAATTTAGCATCAATGGAATCTACCTCATTCAATCTTATGTTTCAAAAGATGGGTTCACAAAAAGGAGTTGCCTCTCTTGGGGACTATATATATATTTTCTACAAGCTTTTAAGGTTTAACTAAATTTCAACTATTTCCTGCCTTTTTCCTAGTAAAGGAAGATACTGAACCCTCGTCATTCATTTGAATTCTAACCTTAGAGGTTGACTGGTGGGACCATGACCATTAACTTGGCAATAGTTAATCTTATCTGATTCTAATAACAATTGAAGGTACATCCAGCATTTGGTCTTAAGCACTAGTCTAACATTCATGATACAGGGGTGCATGTTAATTAGTAGGATGACCATTAGTGCTTAACTGGATCCTACAAATTGTGATCTAAACTATAGAGGTCTGTACAGAAGCTATGGGTTAGAGATAAAGAACTAAATGTCCTGGTATGTGACTTGAAGACAATGTCATCAAAACCAGTTATCGCCCTATAACTAGAAGCTAACCATGGTGTTCAAGTGACAGCTAAACAATTAATAAGGCAATTAGCTTAACTTTGGTTAATGCTTAACTACAACTTAGCATGTGGGTTTAAGTGCTCATACTTAAGTGGCTGACTATTAGTCGGTGCTGATTTCTCAAACTTTGATACTATGGTACTAGTTAACTGATGAACTTGAGTGATTGCTAAATGTTAGCATTCACATGAGGGGTCTTACGGGTTTGCTTTGCATCTAACCATGGTGGCATATAGAAACTAAGCTTAATCAGTTAACAAACTTCCTTATAATTAGTTGCCAATACTCTCTAATTACAGGTTGGCTAGTTGCAGTACTTTAGTTGGCAGATGGTCACGCCTTAGCTAGTGTATCGTAATTTATTCAAATGTGATTATTGGGGGGCAGTTAAGTATGAAATTTACAACCAAGTTGGATTAATTTGCAATTTATTTATTGTGCTAGTAGCGATTTAGACCATGTCCTACCATAATTTTCTGAAGCAAATATGTATATTACTTACAACTAACTTTTGTTAAAACAACTACCTCAATCAATTAACTAGCTACTAATGAGTCAAAACATCATTAGCTATTATTCTAACAGTGATCATTGGATGGTTAAACAGTTTTTGAATTCCTTAATCAGCTCTCGATGCCAAGATTATAGCTTAAACTGAATTACACTTGAGACATCATAATTAGGCTGGATCAGTATGCCTATCACGGGATTAACTGGTTCACTTACTACTCGGCATACATGAGGTGCTAAGGCATTGCTTAGCAGATAGCCTTCATGGACGCTGGTGATGTTGTTGGGGAAGAACGGCGGAGAGGAGTTTGGGTTGGGGAAGATGGTGGCGAGCTCGGGCTCGGATCCGGGCTGCAAGACTTGCTCCTCACATCCTTGGTTGAGCTCGGAGGCGGTACCGTAGGCGGCAACGGCGTCGCTTCGGGCGGCGGAGCAACCAACACTGTCGGTGGCGGCGGGTTGAAGCGGCGTGCGTGGCTTGGATCCGGTGGGACGGTGAGCTCGTCCACGGAAATTGGTTCGCCGGAGGTGGGGACCCACTCGGGGCGTGCGGTCGGTCGGCGAGGGCGGCGCTCCGGTGCTCGGTCCCATGGGCAGTCGGCAGCGACCTGGGCTCGGGCTGACGCCAGGGAGGACCGGAGCCAGCGGTGAGCCACGCCAGTGGCGAGCGGTGCAAGCGGCAGACGCGATGAGGCGTGCAGCGCAGCGGGTGGCGAGCTTCGCCGGTGAGGGTGTTTGGTAGGCGGCGCGGTGCTCCAGGGGAAGAAACCGAGGGGAGCTCGGGACGGCGCGGGGCTCGGCAGCAGGGCGAGCGACAGAGCGGCGCGTGCTTGGGGCAGAGGAGGAGCCGGCGATGGCACGGGCTCAGACCTGCAACGGGCGCTGGGGCGGCACGGTGCGGCGCTGCGGGAGGTCGATCGGCCGGTGGCAGAGGTGCGCCGACGATGGAGTTGGGTGCGGCAGCAGTTTTCGAGGAGGAGCGGCGTCGGCGTGTCCGAGAGAGGGGTGCCCCTTTTATTCCAAGAAGAGAGGGGGCGGAGCCGGTGGCGGGGTGCTGCTGGACGCGTGCCCGGCCACGCGGCGGCCGGGAGTTGCGGGCGGGCCCCGCCTGGCAGCAGGGAGGGCGCGGCGGCGTGCCTTGGGAAGGAGGCGGCGCTGTGCAAGATGGAGGGCCGAGGCCATTCGGGCGTGCGGGAAAAAAAGAAAGAATTCTGGGCCGGTGGCCCAGTATGGGGAGAGAGGAGAAAAAGAGGGCCTTGGCCTGGTCTGGCGAAGTTTAACCTTTTTTTTGAACCCTAGTGAAGCAAACTTACTAGGGTTAAAAAAAAGGTTAAACTTTGATTCAAAGATTTGGAATAATTTGGGAAGGGAAACTTAATTGCAACCTATATGTCTTCCAAACCCTTGCTTAAATGAACAAGGTTCCATTCTAGACATTTCTTTTATCTTTGTTGCCCTATAGATCAAAATGGGATTTGAGCTCCAGGTAGCTTTAATAATCTTCAAAATAGTTTTGAGAATTCCTACTTGAGCCTTGAACTTAAATAAATTTTGAACATACGCTTTTACATGATCTGGAGGGAAGGGTGTTTATCTGATTGACTCATCTTTGTTTTGTTTCAAAAGGACAGCTTTGAACAATACTTCAATTGAACTTTGAAATGTAGTCTAATGATTTGAAACTCTTGATGTTAGCCCTCTAAGGTATTTGGTACGTATAAAGAATCAGTGGGGTGAAATTTGAGTGCAGCTAGATTCAAGGTTTTGTTTTGAGATTGCTTTTCAGATCATATGTTTATGTTTTTAATCGGTGTCATTTCTAAATGGCTTAAATGCATGCATGTGTCAAGAAGAACCGTAATCATTCACGATGATCTTCACTGATCTCGTGTATTAAAATTTGGGTCATTACATTTTCCCTCCGTGTGACTAAGGGCCTATTTGGTTAGGCTGTGGCTGTTGACAAAGCTGCTGTTGGCTGGCTATTTGGAAAAGCTGCTGTGGCTGTGAGAAACTGACCGTATGGCTTTTGGTTGATCCAAACCATCTACAGTATTTTGGAAAATGAGCATTGAAGCTTCAGCACATTGCAAAAAGCTGGCAGAAGGTAGCTTTTCCAAATAGCTAAATTTGCACTACAAAGCCCACAGCTACCGTTGGCAAAAGCTGCTGAAAAGCTAGCCGTTTGGTTGGGCTGCAGCTTTTTCCAGTGAAAAGCTGCTGAAAAGCCCAACCAAACACCCCCTAATTTTTGTTCGACTAGTACTTTGATTTCTTCCGTATGACATTTTTGTTCCGTCCGCAATTTCGTTTGTTCCAAACTTTTTCTTTTGTTAATCATAACTATTTTTTATTCCGTTGGACTCTTATTTGCTCCAAATAGATTTGTCTTTTTTCTACGTGACAATTTATTTTATTCCACTAGATATTTGTCTTTGTTCCACCAGTATTTCATATTTGTTCCAATAGATCTCTTTTCTGTTCCACATGTCAATTATCTTTGTTCCGTTGGTAATTTGTATTTGCCATAAGCAAAAGTTAGCACTGATTGAATATGAACTGGAACAATTTATATAAAATACTAGAACATTTTTCATGTGCAAGTGGAACAAGTTTTGACGAGCTATGGAAACATTAGTAATATTAATTTGTATTTTTTTATTTTTCTGAAAATTCTCGTTTTTTCTTTAGCACGTGATAATTGAACGTGCATTTTTATTTCGTAATTATCATGTAATTGTGTGGTACTGCTAACTGAAATGTTATAACATCATCAAACAAGCGAAGAATATAGGGAACTAGGAACATATACCATTTTTGACCTAAATGCACGAATTTGGAACATGTAAAGACAGATTATGATCAGGATCAAGGAGATGGTTCCGCGTTACAATTGAGATGGTCAAAACACGCGTATAGTTTAGATAGATGGTTGGTATATGTGATAGTTGTACTGCGTACGTACGCGTAGCGCCATCTACGGAACATAATTCCGTTGCGCTGATAAGTAAAATAGCTTCCAGCCATCGGGATAGAGTTTTTTCTTCAGGCAATACCGGCAGGCTAATTGCACGAGGTGCTGGGTTCGATTCCAGCGCGGGTAAGAACGAGCATATTTTTATTCCACGCGATAGATATTGGGCCGATCGATCTGCGCTACGTAGATACATAGACCGACCCAGCTGAGCGATGCGATGGTACACGTGGCCCGCGCGATAAGGATGGGGACACGGTGGTGGGTGGGTGTGCAAAGATCCACGCAACCCACATGCTGAAATAACCAAGACTACTGGTCAATGCGGCGGCCCACTCCTCGCTTGCGCGCACTCACCCCGTTTCGCTGTACAATGGAATTTCTGCGTTGCGAATTTGCGATTCGTTCACTCTCGAACCCCACTATTTTTCTTCCCTTCCTCTTTATAATTGTCTTCTCACCGCGCCTTCCTTTCCCCTTCCACCACCCTACTCTCCCACTCCTCTCCCTCTCGATCCAGCACGAGAGCATCAGATGGATCGGCCAGCGCCGGACCAACGGCCATCGCTCTTCTCGCCGTACCAGATGCGCCGCTTCAGCCTCGCCCACCGGTGAGCCGCCCCTCCGATCCGCGCCGGGAATTTGGTCTCGCTGGGTTCCTGCGTACTCGTTTGACTTCGGTGGGTATTTATTTGTACGCGCGCAGGGTGGTGCTGGCGCCGATGACGAGGTGCAGGGCGATCGGCGGGGTGCCGGGGCCGGCTCTGGCGGAGTATTACACGCAGCGGTCCACCCAGGGAGGTCTGCTCATCTCCGAGGGCACCGTCGTCTAGCCTGCCGGCCCGGGGTAAACTCGTCAGTTCATATCTCTGCCCGCTTCGCTTTTGCGGCCGGCAAATGGCCGATGTTCCTGCTCCGAGTAGATTACTAGTTCCATGTGCTGGTCTTAGATTAGAGTACCACCGCCACTACTATAGTCGTTTATTCGGGTCCTGAGAATTTATTTACTTGGAGCACATCGTGTACGGTGTGAGCATTCCTCTGATGAGTATGCCTGCTAGATCTGGCGGAATGATCCTCTTACAAGTGGTTGTTAGGCCAATTTGTCACGCTGGATATTTGGTGGGAGTACTAGCCTCATCAATTTGTCACGCTGGATAATTCTCAAGTGATTTCATATGGCGATCACATGGTTAACTTGTGATTTTGGTTGAGCTTAAGTGCCATATCATCTGTAATTATCAATGAAGTAGGATTTGGACCTCTGTTGACCGACTGATACAGGTTTAGGGACCTAAAATGACCAATTCGCAAATTTAGAGATCCAAGTGATATTTCCTCTCAAGTTTAGGGATCTATGGTATGCACTTCCGTTTAAATACTGGACTAGAGGTAGTCGAAAAATGGAAACTCTGATGCCTTTTTCTGCCCATACCTGTTTCAAAAGGAGTTGTCAAGTATAAATAAAGAAAGACCGCTACTACAAATCGGCATACCTACATTAGATATTTATAGGTATATTTCGTGGCGGTTAGATGTGGGTTTAATGGACGGTTGGATTCGTCAGATCGGACGTTCGTGGAAATATTTTTGTCATGGTACGAAAACCAATGCAACAATAATATGCATGCAACACATGACGTATTGGCTCAATGGATGGTTGTATTTGTCAGATTGGATGCTCGTGGAAATATTTTTCTTTTGGTACGAAAATATATAGTTAAAACGTATCTAACAAATTTCTTGAACCAATGCAACAACAATGTGCATGTAACTCACGGTGTAAATCTGATTTTTAAGGAAACCAATCCCAGAATTTCAGGAAACAAACTCCAGATTTAGTTGGTTTAATGAAGGGTTGGATTGACCAGATCAGTTGTCCATGGAAACGTTATTGTCGTAATACAGAAACATATAGCTAAAACATATGCAATAAATTTGTTGAACTAATGCAACAACATGCAACACACGGCAGCACACGATGTAGATCCGATATTTAAGGAAACCAATCCTAGAATTTCAGGAAACAAACTCTGGATTTAGTTGGTTCAATTATGGTCGATTGGCCAGATCGGACATATGTGGAAACATTATTGTCGTGATATGGAAACATATAGTTAAAACATGTGCAACAAAATTGTTGAACCAATACAACAACAATATAATTGTTTATTTTATGAATAATTTATTTTGTTTCTTATGCCCACACAACAATAATTTGTTTCCATCATCGTCTGGCAGATTTGACAGCGCCGGTGATGTGGCATGGAGGAGTTCTCCTTGGCGAAGATGGCATGGATCATGCCCATCTCATCCATGCCGAGGAGCTGGAGCGCCACCATGTTGTCGGGGTACACATCCTCGTCGTTGTTGCTGTTGGTGGTGACGCCGTAGGAGCTACTCTCGCCGTCGGCAGCGGCCTGCGCCATGGTGAACAGCGAGGCATCCGGGAGCGGTGGCTAGCACGGCACAGACGAGGCGGAGACGGAGGAAAGCAGGGGCGCGGTGCCGATCCGTGGATGGCGCTGAGGATGGCGGTGGCACGGCGCCGGTCCGTGGACGACGCGGAGGATTGGTGTGGCGCGGCGCTGATCCGTGGACGGTAGGGACGTGGCTGGATGCTAGGAGGATGAAGGAGCCGGATCAGCATGCCGGCATGTAACGTTTTCCATAAAGAAATAGTCAAAGATGGTAACATCTACAATTTGACTTAGGTTTAGAGAGATGCACTGGATTCAGTAGCAGTTTACTGTTAGAAGCTAGAAATTCATGGCAAATGGCATCTACTCCGTGTCCTCCGCCTACAAAGTGCAATTCCTGGGGGCAACGGGTACAATGATGAATTCAAATGTCTGGAAAACTAGGCACCCCAAAATGTAAGCATCGCATGGCTTGTTATCCAAAATCGTGTTTGGACTGCTGACCCTTGAGAGACGAGGTTGGCCTAACTGTGGGATATGTCAACTTTGCAAGAGACAATCAGAGTTGGCGGCGCACATCCTTTTCAAATGCAGATATTCTATTTTTGTCTAGAAGGCGGTTCAAGATTGGCTAAACATTCACGCTTTGAACCCAAACCAATGGGAAGGCATTGACTCGGTCAAGGATTGGTGGACCAAGGTTGTAGGAGGCAACAACGCCAGAAAAGCACGTGCTTCGCTAATCATGCTTGTCTCCTGGGGGATCTGGAATGAAAGAAATACGCGCATATTTAGAAAAGTCCACACCCTTTCGTCCCTCGTCGTCTCAAGGATAAGAGAACTTGGGTCCTAACTAGGGCAAAACACCCGGAGAGCATAATTCCAAGAGAGTAGGCTTTTACTATCTGTTTAAATGGTTGGTTTTGTACCGGATTGTTTGTAAAATAACATTTCCTGCTTGTTTAATGAAATGTGACAAATCTTTTGTCCGTCTTTCAAAAGGAAAAGCCAGAAGCTTTCACAATCTTGTTCTAGATATTTGGAAATTGGAAAGATAGATACCCTGTAAAAATGAGCTAAACTCCAAGAAAAATCAGGTGTACAAGTTTCAAAATTTTCTCAAAAATAATCAGATATAGGGCAGAGCATGTTCTACGCCCATGCAGATATTTTAAGATCAAATTCAATACCTATAGAATATACCAAATACGAAAAATAAGAAATACTTATAGAGCAGTGGTCAGTGGGGATCACTATTCATTACATTTTTTTATATCTCGTAATTGAGATTAAACTTGAACTTTAATTTTTGTATATAATTGTGGAACATGTCTTCCCTCTATATTTGGTTATGTTTTTAGAAATTCTTAAAACTTCCACACAAGAATTTTGCTTATTTCCAAAATTCAGCCCATTTTCTATGGATATTTTGCCAAATTTGAATTTTTATGGACGTTCTTCTGATGCTCATGATTGATGAGCAAGCTTTTGTTCGTTTCGTAGCACCAGTTCAGAAAATTAAGTAACAAAACATATATTGTTATGGATAGGGTTCCTCATGTCCCTGGAATATACAACCAAGAACAGATTGATGCATGGAAAAAGGTGGTTGATGCTGTTCATGCAAGGGAAGCATCTTTTTCTGCCAATTATGGCACGCAGGCAGAGCTTCTCACCAAGGTATGATCATTTTCTGCGCAATGATAAAGAAATTTCTCTGAGATCTATAACAGTTTACAAAAAAATGCAAACAACCTAGATTATAAGTTGATCTCCAGGATTTTTTTTACTACTTCCATTTTTCGAGGCTCTAGGAAGCAATTGATTACGCCAAGTTTACTCTATCTGGATTTCTACATATTGAGTTCGTCAAATCATGTAAAACAGTAATAACTCTTTTGTTGTCGAAGAAATAATGATGATCTTTTTTTACTAGGTTCAAATCATTCTCTCCTCGGGTGAATTTTAGTTCATAATTTTGAAACTATATGTACTATAATTTTTGTACTGTGTTTGCAATTGCTGTTTGTTGTTAATTTGAGGATAGTTTAGTTAGGGTTAGTGGGAGGAACAAAGGCTTTATGGCCGTGAATCTGGGCAGTAACCTGATTCCCTGTTTTTCTCTTAAGTTCAATTTCTTGTCTCAAGTAGTCAAAAGGAAGAAAGTTTTAATTTGAATGAAATCCAGTAAATGCACTGCCGAGAATAAGTCACATTCTATTGTTGTTTAATGTAAGTAGCGGGTGGCCCGTGCACTGTGCGGCTATATTTTTTTTTCTTGTATGTGATTTTTAGGATATTGCTAATCTACACTGTTATAATTTGGTTCCACTAAAATAAATGGTGTAGATCTTTTCTCTCTAAATTTAATCTATAATATTATACCCTTGCTCCACCAAAATAAGCGGCGTAGATCTTTCACTTTATCTTGATTAATGTGCGTACGAACTTCATCATCTCCCTTGTACTGTGAACTAAGAATAGATGCATGTGCTGACTGCTGAACAAGTATGATCCATGAGGCGAAAAACTGAATACTATCTATCTACGTATCTATAAACAGCATGTGGGATTCAAGGCACTACATTAATCAGAAATCAAGAAGTTCTCACATTATTTGAGCACTAATAGCATATACTAATCCAAACATAGGATCCTTTGTTTCGAAAGTTGACTAATGTTCTTCCATCGATCAGTATACCAGCCGGACGGCGCTGCTCCAATATCCTCAATTGGTAAGCCAATATCAGCAAGGTGTAGGATACTGATACCTGATGGCTCCAACGGGAAGTATCCGAAGCCAAGGTGCCTTGCCGCATCGGAAATACCGGAAATAGTTGAGCAATATCGTCAAACCACCATAAACGCCATTGAAGCAGGTAACAAAACGCATAAATTCACGAACTTCGTACACAACCACATAGGCATATACGTACCATCAGAAATGCCCGTATATGAACTCATCTGGAGATGGAACTGTGTTCCCAGGTTTCGATGGCATTGAGATCCATGGTGCGCATGGCAACATCATTGATCAATTTCTGAAGGATGGCATCAACAACCGCACCGACGAGTACGGTGGCTCAGTCCCTAACCGTTGCTGGTTCCTACTTGAGGTGACCCGGGCCGTGGTCTCTGCCATCGGATCAGACCGAGTTGCAGTGAGGGTGTCACCGGCCATCGACCACCTCGATGCCTACGACTCAAACCCGCTGCAGCTCGGCATGGCCGTCGTAGAACGGCTTAACGCCCTCCAGCAAGAAGCTGGACAGCTTGCTTATCTCCACGTGACGCATCCGACTCGGGCCAGCACGGCAGCGCCGAGGAAGAGAGCCGCCTCATGCGCACCCTGCGAGGCGCGTACCGGGCCATCCATCCGATCCTTACACAAGATAGATATACATATAACATAGATGGTAAAAGTCTACTACTTCTTTTGCCGATGATCGGAGATTTATTGATTTAGTAAAATAGTAAAACGGAAACACTGAAACGAAACGAGCACAAAGACTTCTCATAAAAACGAAAGTTACATTAAGATTCTTTAAAATTGTCATTTTCAATCTTGTCTTTTACATCTCGGTGTTCCGCCGAAGCTTCGATGAAGAAAAAGTAGAAGTGCACAAGCCAACTAATCTCAAAAGTTTTAAAGAGCCATATGATCCGCCTACCCCAACAGGTGGGAATCTAAGACCGTTGAACATATTGTGACTAGAGACACACCCCTCGCAAGATAGGTTACCGAACCGCTGTTTTTTCGCCGAATTGTCGAAGAAGAAGACCAAAAGCACGAACGGACGAAACAGGAGAACTAGAAGCTAAGATACACTTGGCACCACCAATGCCACCACCGCCACTAAGTTAAACAGCTCCTATTTATCATTTAACCCTGTGATGATTGTGTTTCATTGAGAAATGGAATAGGGAGCACTGCTCCTATTTTTCTAAAAAAAATGTCCTGTTGTTGGCTCATATGTCGAAAACTTTGAATTGAAAGGATAGAGGGTAGCACGCTTCTGCTGAGCTGAAACTTTTTCACGAATATTAATAACCCTAAAACGGCGAGAAAAAAACACTTCTTTCTTAAGGAATGAGAAAAGAAACTTTGATTTATGAGCACTCCAAGCATGTCTCCTGTGCAGGTGCATAGTGTGGGAGTGGAGCGTCCCTTCCTTTCTTCTTCCGCACCGGATCAATTTGTTGGGTGACATCCATGGCATGTCCGATGATTGTGTCATCTTGTCCTCAACTCATCCCACCTGTCCCACCACCAAGTCGGCTGGGCTAGGGTTCACACATTTTTTTGGATGGGTTCATACCACACGCATTGACTTAGAGGGAGGGGAGGTAGTGGCCTAACTCCTAAGGGGGCATAGCGGTGGCGCTGTCGGCGCAGTGGGCGAGGTGGGCAGTTACTTTGGTGTTGGATGAATCAATGCCAAGGTTGATGCATTGTTAGTCTGTGTGGTGAGGTGGCGAGGATGGGAGAAGGGATTCGGGTGGGCAGATTAGTGTTGATCCTCCTGTCGCAGGAGGTGGTAGAGGGTGGTGGCAGGGCAAGTGTGGCAGTGAAGGGGGAGGTGCTGCATGTGGAGCTCTCTGCCATTGGGCAGCGGTCGTGCGCCGTTGACTGCGGAGAAGAAAGGCTAGGAGAAGGTGGTGGTGCATGAGGCACCATGTAATCATTCCGTGGAAACGCTCTCATATTAAGATCACAACAAGAAAATACCCAACATTATATTAATTGGCGAATCAAAATACACTATCATTGAATCACTTCAAGTTAAGATCGTGATAATAACTTAGAAACGACTACAGACATCTGCATATCATAGTTGCTTGTGGTCTTGCACGCGTGCAGATTTCTCAAATAAGACGATCACCACAACCACGAACAACCCTACTAACAAATGGAATTACTTAGCCACTGCTGCTGAACAATGCCTTGAGGTTCTTCACCTATAGGTCGTCCAAGAAGGTCACCTTCTCCATGATGGCGGATGATAGGTTGCTGGGTACGCGTAGTCTATACGCGACAAGTGCCACAGCCACTGTGTTGCCGACGTTGTACTAGAAGTGGAGTAGGCCCTGAGGGAAGACAAAGATGTTGCCCTTGTACAATGTCTTGGTGTACACAGTGTTGGAGGTCGAGGAGATTGTCACATCCTGTTTTATAATAGCCTAAAAATTAGGGTTTACAAAAAATTACGGCTAATAATGTTAGCTTAAGTAGATCTAATTAAAAATTTATGATCAAACCTTATTTGTACAAAACCTAGAAAATGATACTAACAAAAAACTCCACCCTTTCTCCCTCAGTAATTTTACTAGCAAGTTATGGCAAGCGTATGTTCTTGTTTTTCCTTGACTCCTGTTTTGCTGTAACCCTAACCTGTTCCGAAACCCTAGCCAATAATATATACAAATCCTACCTACATATCTCTATACCTAGGTGTACATGCATAGTCACTCAGACTAGCATTCCTGCCATGAAAACATTCTTAAACCTAACTCTAGACTTTTGCCACCTTTTCTCTCTCCTAATGAGGTCTAATCGAAAATACTTCTCTAATGTTGCAGCCAGGGGCGGGCCTAGGGCCGGGGCTAGGAGGGCTGAAGCCCCGGTCCAGCCCAAATATACAAAGGAACATATATGTACTATTTGTTCTAAATACTGATCACAAGCACGTTTTGGCCCAACCCAGCCCCCTTTGGCCCAGTTCAGCCCCCTTTGCTGGCCATTTCTGGGCCCGCCACTGGTTGCGGCAACTTCTCTTTTCCCTCGCATGTGTGATCAGAGTCCTGCTCGTCCCCTTGCCCCAAAAACCCTGGGATGCTGAGACCTTAACCCCTCGACACCTTTTCCCTAATTTCCTGTTGGTGTAACCCTAAATCGGTGTCCAAAACTACGTGCTTAAGAAAATACTTTTGTGATGATGGAACATATGTATGGTATGATCGCAATTCTTATGCCATCCCCTTCCCCCATGATTTCCCCTGCACCTAGCATGGAAATATGCCCGTAGATACTACACCCATATATACTCATATGTTCAAACCTAAATTCCTTCCTTCTGAGCAATGGGTTGAACCCTAAATCCAACTTATAACTATTTTAACATTTCTGTCTGTCTTAGTAAAGAAAATATTAATACAATATTTTATACCTAGCAAAGATATAGCTATAGAGGATGACATGTGGGGTCCCTAGTAAGTGTTGACTACTTGACGTTGATTAGTCAAACTTACAATGGGACCCACATGTCATTCCTTGACATTTTTATTATTTCCTTTTTATGTATTTTCATAGTCTATTACATGTGGGGTCTAGCTATCATAAATTTCTTTTTATTATTTTAGTTTTCTTGGTATTTTTGTGTGGGTCCAGCATGTCATTCATACATCATTAGAATTTGCAATTCAATAGATATTTTACACTTGATGGATCCACATGTCATAGAGATATCAACACATTAAGTGTATTAATTAAAACTTAACCCTAATGGATTCAGTTCCGTTCGTAGGTAACAATTAACAGTAACAGCCAACGGTCGACCGTATGGTCAGACCGGCTGTTATGGCCATTCTTTCCATACAGTCATATTGGCTGTTTCATGACGAGGTGACAGAGAAGTGATCCCGGAGGCGACCATCAACCGTTATCAACGGGGCGTCAGAGAAAGGAAGCAGGAGGAGACATGGAGTGCAGGTAGATGTTGGCCTCACCTGAAATTAAGAGAATCGAGGCCGAGGCAGAGTAGCTTGTGGCGGTGGTGGCGATGCCTACAGTGGTGATAAACTCTGGTGGGGGCGATGAAGTCGGCAGCGAGGTTGGCTGCAATAGAGTGCAGATGGGGAATCTTGGGGAAGTTCAAGGAGCCTGATGGAGATGGCTGCGGGCATGGAAGCTTGCCGAAGAGAAGGTAACCGGTGGTGTAGATCCACCAGGCGCTAGAGATGAAGGAGATCCATGGTGTGCTTCTACCTGGGAAAGGAGCACAACATGGGAAGAGGTGAGGTCTGGGTGGTAGAAGGAGTTGTGCGGAGGGGGGTTTAGAGAAATGGAGCTTGCCGACAGAGTTGGGGAAGACGGCTGTCGTCAGGAGCTCGATCGTCAGAGTAGCCGAGGTAGGTTAGCTAGGATTTTGGGTGTGGTGAAGAAGAAGAAGAAAAAGGGGAGTGGAAGACTTTATAGACGAATAAGAGAGGAGAAGGGCAATACTGGCGGTGACACACGTCATGGCTAGGGATGCGTGGAAGAAGAAGCCTGGCTGGTGGGTTCTACTGGCTAGATGTAGAGGGAAGCAGAGGCACGACGCTGTGGAGGAAGCGGAAAAGCAAGAAGGCATAGGCGAGCGGTGAGGCTAATGGTGGTCCTCGGCCCGCCTCGCCAAAGAACTGGGTTGAGGCTGGCCTAGTTAAGCCCTCTACCTTTTAATTTTTAATTTTTAATTTATTTTTGTTTTCGAATTAGGGCTTGATCAAAAGAAGTTCAAATTTCATTTCTAAAATTTGGAAAAATTTGCAACGATTCTTTAGAACATTTATACCTTCCACAATTTTCCTTGTATTAAAATGTTTTATTTTAGATTGCGTTTTAATTATAAATGCAATATGATCCAAAATAAGGTTTGAACTACAAGTAGTTCAACTAGTTTTCAAATATTTGAAAAAATTTATATTTGAGTTTGGGAATATAAATAACTCTCAGGTCTCAAATATTATAAAGCTTGGAGAAGGGGAAAATCACTTAATTAACATATTTCAGTTCTGTCCGAATAAAATATTTTAGAGAATCATTTGTTTAAATTTGCAATTCAAATTGACTTGAAATTTTTTGTGGAGTTCCTATGAGATATTTAGAGCTTATTAAAATTATTGGGTTGGGATTTTGGTGCACTTGAGTTCACAATTTTTATTTACGTTGGTTCTAGGTCGAAATTTTATGGTTTTAGTATTAAATCCTTTGCAATAACCTATATGCATGTATGAGATGAGAAAACTCTACTTTATATATAATGATCTTCACTGACCTCATTTGCAAGATTTATTTACAAGAGGTTCTTTACGGCTGCTGACAGCATCTGCACTGTGCCTCCATGCAATGCCACCATGGTTGTACCTTGCCATCACGGAGCAAAGTAGGAAGAATTGAAAATTTTAGATCTGGTTTTGGAAACTAGGGCTCCAAAAATTTGGTTGGAAGCTCCAGTTTGTGCAATTGAAAACTTGATGTATGAGAGTAGAAAGCTTATGAGTTTTGGGTGTGGAAAGTGTGATGAACATGAGTTGAAAGGTGGTAGGTTTTTAGTTGGAAGTTCGATTTTCTCGGTTTAAATCTTTGTTTCAAATAGTAGAAAGTTTGCAGATTCGGAGTTCAAGTTGTTTCTTCTTAGTAGAGAGTTGTTGCTCGTCGGTTTGAAAGCCATTTTTGAGTAAAAGAAGTTGCTAGACATGGCTGAAAGTGTTCAATTTTTTGAAATCTTTTGATATTTTACTCAGCTGCTCCGTTGAGCGCTGGTGTCATTGTCGGAGACGAACGTGAAGGGGAGAGGAGCGAAACCACGAGGGGAAAATGGAGACTGAATGCTTTTCGGACATGGTCGTAAGTTACCTCCCCCTAGAAATAAGGATATCTTTTCAAGAAAAAACAAGGGATAAAGAGTTTAAAAAATAAGGCTCTTCCCGCCATAAACAGGCATATATACCTTTGTTCTTCCATTGCATGCTTACCTCCGGTGTCCATATGTGTATACAGATCCGTCCCCCTGCAGGTTGCTGACTCCGGTGTACCTAGTGCTGAGTAGAGTACCTCTGTTCAATTTGGTGTACATATACAAATGTCCTGCATGCATGTATACAAGATTTCTGAATGTTGCACTGGACTTGCCACTAGATGCAGTCATTACAGCCTATGACAATTTGGTACGTTGTTGGGCTGTTGAGAGTGGCCAAACTGTTGAGTGAAACTATTTTGGGAAATCAAGTACCTTTGAGAAATTAAATTGAAGGTTAACGAATTGCTCTTGTTTGTGTTGGATGTTTGGAACGCAGTAATATTGAAGCTGCAGGTAAGCAGGGAAATATTCCAAAAGCTATCTTAAGCCACTGCATTGCCAAATGAAGCATGACCAACCAAATGACCATTGGCTGTAACTTGAATAAAGCAAATAAAACTGAACGAGCGAATAATTTATCTCGTTACAACGAATCACCATGACACCTAAAGAAATTATTGAACCACTTTAAATGAAATCAACATGAACAAACATAACTTGGAAAAGACTACAGATGTTCACATGACAGGTGCACGAACGCATGGAAATTAATCTGACACGGTGACACCACGACGACCATGCACGACCAACCCTGCGGAGAACATCTTAGCCGCGGCCGCCGAGCACAGACTTGAGCTTCTTCACCTGCGCGTCGTCCAAGAAGGTCACCTTCTCCACTACGGCGGACGGCAGGTTGTTGGCGAAGAGCGCGTAGTCGGTGATCTGCAGACCGGGGTTGGGGCCGCTGAACGCGACGAGCGCCACTGCCGGGGACGAGCCGCCGTTGTACTGGTAGTGCAGCAGACCCTGGGGGAACACCATGACGTCGCCCTTGTAGAGCGTCTTGGTGTACACGGTGTTGGACGAGGAGGTGATGAAGCCGGCAAGGATGGTGCCCTCGGTGACGAAGAGAAGCTCGGAGGCGGCCGGGTGGGTGTGGAGCGGCACGACGCCTCCCACGGCGATGTCGAGCCTGGCCGCGGAGATGCCAAGACCGTTCACGCCGGGGAACTGGCCGACGAAGGCCGGGGTCACGGCGGCCTTGATGAGGTTGCTGGTGTTGCCGGCGGCGGCGAGGCCGTGGTAGTAGAAGTCCCCGGCGCTGACGCTGGCCGCGGCCTTGCACGGGTATCCCGCCGGCGTATCGCTGCAGGTCAGGTCGGCGACGCAGAAGTCCTGGGTCAGGGCCAGGGAGGAGAAGGGCAGGATGACGAAGGAGAGGAGCACGGCGAGCAACATTGTCTTGGCCATGGCTCTACTTGCTGATGCTGTGGCTACAAGCTTTGCTACTGCTCAAGGTAGGTGTGTGCCCTTGTGGTGTTTATATAGATCCGGAGGCAGTGCCGGTGCAGGTGCGTGTAGGTAGAGCAGTGTACGTGGGTGAATTTGGCGAGGCATATGCATGTGTTCACGTGCATGGCCCTGTCAGGATTTCGGAGAGGAGAGGTATGTCGAGGAGCCTGTGGACAAGTGTTTAGCTGTGCATGGTCCACAAATAGGACGGCTTTGATGCAGGAAAGCTCTGAAGTTGCTGTATTATTAGGGAAGGCCAGGACAAGATGAGCTTTTACGACGACATGGACAGGGGCTCGTAGCACTCCTTACAACGGTAACGTGTGGTGGTAGCTAGTGTGAGAACGCATGCAATGCAAAGCTTACATGCACGAGAGCAATTAAGCAACTTTTTTTGCCTATGACCGTCTTGGTCCATGCTAGTAAGTTGGTAACGTTATTGGCAACTTTCCCCGTGACAACTGGTACATCGCAAGCTTCCGGGGACAAAAACTGCACCCTTCTTTGTTGTTTTGTTGCTCTCTTACTTAAAAAAAAACCGTGTATATACAATGATATGATCCGTAATTACGTGAAATTTTGAACTGTGGTGAATATTTGCACGCTTCCAGGTACTGCGATTCATAGCCAAGATATTTAGTTTTCCTAAATGATATCAAGCATGGCAGGCGTGGCTAGATTTACTACATGTTGTTGTTGGTATTCTTTTTCTAATTTTTCTTATGTGTTGTCAAATTTTATTTAATTTTATTCATCACTACATTGATTTTCATATGTTAGTCAAAATATAGAGAAAATTATGGCCAAAAGTACGTCTCGAGGAAACAATATTCAAGTTTGGTAGAAATATTTTCATTAAATATATTACATTATGAACTTTTAGTTAGTACTCTTTTAATACTAAATCTTATTTAGTAGTATGTGATGTTCTCTCTGCATGTTTCTCTTCCGGTGTTTAATGTCGATAGACAATTACGCGGTGAAACAAGGACTTTGGTGTGTGACATCGAAATCGACATTATTAACATCCACAGTCTGTCATACAAAATCATAGACTTTTATGCTAATCTCTAACTTTCCCTCTTCCACTTCTCCTCATCCCTCAGCGTCTATCTCTCTACCAGTAATTTTTTGAGGAATATTCCATGAAGAATTAAATCTAAAGACTGATGGCTCGTACCTAAACCTTGTATTTCTCTTCCTCCACTCACCTCATCGCTAGTCATATTAAAATTGCATTATTTGATTAACGCAATATCACGCCTCTAGATGCTTAAAAAGCATGCTCATCTTACTCTACTTACCTCTGTCGTTTGCCCTCATCACTTCACACAACAAAGTAGATCTCCTCGTCATTCTCAAGCCTACTCTTGACCAAAACTATCACATCCTGACATCCAACACTCCACCTGGCTTTTGCTCTTGGACCCACGTGCAAGAATGATATGGTGAGCATGCTACTAAGCTCTTTAGCGAGAATCTAAACCCTAGTGGTTCTTTTACCACTTCTTGATCAAACTAATATCTCTCTCTGAAAACCGCCAGCCTCGCCTTGCCACTCACAATCATCTCTAGCTTGCTTGGCCACCTCATTTGAGGCGTGATTCCCTACTACCTTGCCATTGTGTCATGATTCACCTTGTCACCTCGACAAAAACATGTTCATTGGTGTATACTCATAAAAAATTTCTAAAACAAACCCACTCTCATCATAGCCTCCTTTCTCATCGTCCCATGTGTTTTGCATCAACTTATATTTTTAGCACAATTGAAACGATTTATTAATTACATACTTGATGTGATTTTTTACTTCCAACCTTCGCTAGTACAATATGCTTGCTTGCATATATGGCACATTGGCATATGTACGTTGTTAGTTTTTATACATGCATATAATTTTTGATTCTTTCAATATGTCTCTTCACCGTCGCATTTAGCCATTGTGAACTCCGATAGTGGCTGCCATGCTTTTCTTGTCTAACATTATATGCTCGTCTCCATTCTACTCATGTGGACCTCTTTTCCTAAATCCAAGCATGTTGGTATATCCAATGCATACTTTCTCTTATCCAATGCATACTTTCTCTTTGTCCGTCAGCAGGAGCAGTCCATACGTGTTGATATATCTAATGCATATTACGCTGACATTTTTCTTTTTATCCATCACTACATATTGTGTGCTATGAATGGAAATCAAGTCTCTAATTTTATTCTACGTTTCTATTTTTATATAAATACAACTGCTAATTTATTTAAAATTAATTCTAAAATTTAATTTAGGGAAATACAGTTGTATTCTTTATCCACCCCAAATATAAATCCAATAATTGAATTTAATTTAGAGAAATAGAGTTGTATTCTTTATCGACCCCACATATAAATCCAACGGCTAATTTTTATTTAAACTTAATTCCAAAATTTAATTTAGGGAGTATAGTTATATTCTTCATCCACCTAATATATAATCTAACGACTAACTTTTATTTAAAATTAATTTCAAAATTTAATTTAGGGAAATATAGTTGTATTCTGCACCCACCTGATATATAAATCTAATTGCTATTTTTTAAAATTAATTCTAAAATTTAATTTAGAGAAACGTAGTTGTATTATTTATTCATCTAATAATAGTTGTATAGACTATGAATTATATAAGTAATCTAATTGATCTACACCATTATAATCTATATCCGTAATGATCAAATGGTGTAGATAATTTAGCCTATGTGGATAAATGGATGGATTCTTTTTTATCTCTTAATAGTATAATAGATATATTTTTTAGAAACACACACTACACCACACACATGCACCCACTCAGACCAGGCATGATTGGGTGGCTATCTTGCTAGTGCCATCATGTTGCCTGCCACTGAAAGAAAGTTCCACCTCAATGAGACATACTTGGATTGAGTGAAATGTGGGAGTGAGGGGTATTGGCAAGATCATGCCCCTCCTATGCACTCTCTGTTATATATACATATTAGCACTATTAATGAGTAGAAAATTTGTCATTCAACATGCGTTATCGTATATATCTTGTTGAGTAATTGCACAACTAATATAACAACTTGTAAATTGGTGCGACTAGGTCATACGATCGTACAGTTGCTCAAACGGGATCATAGAACTTTTTCTAGTGGTTCCTAACAAGTAAAAAACCACATACATGATAGTATGTACATATACATGTGGCGATGATTGTTCACTACCACCATCACCCCCAACCCCCTCATTCAATTCTTCTTTCTCCCTTCTCACTCGGTCAGTCTCCTCTCTCTCTCTAGTCCCCTAGCCATCAATGTCGAGAGAGAGAGAGAGGGGAGAGAGATTGGGATGGTGAGGAGAGATAGGGTTTATGTTAGAAATGGCCATCATACATACTGAAACATATTTCTCGTCTTTCTCTATCAGCTTAAACTTTTCGGTGGAACCGGTCGGTGCATACAATTTGATGTAGTATCAGAGCCAAGAGGTCTCAAGTTCAAGACTCGGCCAACACGCTGTTAATAAAAAGTTGTGGACCTACATCAATATCACATTTAAGACCTAAAGAAGTCTAGTCGTGACGAGGTATTGAAATATATTGTTCGCCTTTCCAGCCACATGTGCCGTCCTTTTATCATGCGGTGAGATTTTGATCACGACACATGAACAAATACCATCGGAACAGCGTTCAGGTTCTATGACCTAGTTCCGCCCACCAAAAAGCTATTATGTCCATAGCGCAATTTATGTCCTGCTACAGAAAAAAGCTTGGTTCTGGCCCTGAAGCGCCTAACCCGGTGGTTGGCCAGTCTTTTTCTTCTAATCCATAAAGATCCTCCGCTGAATGGTACACCTGGGGTTCGGGCCGCTTGGAGTTCTTGCAAATGGAAATATTGGGGCATTTGATTTGCTCGAAGATTTTGACAAGATTCCTCTTGGCTACGAGCTGCTAGAACATGTCTTTGCCAATTTTGTTTACCTCATGAGCAACGAAATTTTGCAGCACTAAATCTGGCACAGTGGAATGGTATTCATTTGGACAAGAACTTGGCATACCCATCACCTTTTTGAGCTTTTGTTAAATCTCGATAAGTTTCCCTTCATGCGACGCTAACGACAAACAACTACGCAGTGTTCTATTTTCTAATGTGGAACATCCGCGCTAACTCTGGTTTGCCATGGATGATGTTTTGTCATGATCGATCAGGTCTGGAAAGTTAGAGCTGGATCGATCAGATCTCTTAGTGCACGGTTTGCTTGGCCAATATCTGGTACCTAATCGTAGTTGGTTGTTGAAGACAGCAGTACTACAGAAATTGACGTTTTGTTTTGGGAAGCTAAAACATCAAAAAAGAAGATATTGTTGTCATCAAAATTCTTCTGTGAGAAGATGACGAACAAACAAAAGAAAGTTATGACGGAAAATTTTGTGCACGCCATGAAGCTGCTGGTCGGGCAGCGAGACAATCAGACAACAAAAAATGAATCTATAACGAAAACTTAATCCGCATGAATATGTATATTTTTATGCTTAAATTTCCGTCATTCCTCCTCATTTTTCCGTCATCATTGAGCTGGTTACGTGCTCCATGCAATGAGTTTTGTGACAAAACATACCTGTCACTAGAAGTATGCTGGCCAAAAATAAATAAAAAATGCTAAAGTATTATTTCCATATATAACAACTAGCATGGTATCTTGCACAATTACACGAGTCATATTTAATCATCTTTAATTTTTTGGACTCACATAGGCATATATTTTTATTATGTTATTTGCAACACCAAATTAGGGCCATGTAAGTTTGGATCACGAAGCCGGTCAGTAATTTGTACATGAGTTGGTAGGTTGTTTATACGTGATATGAGTATGCGGAATTAAAGTTTAAATTGCTAGCTGGTTGGTAATTTGTATGTGATATTAGATCAATATGCAAAATTGATCCCACTATATCAAGAAGTACAAAAGTACATCGAGAAGGATGCTTGGTCATTTGTACTGAGGCGACAAGTTGCTTATGCATGATATCGATCAATACACAACATTAAAGTTCGGATCTAGAACTGGTCGATTGTTTCTATGTGATACTGGATCAGTACATGGAGTTAAAGTTCAGATTGCAATTAATGTATACAAGATTATTACCAGATAATATTTAGGTACCATTATGAAGATCGAACGGTTGTGGTCTACTAATAATGAAGGTTCATTAGATCAATGGCCGGATGATATTTAGATGCATTTATAAATATCTATCCATTGTGACATGTTTAAGTATAATTATGAAGATCTATCCTTTATGATATGCTTAGATAAATTATAAAGATCTATCGGTTGTGATATGTTTAGATATAATTATGATGATCTATCGGCTATGATCTATTTATTACAAATATGATGATTTAGTGGTCATGATTTGCTTAGGTATAATTGTGTTGATCTATCGGCTGTGATTTGTTTAGGTACAATTATGAAGATGTATCGGTTATGATCCACCAATAAAAAGAAGTCCACCAGATTAATAACTGGATATTTAGCTCTTTTAAAAAATATCTCTCCTTTTTAATTCCACTGTATCGTTCGTGTAGTATAATGGATGGATGGACTTATATCGTCGAACTATATCCACAATCATTACATCAAATCCATTGCCAAATTAAATTATATATTCTATTTAAAAAAGCTTTATTCATATATATTTTATGTTCATACACAATACACAATGATAATAATGTGGATGGCGCAGCAACTAGGGCAAAGTGATTGGGAGGCAGAAGGGGAGCATCGCGAGCGAAGCTGAGGTTTAGTTCGCAAAAACTCTAGGGCGCAGCAGGGCTAGATTAGTTTATCTGTGGGAGTATTTGTGCGAGAATACCACACTTGTATCCCTTATCATTGGATCTAGATCAACGGGCCGACGAATCCATGGACACATTGTCGGACCCCAGATTCCATAACGGAGAGCTTTAGAATAATCACCCGCTAAGTCGGAGCTTCACCCCGATC